>RPFO01000080.1:9481612-9839112 GCA_009746045.1 Mesostigma viride | reverse complement strand
GCTAACCAATGAAACGAACGCACCACCGTCAACAATGGAGTAACATCCAAGAAATACGCCAGCCTACTCTAGCAGCCCAAAAAACACATGGCTGCCCCATGGCGCTTCTTATATATATAACTACAGATACTAACTGACGTGTAGAAACTGAGCTCAACTATAATGCAAGTATATCAGCACTCTCTTGAATAGGACGCCAGGGGATCTTCAATTCATTTAATGAGAAGGCGCTGTGACAGATATGCAATGCGGGGAAAATGCAACTGCACAACATTTGTTGCAACCCGCAAAGCTAGAAATACTCGTAGACCGGCCGACAAATCAACTTCGTGAATGCTGGAGGCGCAGGAAGCACTGATCAGCTGTCGGCCATGGTTTTGCAGTGGAACGATTATCCATGCACGCCGACGATAATCCATTCACGTTTTCACAAAGTTGACACCAGCTGGCACGTGCAGCTTGTGCCCAGGATCGATCCGCGCCAAGGTGCGCCGACTTTCCCGCGCAAATTCTTCTGTTCACACATGACCTTCCTCAATGAGCATTTCCGACCTTGTGAGTCAGTGAACGGGTGTGCGAACAGGTCGGCGAACAGACGCGACGAAACGGTTTACACGGCCGTTCGCAAACGTGTTCGCAAACCCGTTTGCACACCTTGTTCCCCCGGACCTGTGAGTTCAGCCTAACGTGTAGTTCGTAGTATGTGGTCGTTCGCTGCGCTCCGGAGAGGGGAACAGTACGGTGCTCGCTTCGCTCGCGGCCCGTTGAACAGTACGGTGCTCGCTTCGCTCGCGGCCCGCTAAATAGTACGGTGCTCGCTTCGCTCGCGGCCCGCTGAACAGTACGGTGCTCGCTTAGTTCGCGGCCCGCTGAACAGTACGGTGGTCGCTCCGCTCGCCGCTCGTTGTGCGCTTTTTTCCGGTGAAATGGGGGTACCCTGGTGCACGCACTTTTGGCGCGAACCGAAAATTGACAAAAACGTGCAATGACGACGAAGACGACCATTCCGGCGGCAAACCATGGCTGCCGTAGGTAGCAGCAGCATGGCAGATTTTCGGTTGCGCAGGGGTATTAAGGTGTCAGTGCCTCCTAAAATATTCGGGCTAGAATGGGCTATCAAGGAATTTGGCAAAGATCACGAGAATGTGAGGATTTCAGGGGAAGTAGTGACAGTGAAGCGATGCGGGACGATGGCGAAGTGCCTTTTCCAAGACGATATACATAAATATGACATGACGAAGGCGCAGATCTTTGAATTTATGGTTAGTACAGACCCCGTGGATGTTGAGAAAGAGGTTGACGACATGCAGGGCGACAATTCTGATGACGGCAGTGAGAAAGACGCCGACGACGTCCAGGCACCTGTTGACGATGACGATGAGCCATCTGCAGCCCCCAGCGCGGAGGAGGGGGATAGCAAGGATATCTCGTACTCGCCGGTCAAGAAGCGCAAGCCCAAGGTCAAAGGGAAGGCAAGGAAGGATGTGCCCCGCCAGCCGGCCAGGAAAGCACGCAGATCTGTTCCGGCACTTGTCCATAGCGATTCGGAAGCCGAGAACGAGGAGCAGGAGGAGCTTGACATTCCAGAGCTGTCATCTGACAGCGATGGCGAGGAGGACAACACGCCTGGGCAGGGCACGATGGATGGCGACAGGTGGACTTTCGGTTTCGGCAGACCCGACCTCGCTGCTCTTCCCATTCTTACACCGCCTGCGCCGTTTCAGGGCAAAGCGCGGCCCCGGAACCTCAGCGACACCCATCTCGATGACAACGACCCCGAGCAGCTGTTCAAGCTGTTCTTCACGCAGCGGGATGTCCTGGAGCGCATCGTGCAGCAGACTAACCTCTATGCTGAGCTTAAGGAGGCTGGCAAGGGGGAGTCGAGGGAATGGAAGTCACTGACCCTGCACGAGCTGGGTGAATTCATCGGCATCATCTTCACCATGTCGCTGCTCAAGCTGCCCAACCGTGAGGACTACTTCTCTTCTGCCAAGATCGGGGGGGCTGAGCCACCCATGCTGCAGAAAATCATGTCTCATGTACGCTTTCAGCAGATTTCTCGCTTCCTCCATCTGTCCCCCACGGCTGACCGCCCCACCGACAAGGAGACGCGCGAGCACCGGCTGTGGCAGTGCGACTGGCTGGAGCGCCACCTGAACGAGACGTACAAGAAGTACGTCACGCCAGGGTAGCGGGCTGCGCTGGATGAGCGCTGCATCCCCACCCGCCACCGGCTGTCTCCGATCACGTGCTTCAACCCCAACAAGCCTGAGAGCTTTCACATGAAGCAGTTCGGTGACAACGACTGGCCAAGCAGCTACCAGTATCACATCGAGACCTATGACAAGCTGCCTCAGGTCAACCACACGCTCGAGGTGGTCAAGCGGATGACGAGCAAGTCGCCCCACCCGACCAAGTTCGCCATGGATCGCTGGTATACCTTCCGTGCTGCGGTGGAGGCGTGTGCGGCCATGGGGCACCGTGTGGTGAGCACCATCATGACGAACCGGAAGGACCTCCCGTTCGACAAGGTGAAAGCGCTCATGCCCAAGGGGAAGGCAGTGAAGCAGGGCGACTACGCATGGGGCGTCAACCAGGAGGGCCTCGTCCTGGCATGCTGGCAGGACAAGAAACCGGTGTGGACCTTGTCCAAGGGGCTGGGCCTGACCGAGGTCAAGGTCAGCCGCCATGGCGGTCGCGCGTCTACGCGCGTGTCGGTGACAGCGCCCAGTAGCATCACCAAGTACTGGGACTGCCTGCACGCCACCGACAAGAACGACCAGCTGTGCGCCGAGTACAACATGTGCAAGGCGTTCGTCACCAAGATCTGGTGGCACCGGCTGTTCATCGGGCACGTGGCATGCGCAGTCACCAATGCGTACCTCCTGCACATGATGATTGCGGAGCAGGAGAAGCAGGCTGTGCTGACCCACGCCGGCTTTCTCAGAAAGCTGGCGGACTCGCTCATCCACAACAAGTGGCACGGCGCCCAGCTGCCCATCGGGAACATGGCAGTGCTGCCGGTGGCTGGCCGGGAGGGCCGCTGGAGCGGCACGCACGTGGTGGAGTACATCCCCTTCGGCCGCGCTCAGGCACAGTGCACGGTGTGCAGCGCCTCGAACAGGGTGAAGACCACGGTGTACTGGTGCAAGGAGTGCGACGCGGCCCTGTGCAGCGGGGGCGCGTACGACTGCTTCCACCTGTGGCACACGCCCAAGCTCGAGCTGGAGGGCATCGACGTGGGTCCCATCCAGCAGCGCGCCTTGCTGCCACGTACGGCGCGCGGCCCCAATGGCAAGGAGTGGGCTGGGCGCAACGTCAAGGTCACCCGTGCTGCGGCAGCCGCGAGCAGGCCGGGGGCGGGCAAGGCAAGGCCTGCCACCATCAAGAGGCTGGGGCAGGCGCGTGCCACCCCTTGAGAATGCAAGAATTATTGTTGACATGGCCTTGGCCCAACCGCGCCCGGGGCGTGCCCGTGTACCACCATGCCGGGATGGTTTTTGAATGTTTTATAGCCTACCGAGTTGTTTATAGGCTGGAATAGATGAGACCACCCATGTTTGACCATGGTTGATGTTTTAGATGACAAGGAGTGAGGCAGCTGCCTTGGAATGCTAGCAAATGTCACCAGCCAAACTGTCCGCTATTTATAGCGGGCAGTTATTTTTAGTGCCTGCAGCTGGGTCCCTGGGACAACCCATGATGTCAGTGTTCAGGAGCCCTTACTAGCTTCCTTTCTCACTGCCTTGTTGAATCCAGGACCAGCAAATAAGATTTGACATCCAATAAAGCATTTATATGTGTGTAACTTTTTGCACCATGGGCACCCCCTGCCAGGGGGTGCTATATTTAGCACCCATAGGACATTGCAATATGACCAATGACGTGACCCCCAAGGAGGTCCATATATGTGTGTGCTTTGGTCCTAGTATGGACCATAAATAATTATTAGGTTGGTTTGTGGGCGTTATGATGCCAAGTGCTAACTGGCTGATATTTATAACAGTGAGTTGGATACCATTTAAGGGTTAAAAGCTTGCTGTTTCTAAGTTCGCACTCAGCTGACCTATATTCAACCCAATGCACAAATTGTGCGCACCTTGTTGTACAATCGCTGCCTCGTTCGCTTGTGGATCACACAAGCGCAAGGGTGCTCATTTTGATGCAGGCATTGACACATGCACAAGTTTTCTAAAGTGGGTTTTGGCATGATGTTTTATGGGCCGATTGTATTCTGTCCTCGTGCTTCCGACCCTGGCAGAGAGCGATGTATGAGCCCACAGTCAATGCCTCCCGGGAACGCGAGTTCGTGCTGCAATCTGGAGTAAGGGGCCTGAGAGATGAGTTTAAAGCACTACGGGAGGCCATGTGCGATACGGGCTTCAAGTAGACCAAAATTTCAACTCCCCCGGGGTTGTCGGAGGCATCAATGCACACGCCACCAATGACCAGGAGCTTTACTGCCCCATTTGCGCAAGGCATGCCAAACAATTTGCCTACCCCTTCAACCACGAGGATTTACCAAAGGGTGAGAAGATGACTATCGTTCGCCAGTGTGAGGAGCATTTGAACGGCGGCAGACCCTATCTTGATCGGCGGCTCATGCCAGCTAAAGCTTCATAGAAAATCACCTGCGAGACTTCTATGTGGGTGACAATGGGCAGTGGAGTAACCTTGAGTGGCTCACAGATGCATTCAAGAACGGCTACATGAAAGACACCCAAGAAAGCGACCAGATTGACCCTGTCAGCAATAACAGATACGCTATTGCGATGGAGGTCGCCCAGTTTTGGGATGGCTTGAGTTAGCGGCAGGGATGGGGGTACACGACAATGAACAATATTCTACGCGCATAGCAACCACATGTGCGTACATTAGTTTAAGCGCGCAGCAGAGTTCAAATTTCTGCAAGTTGTACAGCCTTCGCTCATCTTGACACTTTTGTTCCCCTATTCATCATGGTGATCCCGCACCCAGGTGCACAGGTATAGCTGGCGCACTCCCACACCTACAATGGTGTTCTTGTCATGATCAATTGAAAAATTTGCTTATCGCAATTTCCATGGTTGATGTGGGCTGAGCTTTTGCACGTCGCACGTAGAGGCCATCCCCCGCAAAGGACCCTAACAAGCCCAGGGCACCCCGAAACTCCCGGATGAAGCGGCCTAGTGGTGGTGCACAATGGCACCCAGCAGCCAAGATAACCAGGACTGGAATGGGCGCCGCAAGGCCTCTGCGTGCGACGTGCAAAAGCTCAGCCCACATCAACCATGGAAATTGCGATAAGCAAATTTCTCAATTGATCATGACAAGAACACCATTGTAGGTGTGGGAGTGCGCCAGCTATACTTGTGCACATGGGTGCGGGATCACCATGATGAATAGGGGAACAAAAGTGTCAAGATGAGCGAAGGCTGTACAACTTGCAGAAATTTGAACTCTGCTGCGCGCTTAAACCAATGTACTCACATATGGCTGCTATGCGCGTAGAATGTTGTTCATTGTCGTGAACCCCCATCCCTGCCGCTAACTCAAGCCATCCCAAAACTGGGCGACCTCCATCGCAATAGCGTATCTGTTATTGCTGACAGGGTCAATCTGGTCGCTTTCTTGGGTGCCTTTCATGTAGCCGTTCTTGAATGCATCTGTGAGCCACTCAAGGTTACTCCACTGCCCATTGTCACCCACATAGAAGTCTCGCAGGTGATTTTCTATGAAGCTTTAGCTGGCATGAGCCGCCGATCAAGATAGGGTCTGCCGCCGTTCAAATACTCCTCACACCGGCGAACGGCAATCATCTTCTCACCCTTTGGTAAATCCTCATGCTTGAAGGGGTAGGCGAATTGTTTGGCATGCCTTGCGCAAATGGGGCAGTAAAGCTCCTGGTCATTGGTGGCGTGTGCATTGCTGCCTCCGACGAACCCGGTGGAGTTTGCCGTCCAGACTTGTTACGTCGCGTAACTTTTGTTGTGTTATGGACGTAAACTAGGTCCTTGGTTGCCTCAGCCATTCCGAAACAGTCCGTTGACTTTCCTAGGCTTACGTAGTTAGGACCTTTTGACCGGTTGTTACCGGGCCTTGTGACGTGGCAATTGTACAGTACTGTGGGTCGGTGCAGTCGCGCCGCGCTGCGTACTTTAGAAGTTGTCTTTATCCTCCGTGTGGATCTTGTGGACATGCGTTGTTCTTTTAGGCGAGGGTCGATGTCGGCACGAGCATACACGCATGTCGGCGGTCATTCATGCAGCCGTTGTCCTCTGTGAATTCAACTTGGCAATCTGCGTGTGTTATGATTTGACACTCGTGCTGGGTTTGTAATTTGAAGTTCGTTTCCTCGATTTGTCTAAGGTTGAGTTAGTTGATGGCTGGTAACAGATTGACGTACAAACATGCATGGAGAAATAGTAGGACTTCGGTCGGTAGTTTCTAGGTCGTTTGCCTTAAGGGAAAGTTCATCATCTACGTTAGTTAGCCTCGGTCAGATTAGGCAAGGCACTCTGTGGCGTGGACGAGGTAGTGCACGTAGGTTAAGTCGCAACAATGGTAGCGTAGGATTAGGAGCAGAAAGTACCGACGTTCCTTGGCATGTAGAATACGACAATCCTTACCAACGTTTGCGTTTCCGTGACCTGGATGACGGAAACGGCCTACCCACCTTGACAGGTAATGGACGGGTCGCCTGCAAGCTAGCCGTAGTAGTGCTGCCCGATTCAGGCACGCTATTGCCTAGACGTTAGACCTGTCCGCAGCGAAAACCTTCATGTAGTTCGTTCCTCTTTCTTCCAATATGTGTGTTTCCTTAGAGTGCTGGTGATGTTTCATCATTGGTAATTGGATAGTGGGACGATTTGCATCTCTGTAGACGACACCTCTCTTTTCGTGCATGTTGCTGTTTTTCCTTCGGCAAGCTAGGCAGGCAATGATCCGCAATTGTTTCTTTCCCCTCCCTCCCACCCTGGAGGCTTCTTGCTTCCGCGTGCGGATTGAGAAACCTTAAGGCCACTGTTAACTGCTGCATTTGTGGCAGGGCTCCACTTATTGTATTCAATCAAATGCTGGTCTTCTTGGGAGCTGAGTGATCTTAAAAGATTTTCCTTCGTGCACAACCGTGAGCTGGCTGCTTGTATACCAACGGCCTCTGGATTCCTCAACCACGTGGTTTCGGTGCGCTTAACCCTTGGATCGTGTCCAACTCGCCACTACAAATAGGGGGCCAGTTGCACTTTGCAAGATAATGCCCACAAACCAACCTAACAATGATTTATGGTCCATACTTGGACCAAAGCCCACACATATATTGAGTTACTTGGGGGTCATGTCATTGGTCATGTTGCAATGTCCTATGGGTGCTAAATATAGCACCACCCTCAGGGGGGTGCGCGAGTGCGAAAAAAAACACATGTATGATGCATTATTACACCTGAAAACAATTCCGTTGCTCCAAATATTTTTCAGGCAGTTGCTTGGGTAGCCAGGCATGGCTTCTGAACACTGACATCATGGGTTGTCCCAGGGACCCAGCTGCACTATCTAAAAATAACTGGCCACTACAAATAGGGAGGGTCCAGTTTGGCTGGTGACACTTGCTAGCATTACAAGGCGTGCGCCTCACTCCCTAGCATCATAAAACATCAACCATGGTCAAACATACTTGGTCTCATCTATTTCAGCCAATAAACAACTGGGTAGGCTATTAAACATTCAAAAACCATCCCGGCATGGTGGTACACGGGCGCGCCCCGGGCGCGGTAAGGCCAAAGGCCATGTCAGCACTAATGCTTGCATTCTCAAGGAGTGGCTCGTGCCTGCCCCCCCTTCTTGATGTAGGCTCGCTTCGGCTTGCCCACCACCGGCGTGTGTGAGGCTGCCCCGGCACGGGTGACCACGGCGTTGCGCGCAGCCCACTCCTTGCCCTTGTTGCCGCGCTTGGTGAGCTCCAGCGTGGCGCGCTGCTTGATGCGACCAAAGTCGAGGCCCTCCACGTCCTCCTCATGCCACACACGGAAGCAGTCATTCTCGCCCATGTTGCACAGGGATTCGTCGCACTCCCTGCACCAGAACACCGTGCGCTTCTCCTTGTCCTTGGCAACGCACACGATGCACTGCGCTTGATCAGTGAAGGGGATGTACTCCACCTTGTGCGTGCCGCTCCGGCGGGCTTCCTTTGTCCGGCCAGGCACTGGCAGCCCTGCCAGGTCACCGATGCGCAGCCGGGCGCCAGCCCACTTGTTGTGGATCAGCTCATGTGCCAGCAGCTTGAGGAAGCCGGCGTGGGTCAGCGCAGCCTGGCCCTCCTGCTCTGCGATCATGACGTGCAGGAGGTAAGCGTTGGTGGCTGTGTGTTCCATGTGACCCGTGAACAGGCGGTGCCACCAGATCTTGGTCACGAACGCCTTCTGCAGGTCGTACTCGGCGCAGAGTTGGTCGTTCTTGTCGGTGGCGTGCATGCAGTCCCAGTAGTTGGTGATGCTGCTGGGCGCTGGCACTGTCACGCGCTCGTACGTGCGACCGCCATGGCGTCTGACCTGGACCTCGGTCAGGCCCAGACCCTTGGACAGGGTCCAGACTTGCTTCTTGTCCATCCAGCACGTGAGGACGAGGCCCTCCTTGTTCACCGCCCAGGCGTAGTCGCCCTGCTTGGCCGCCTTGCCCTTGGGCATGAGCGCGCGCACCTCCTCGAATGAAAGGTCCTTGCGGTTGGTCATGATGGTGCCCACCACCTGGTGGTCCAGTGCCGCGCACTCCTCCACCGCGGCACGGGAGGTGTACCAGCGATCCATCGCCCACTTGGCCCTGTGGGGCCACTTGGCCACCATGCGCTTGACGACCTCGAACGTGTGGTTGGCCTGGGGCAGCTTGTCATATGTCTCGACGTGATACAAGTAGCCGGTTGGCCAGTCGTTGTCCCCGAACTGCTTGATGTGGAACTCCTCCGGCTTGTTGGGGTTGAAGACTGTGATGGGAGACAGCCGGTGGCGGGTGGGGATGGAGCGCTCATCCAGCGAAGCACACTGCCCTGGCTTGACATACTTCTTGTACACCTCGTTCAGGTGGCGCTCCAGCCAGTCGCACTGCCACAGGCGGTGCTCACGCGTCTGCTTGTCCGTGGGGCGCTCGGAGGTGGGCGCCAGGTGAAGGTAGCGTGTGATTTGGTCAAAGCGGTAATTGGACATGATCCTTTGCAGCATGGGTGGCTCAGCCCCCCCGATTGGGTCCGATGAGAAATAGTCTTTCCGCGATGGCAGCTTGAGCAGCGACATGGTGAAGATGATGCCAATGAACTTACCCAGCTCATTCAAGGTCAGCTCCTTCCAATCCCTCGACCCCCCCTTGCCAGCCTCCCTTAGTGCAGCGTAGATGTTGGTCTGCTGCACAATGCGCTTGAGGACATCCCGATGCGTCCAGAACAGCCTGAACAGCTGCTCGGGGTCGTTTTTCTCCAGCTGCTCCTCGCTGAGGTTCTGGGGTTTGGCTATTCCCTCCAATGGCGCAGGTGGTGAAAGAATGGGAAAAGAAGCGACATTGGGCTTGCCGACACCGAACGTCCACTCACTGCCACCCCTCGCGCCCTGCCCAGGCGTGTCATCCTCCTCGCCATCGCTGTCATCTGCCTGCACCGGAATTTCCAGCAGCGGCTCCTCCTCAGCCTCGCCCTCCGACTCGTCATCCACATGTACCGGAGCAGCACGGCCCCTTTTCTTGGCCGGCTGCCTGGCCGGAGCCTTCCTCGCCTTGCCCTTGCCCTTGCCCTTGCGTTTCTTGACCGGGGAGAAGGTAATATCCTCGCTAGAGGCCGACTCCGAGCTGGTGGGTGCAGATGCACCGTCGTCGCCTGCGCTAGGTTCCTGGCCGTCGTCGGCGTTTTTCTCACCGCCGTTGGCAGAAATGTTGCCCTGCTTGTCGCTAACCTGCTTCTCAACATCCGTAGGGGCCGTGACAACCGTAAAGTCGAAAATCTGCGCCTTTGTTAGGTCGTATTTCTTTGTGTCACCTGTGAACAGGCACTTCGCCAGCGTCCCGCACCTCGCCACTGACACTACCCCCGAAATCCTCTCATTTTCATGGTCGGCTCCGAATTTCTCGATAGCCCAGTCTAGCCCGAATAATTTCGGAGGCACTGACACCTTGATACCCCTTTTTAGCCTAAAATCTGACATACTGCCACCAGGAACGTCCGCCATGCTCTACCGTCGCAATCGTCGTCTTCATCGTCCTTCCACGTTTTTGTCAATTTTTGAGGCGCGCGGACAGCTGTGCACCAGGGTACCCCCCTGTACTGTAACCGTTAATTAGTCCCTGCAGACTTGGTCTAAACATAGTGATGTACGGTATCAGGGCGTAGAGCACATCTAGCTCTAGCAGCAGACCTAAAAATATCACGGAAATGTCTACTGGCATTCGCGCCGCGCCGCTTCCCATCTGTCCCCTATTCGTAGGGGCGAGTTGAACTGGCCACTATAAACAGGGGACAGCACGATCCAAGGGTTAATGGCTCACATCCCTCAGATAAGTCGCCTCCGTTGACGCCTACTTTGGTGACTGCAAACGACACTCCAGGTGCCTTACCATGAGTACTCAGCGGCGTTCTTTTCGTGCATCCTCACACTCCACTAGTGACAATAGCTTAGCCAAATACTATGTTGTCATCACTCACAATGGTCCTCCTCCATCTTCTTGTCCTCGTGTGACGCTAGAAAATTCGTTCAAAATCGTTCCTATACCGTTTCCAAGTACAAGAAATTGATGACCTTTGAAGAGGCTCAGAACTTTTCATTGACTCATAGTGAATCAGATGTGGGCCTCCATGTTCGCCCTACTCCTCATGCACGCCCTCCTGTGGATAATACAGTATTCGTCACTCCTCCTCCGTCCCCGTCCTATTGCGTCATCTGCCTCTACGTCTGATACTCCCATTACCTTGAATTTTGGTTCCCTCACTATTACTGTTGATAAAAATTATTAAAGGGCCTATCTTTTCTATTAACAGCTTACTTTCTCATTATTGTCGTGTTTGATGTTTTCCTTTGCTTCCTTTTTATTTTATCCTTGATCAGATTTTTATTTTATCCTTGATCAGATTTTATTTTATCCTTGATCAGATTTTAACTTTTCCTTGTTCAGTGTATTTCCTTTCATTTACACGTCAAGCATGTCCTCTCAACCCACTCTTGGTGGGGGTATGTCCCCCATTAATGAACGTTCCTCAGGTGTTAATGTTGGTACTCCTCAAGTGACTATGGGGAACAGACGTGATTCCTTGGACACAGTCCGTCACTTCACTGCTCCTTCTCAGAGTGTACGTTCTGATAGTACTCCCTCTACTCCTTCCTTCCACCGTTCACCTATCATTCCCCATCCTACGTTTGAGGCACGCCAGCGGGCACATGTCCCAGCCTCTACTATTCCTCCTGTTACCTCTAATAACCCCTCTGGTTCTGTGACTCCTCAGGTGCCTCAAGCGTCATTTCCTCTCGGTGGACGTACTCTGGCCCCTGTGGGTCCTACCGGTTATCCCTCTGCAGCTCCTACACACCCTCCTGCTTCCTGGTCGTATCCTGATACTGCCTATGAGGCAGCCCAAGTCCCCTCACGTTAGCAGATTTAGAGATGAATTAGGATTTTAGTACCATGCCTCTAAACAACAAGAATTATGTTCATTTTTCTTATTCCTCGATGAGGGAAGCTTATAATGGTCCTCACTCTGGTGGCCACCACCCTGAATCCGTGGCACCTTCACGTCCTCTTCCTAAGACCCATCGTGCTCCTCATAACTGGTTACTGCCTGAGAATGTGCCCGTGGAAAAGAGTGGGCCTATGGACAAACATGACCCTTCTCGTGCGTCTAAACCCCCTCCTCTTCCCACCTTTGCTAGTGTTCCTAAGTTAGATACTAGTTCCACTCCTCAGCAGTTTTTCACCTTTCTTATGCTCCTCACTCAGCAGACGGCCTAACAATATTATAGGTGGAAACTCATTGATGCTGTTCTTGTTCCTCATTACCTTACCACCTGTGTGGCCCCTGCCCTTGTCACCCTCGTTCAATGTGAGTCCCTCGCGTCGCATGCGTGTCCTAACTCAGTAGCAGAATTGTTTAGGAGATTGGAAAATCATGTGGTACCTCCAGACGCTGATTGGCAAGAGTGTCTTATCTTTGGATCCCTCGAGCAAGGCAATAAAACTTATAGGGAATACCAACGGGAATTTGATGCCCAGATGGTGCGCATTCGAGACCTCTCGGGTGCGGAAGTCCGTGCTCGTTTCGTGCAAGGTCTTAATAAAAACTTCTTGCGTGAACTTAAGAAACAATTTTCTGCCTATCGTTTTCGTGACCTTCCTCTGGTTACTGTTCGTACCCATCTCCTCCGTCTTGCTGATTTTATGCATGCTCCTGCTCCTGTCCGTAATAGGGTCCATAACCTTGTCCTCAAACCTGAAGAAGAAGAGGCATATGTAGAAGAATTAGATATTGGTGTTACAGATATATCTGCATTGGATGTGTCTCACATCACGTGTTATCACTGTCATGAGGTGGGCCATCTCAAGGGGGAGTGCCCCAAATTTCTTGGCGCCTGGGAGGATGCGTCCCTCAATGTCGATTGGCATGACAACCCTGCTGATGTGGCTCATCACAAGGCGTACCTGGAGGTGCTGTTGGCCACCCGTGGTACTTTTCAGGCTACTGGTGTGTAGACAGAGGGCTCTAGGCCCGACCTAGGCGTGTTGTCGCCTCGGTAGGTAGCTGTGCCCTTGGTGTCTTATGCTCTCAGTTGGCTCTCCTTGTTCTTGGGATGTGTGGTTTTGACTGCTCTTGTCCTGCCTAGTGCCGCTGTCCCCCGGCAAGCCTCTGTGCAAGGCAGTTATGGGAAGCCTAACATCGGGCGTGGTGCTGGTGAACCCTACACTGTTAGGGGTGGACGGCAGTCGATTATGCCATTCTGGATCTTGGTTTGTTGATTGTTTTTACCTTTGTGGGGGGGGAGGTGTTACGTCGCGTAACTTTTTTTGTGTTACGGACGTAAATTAGGTCCTTGGTTGCCTCAGCCATTCCGAAACAGTCCGTTGACTTTCCTAGGCTTACGTGTAGTTAGGACCTTTGGACCGGTTGTTACCGGGCCTTGTGACGTGGCAATCGTACAGTACTGTGGGTCGGTGCAGTCGCGCCTCGCTGCGTACTTTTAGTAGTGGTCTTTATCCTCCGTGTGGATCTTGTGGACATGCGTTGTTCTTTTAGGCGAGGGTCGATGTCGGCACGAGTATACACGCATGTCGGCGGTCATTTATGCAGCCGTTGTCCTCTGTGAATTCAACTTGGCAATCTGCGTGTGTTATGATTTAACACTCGTGCTGGGTTCGTAATTTAAAGTTCGTTTCCTCGGTTTGTCTAAGGTTGAGTTAGTTGATGGCTGGTAAAAGATTGACATGCAAACATGCATTGAGAAATAGTAGTCGGTCGGTAGTTTCTAGGTCGTTTGCCTTTGGGGAAAGTTCATCATCTACGTTAGTTAGCCTCGGTCAGATTAGGCAAGGCACTCTGTGGCCTGGACGAGGTAGTGTACATAGGTTAAGTCGTAACAAGACTCTTTACCTGCAACGCACGCCATCACATGCACGCGGCTACACATGTCACTTGCGCGAACAACTGACCCATTCCGTACGAGGAGCGGGCCGCCCTCATGAGCTCACTGGGGTGCAGGGGGCAGAGGCGACCCGCGTTAGAGAACCGTGACACATACAATACAACAGACGGGACGAAAGCAGTCACCTGCATGCGCTCGGTGGTTGCACGCGACCTACAATTTCCTGCCTGTGGCGCTCTTGGTCACCGCCAGGGCACGTATGCGACATCAGCTTGGTGCGCAGCTCGCCGAGCCTTGTACACTTCTCGTCATCAGAGTGTGTAACTGTGCCAGCCACGTATTCCACGAGCCAACCGTAGTTCAGCAAGGCTGCGACGCTAGCGCCCACCTGGTATGGCACCCCCGAAACACAAGTACAGACAATTGTGGGAGAAGGGGTCAGCGAATACAAAGGAATGTCTGGCAAATTTCATGTAACCACGCCACCACACAGGTTAACCAACCGGGCAACCACACGCACCCAACCAAGCAAGGGCAATCGAGCATGAGTGTGCAACGAGGCAACCATCCATCTGAAACTCCGCTCCCACCCCCTTCCCCCACCCCCCACTCCCCACCCCCACCCCCACCCCCTCCCCCCCCACCCACCCCACCCCACCCCACCCCCCCCCCCCACCCCCACCCCCACCCCCACCCCCACCCCACCCCCCCCCCCACCCCCACCCCACCCCACCCCCACCCCACCCCCACCCCCACCCCCACCCCCATCCCCACCCCACCCCCACCGCCACCGCCACCGCCACCACCACCACTGTGCGACCCCGGCCAAGCAGACCTCATCGCATACCATCGTGCAGTCATATATAGTGTCGGACCGAGGTATGCCTCTCCCGTTGAACGTGGTTGCTACTCTTGTGTTGGGCGAGGGGTCGGGCGCTTACCCAACCCGTTACACGCACCACGCGATCTCTCCCCACTGGTAGAGGCCACTAGAGGCTGCTAGATCCCATGCGCCCTCGAGCGTGTGCTCTACGTGCAGATACGGGGGCGATTCAATTCTGTCAACGCCACCCCCCTGTACCCACGGACCGTTGTGCGCAAGCTCTCCTCCGCGGTATAACCCAACCTACGCCGCCCTCTTACCCGCTCCTCACGACGTGGGATCTCCCCCAAGTAGTCCTCCTCGGATGCGTGCTCTTCCACCTGAGTGGGCTGCCGCTTGCACATAATCTCCCGCATCTGCGGTAAGCCAGCCGTAACAAACAACCGTCCGATGTGCAGAGCAGGATGGAGGAAAGCATCGAGGGTGACGCTGGCGGGGACGTCAAAAGTTTGAACTGGTCCCGCTTATGCAAGAGGGGCGAACTTGCAAAACTAGATGGAGTAGATGCAAAAAGGTACGAGGACTGAATTGAGCAGGGGCAGGCCTGTGTGCACGTGCGTGCGTAGGGGTGGATGGGGGGCGGGGAGCTCACCAGTTTAAGTTCCGCCTTCTTGATCGCAGCCCTTTCCGCCTCGTGCGACGGGCGCGCGCCGTCGCCCGCTCTCTTCGGGCCCCCACCCGCCCCAGGGCACGCCGGTGCCTCAGGCAGGGGCGCGATGCCCTCCCTCCCGCATCGCCGATGTACCCCTCGTCATCTGACTCGTCTGTGTCGAAAAGGTCAGGCACCTTTGTCATCATCGTCGTCCTCACTCACGAAGTCTCCGCCGGCCGGTCGCCCGGCCTGGCAAGGGGAGCACCCCAAACCGCACAGGGGACGGGGATCGCGGCTCGCGGCTCTTCCATGGGATGAGTCGGCTTGCACTCCCCCGGGGGCCCGCGGCTGACAAGACAGAAGGAGGCGCCATCCAGGGTAGACACAACGGGGAGGAAGCCATCAGGGGGGGGTGCGTGTGTGGCCTAGTACATGTGCAGGCCAGCTGGGGCAGCCAACTCGCCAACCTGTCCACTCACTCTCTCACCAGCTCACTCACCCACCCGCCACCCCCCCCCCCTCCCTCCCTCCCTCCCTCCCTCCCTCCCTCCCTCCTCCCTCCCTCCTCCCTCCCTCCCTCCTCCCTCCCTCCTCCCTCCCTCCCTCCCTCCCTCCCTCCTCCCTCCCTCCCTCCCTCCCTCCTCCCTCCCTCCTCCTCCCTCCCTCCCTCCCTCCCTCCCTCCCTCCTCCCTCCCTCCCTCCCTCCTCCTCCCTCCCTCCCTCCCTCCTCCCTCCCTCCCTCCTCCCTCCCTCCCTCCCTCCCCCCTCCCTCCCTTCCTCCCTCCCTCCCTCCCTCCCTCCCTCCCTCCCTCCCTCCCTCCCTCCCTCCCTCCCTCCCTCCCTCAATCCCCCCTCCCTGGACATTGTCCACACTAGCAATCGCGTAGAACCAGCCGGGCAACAACACGCACCTGCACAACACGCACAAGCAACTAAGTACAATTGTGCAGCGGGGAAAGCAGCCGTGACCGCGCCCAGGCCCGAGTCCACCCCCCCCACCTCCCACCCCCATCCCCCCCCCACCCCACCCCCCACCCCACCCCCCACCCCACCCCACCCCCACCCCCCACCCCACCCCACCCCCACCCCACCCCCCCCCCCCCCCCACCCCACCCCCCCACCCACCCCCACCCCCACCCCCACCCCCACCCCCACCCCCACCCCCACCCCACCCCACCCCCCACCCCCACCCCCACCCCACCCCCACCCCCACCCCCACCCCACCCCCCCCCACCCCCACCCCACCCCCACCCCCACCCCCACCCCCACCCCCACCCCCACCCCCACCCCACCCCCATCCCCACCGCCACCCCCACCCCGCCACCGCCCCGCCCCCGCCCCCGCCATCGCCCCCACCCACCACCCACCACCCCAACCCCACACACCCCATTCCACCACCCCGCCACCGCCACCGCGACCATCGACACCACCGCCACCGCCGCCGCCGCCGCCGCCGCCCCCGCCCCCGCCCCCGCCCCACGTCCACCACGCCGCCCGCTGTCTTACCCGGTCCTCGCGGCGCACTTCTTCCTGGTCCAGTGCTCTACCTACTCCGCGCCCTTACCTGCTCCACGCGTCGCATGAACTCCACCAAGTAGGCCTCGTCGGACGTCTGCGATTCAACAGGGGGGGCGCCCCGCCGCGCGTGCATGCGCCGCCACAACTGTCCCCCATCGGCCGTATGAAACAGCCCATCCAGTGTATACAGCAGGAAGGAAAAGCCCAGCACCGAGTGCGACACCGGCGAGCAAGCTGAGTGATGGAACAGATCCCGCAAATGCGAGAGGTATGTAATAAGGCTGGATCATTTGCTGGGACTAGTGGGCAAGACATGTCGATGACGTATTGTCAAGGCACCGTTGAACGCAAGGCCCACCGCGGGCGTGGGTGGATGTTGGGATGGGCGGGAGGCAGGGTAGGTGTGTGCGCGTCCGTGGGTGGATGTTGGGATGGGCGGGAGGCAGGGTAGGTGTGTGCGCGGGCGTGGGTGGATGTTGGGATGGGCGGGAGGCAGGGTAGGTGTGTGCGCGGGCGTGGGTGGATGTTGGGATGGGCGGGAGGCAGGGTAGGTGTGTGCGCAGGCGTGGGTGGATGTTGGGATGGGCAGGAGGCAGGGTAGGTGTGTGCGTGTGTGTGTGTGGGGGGGGGGGGGGGCTCACCGTCGCAACATCCAGCCCCGTGCGTGCCGTAGGCCCCACCACGTGCGCCGCGCCTGCCGCACACGAGCCGGGCACCGGTTCCGTCGTACGCGTCGACCGGTTGTGCCCTGGGCGCTCCGCCGCAGCGGACGGGCCAGTGACGACGGGCTCGAGCGCGGACACCCAGTAACAGCTGGCGACCGCCATCCTCGTTGCGCGCTTCATATCGACCGCCACATGGGCCACCACGGCCCCCCCGGGGGTAATGTCAACACGTTGCCAGGCAGCACACTGGTCAGGGCGCTGCAACACGGTGACGTGGGAATTGTGGCGCACGAGCATGCAGGCCAGCCATGCAGTTAAGCGCTTGGGGCTCCGCTTGGGTCCGACCAGCAAGTCCGTCTTGAACCTCTCTGGCAACGGCTTGCCGTCGTGCACGTGCGGTGGCAGCGACGCCGCCTCACCCTGGACGACCACCCGGGGATCCGTCTGGAAGAAACCCCGCAAGAAGTGGAAGCGGCGCACACACACTCCGCACAATTGGCGCATCACGAAGTGATGTGCTGCTCCCTGCATCTGGACTTGACGCGGCGTCATCCCAGTCGTCGACACTGCATCCAAGCGTAGATGGCAGTCGGACACGTGCTCCATAAAGGTTTGCACGTTATCGATCTCCTCGGCTTCTATCCCGTACTCCCGCCGCCATCGCGTGTCCAGTTTCCCGCAGAGCACTTAGCGGAACGTGGCCATCTTGCCAATGTCGCCCCGTGCGGCCGCGATGAAAAACTGGAGCAGCGCCAGCCTGGTCTCGCAGTGAATACCGTGCCCCCCCACAGCCTCGCCTGGGTTGAGGCGCAGCGCCCGCAACCCCGAGCGCTCGGGCGTCTGCGTTCCGACGAGCACTCTGGCCAGGAAGCCGAGCGCGGCGTCAACCGAACAGTGGTTGGCCTTCTAGAATAGCATCAGCACATCGAAGACGAGCATGAGGTTAAGGTTTTCTGACATGAGCTCTGTGAAGCGCCGGCACTCGCGGCACCCGTCCTCGCCGTTGCAGCCCGACGGGGTCTGCCCCGTGCTCGCACCGCCAGGCTGTCGTCCGGTGGGCGGCGCGCCGCGCCCCGCGCTGTCCGCTTGATGTGCGCACGCAGTGGGCGGCGCCTGCACACAACATGTAGACATCCAGCACCGTGTCACCCAACAACACCTGCCCTCGGACGCGTGAGTGGGTGCGCCAGCGTATGTTCCGATCGCTGGGCACATCCTAGAACCTCACGCACTGATCGGACACCGACCGTTCTCAGCTGTGCCCATTTGCCGCCCTCACTCACCCAGTGGGGTACACAACAAACCAAGAGGTCGGCCACACGCCCTGCCTTGGCACCACACGACATTGCGACCCAGCGATAGCATCTGCACACACGAGACACCACGGCCTAGGCACACCCGCTCGCATCCCACATGTGGGCCTGACTGCACGGCGCGACGTCTCATGGACGGGCGTAATGTCCGCCTGCCCACACCAGGGAGCCGGGACATTTTTTGCAGGGCCACGTGCCAGTAGCTGCAACGCGACAAAACCAGCGGGACGAGGCGGACGAAATGTCAATGCACTTACGTTGCAGACAAAGGAAGGAAGGAAGGAAGGAAGGAAGGAAGGAAGGAAGGAAGGAAGGAAGGAAGGAAGGAAGGAAGGAAGGAAGGAAGGAAGGAAGGAAGGAAGGAAGGAAGGAAGGAAGGAAGGAAGGAAGGAAGGAAGGAAGGAAGGAAGGAAGGAAGGAAGGAAGGAAGGAAGGAAGGAAGGAAGGAAGGAAGGAAGGAAGGAAGGAAGGAAGGAAGGAAGGAAGGAAGGAAGGAAGGAAGGAAGGAAGGAAGGAAGGAAGGAAGGAAGGAAGGAAGGAAGGAAGGAAGGAAGGAAGGAAGGAAGGAAGGAAGGAAGGAAGGAAGGAAGGAAGGAAGGAAGGAAGGAAGGAAGGAAGGAAGGAAGGAAGGAAGGAAGGAAGGAAAAAAGGAAAAAAGGAAAAAAGGAAAAAAGGAAGGAGGAGGCAATGTATGACACAGATTTTCCGCGCTGGAATGGATGAGCAGTTCAACGGAGGAGCTAACGTACACGCGAGCCAACGCACGAGTGACTGAATGACTTGGTAGATAAATGAATTATTAAATGACTGAAGTAAGGATTGAACGAGTAATCGAAGCAGTGGAGGCCATGCACGAATGGATGGAAGACCAGACGAATGGACGACTGGAAGGGTGTACGAATGAAGGAGGGAATGAGCGAAAAGTGCATACCTCGCGCGTCCAAAGAGCTTCAGGCTCCGTTTCGAGCCACGACGTCCCGCTATACGCGTTTGCCGAGACAACGTTTGCCCCGCCGGCGACACTGGCATGGCTGTGGCGCCGGCGACACTGGCTGTGGTGGACGCCTGGGTTCGTGCATGTCTGCCAGGTAACGTCGTCAGTACCTGCACGGGAAACGACAAAGGATCGGCCGTGTTGCGTTATTAACCACGGACTGGCCAGGCGGGATATGTCACCAACGGTGGAAACGACGTGACTAGATGCGCGAGCTGGTCCCTTGCATACGCGCGACTCACCGACAAGTGCGAAAATGCCCGTCAACACGAGGCTGACGAGTAAAGCCATTCGCCATCGCCCATGCGCGAGACGCATTCAGGGCGCGTCAGGGGGGGGGCGGTCCGACCGCTAGTGATTGAAATCTACAACGCCAGGGGAACACCCGAGCCGGTCAGTTCAACAACTTTGAAGACAACATCAGCCAGAAGAGGGCGAAAGCGGTCGGAACCCGGTGCCGTCCATGCATTGTCATTCGGCGGGCGTAACGCTCCCCTCAACAATGTGATGGAAGCTGTTCCGGCGATTTATGAAGTATTTCTCCATAAAGCGATGGCGTTCAGATTTTTATCCAGAATGCCGACCTTTTTCCATTGCTCACCTGTCGCTCGACCGCCGCGTGTCCCGGCACTTCATGTCGCTCGGCATGTACGTAGTCCTCCTGTGCCCAAAATAATGTTGGACAATGTTGGACTGAAGGTTGGCGGCCGGTTCTCGACCGGTTCCTCACCTGTCGGGCCCGCAGCCCAATATTTTCCAACATTCGGGGCAGACGGGCAGTTCAGCCATGACACGGCTATAAAGTACACATACATGGGATCTACTTAGCTGACTTGTTGTTGTTGTTGATGTTGTGCCCGACGCCGCACATGAGCAGAGAATCTGTAACGGCCGAGGGCCGGATAACGGCGCCGAGTACTAGCAGTATGTACCTTTGTCTCTCCTTACACAGTCTGCCGCCCGGCTCAGTACTCGGCGGAACATCGTTTGCGATTGCTGGTGACTGCTCGACCTCTCGTCTCAAGAGGCCCACACGCTGACTTGGCACAATGTGTGCGACAGCTTTATCGCAGATTTTCATCTTTAATTCCAAGGTGACTGCCTGGGTCGTGAGTGGCCAGTCCATGGTGAATCATGAATGGCCAGGCCATGCCACAACAACACGCTCCCGGCAATTCTAAACACTGCTGATCCCGCTGCGCATATCTGCGTCGATTGCATTCGTACTCCATTGTCGGCGATGGATTAACCACGGAAATCGTGCACCTAAAATTTCCAGGGCGCTTGTGCAAACGACTTCATGAAATTCAGTCCGCGTCGGCATGAAATGATGAAGTGAACATTCATAGAACGTGTACATCATCAGTTTGCAATGCATGAGACATTGGCAAGCTCAACCGCTCATCTCCTCACCCAATTATTGAAAGGGCCAATGCCTTACGAGACATGAAGCGCTTCTCCAGCAAGCCTGGCAGGTTTTCTTTTGTCATTTAATGCCAGCGGGTAGGGGTATGAAAGGCCGTTCGTTACTGGATGACAGGTAAATTCCTAAATTCTTGCTGTCGACTCCGGTCGCTTGTACGCGAGAAGATGCCTGTGAGCTACGCAAGCACCTGTGCTGCTTGTAGTACCGTGTCCTTGCACAACCGGGATGTAAAGAATGGACTGTACACGGCACGCCGTGTTACGACCTGCTCCAGTACGCAATCCTGGGCCAGCGTTCGGGAACATGCATCGCACGCCCTTAAAGGGGGAAATATTGACCACCGTTTCTCACAAAGCATGGCACTCCCCAGTGCAAATATGCGCCCAGCATCGCTTGAAAGGAATTGGAGACACCGGCCGCTGCTTGGACCAAACGGCACCGGCTTCTGTTCGGTGCTACCTGGGAGGACCGTCACCTGCTGCGTGGGGGCGCAAGTCCGTTCGGACAGTCTACCTGAAGGCTGCAACGTTCTGTTTATCGCCGCCCTGTGGTACGAAGCATATCTTGCATGTCAACTTCTATTACTCTGTGTTTCATGATATTGTTTAAGACGCCAATGCAAGCAGGCCACGTGGTAGTCATGCACCCCTGCACCATCAGGATGCCAGCGTAGATTTTCCAACGGCTATCTGGTTCACTGCTGCGTTGCATGCACTTTTGTGTGGGAATAGGACGCTCATCTGCTCCTTATACTGCCGACATCACCAGCTGGATGCCAGCATAGAGCTTGCCATGGGGCTGTCTGAACTCTGATACGATCAACTGCATTGCGTTCCTAAACCTTGTACATAGTAAAAATACTATGTATATATATTGTATGTATATTGTAGTGAAAACACAGGAATCACATGTTCAGCTACTCCTTATTCTAAGTCTAGATATAATGTGATCAGCTATAGTAATGATGAGCTTAAACATCACTACGGACAGTGACCCTGTACTTCATGCTCAAGGGCTTATCTACCCTTCTTTTGGCGCAAGCTATCCTCAAGCTCGCAGGAGGCATGCATACTAATAAAGCATATCTCTGAATCTTCCCATCGCTATCGGCAACCACTAATAACGTAGAAGCACTCAAAAGGCAACAAGCAATGGCCCGGCCCTTATTAAACACCATCAAAACGGCGCCACCCGATGAGGACTGACCCTCACAACTAGCAAGCACTTCGCCACCCGATGCATACCGACCCTCACATCTAGCAAGCACTTCGCCACCCGATGAGGACTGACCCTCACAACTAGCAAGCACTTCGCCATTTATGATTATTGATTGTCAACACTACATGTACTTCTGGCCTCCGTGCACGCCCTTACCCACGCCATGGCGCACCCACTTATGGTGTCTGACACTACAGGCACGGCTTCTACTTTTCTATTTCGTTCCCTTGGTCTTGGTGTGTCTGATGACGCAGGCCTGAGACGGGCAGCAGTGCGGCGGGCGTACGCACCTCCTCCCTGGTCCACATGCTCCTACGGGCGGGGGCCAACATCACTTATGTCAGGTACAGCTATACAGGAACAGCGTCGGGTATCAGGCTAGGGCAGCAGTGCGGCGGGCATGCGCACCTCCTCCCTGGTCCACATGCTCCTACGGGCGGGGGCCAACGTAACCTATGTCAGGTGAAGTGACACGAACAGCACAGGTGAAGCAATAGGGAGCAGCAAGCGTGGTACTCACAGCAAGCGCGAATGCATGCATGCATGCATGCATGCATGCATGCCATGCCACCGTGCATGTGACACAAGCACATGGTGTCAGCCCTGCATTACCTCTGCCTCGTCTCTGTCGAATAATCGGCATGGGAACTAACTGATTGACATATTGACTGACTGACGGTGTTCTTTATGAACTTGGCCTGTGCACCCAAGACCCCTCAGCTTTTGCGTTTGGTGGATCAATAATCAGCTCGACTCGCCCTTGCTTGCTTCTCGCCCTTGTTTACTTCCATTTTGTCCATCTGTGGTTTCCCTCCCCCAGCGCGGCGCGGGAGAATTCGTACACCGAGGAGCTGAGGGGCCTGGGCGTGCGCACGCAACAGTGTGCACCGAACAGGTGAGCACTGGGTGGTCGCTCCGACAGGCTGCTGCTTAGGGATCCATAGCTGTCTGTAAGCTAACGCCCGCCTGAGTGCAGCATCGGCCCGGAACTTAGGCGGCGTGCACACGCAGCCGTGCGCACCAAACAGAGGGGCGTGCATGCGGCATTCATTGTTGCGGCGGTTGTGCATATGTTTAATACTGATGTTCGAGCATATGTTTAATACTGTTTGATTGGTTAACCATATATTTGATACCCTGTTTTGTACCATAAGGTACCAAACAAACAGGGCATCCAACCGTCTGCTGTCACACGCCACAGTATTAAAAGCGTCTGTGACCACAGGCAAGGTACCCCGCCATCGGCAACGGGTACCAAACAAACGACCACCACCACCACCACCACCACCACCACCACCACCACCACCACCACCACCACCACCACCACCACCACCACCACCACCACCACCACCACCACCACCACCACCACCACCACCACCACCACCACCACCACCACCACCACCACCACCACCACTATCACCACCACCACCACCACCACCACCACCACCACCACCACCACCAGTGCATGCGCGCGCAACGATGACCCACCAACGGGTACAACCCCCCACACACAAATGAGGGTACCGCACCATCGGCTAGCGCATGCAACTGTGATCTGGGACACGTGAGTCTGGGGTTATGGCTTCGCAGTGGTCGCAACACAGTGACATAACGAGGTAACTGCAGTGTTGTTCAAGTAGCTCAGTACTGTTTAGACAGGTGTGTAAATGTGCGTGACAGTCACATGTCGCATGAAAATCAGAGGCCATTGTGCGCGTGCAGCAGGGCGCGCAAAGCAGGTAAGTACTCCGGGGCATCCTCCACGGCATGCTGGTAGGGCAGTAGTGTGAATGCACTTGAGAGCTATGGCATGACGTTGGTTTGATGCCATGCGTTTGTACTCTTGTCTTTATGCCATGTGGATGTGATGTCGGTCAAATGCCACCTGGCAACTGCAGGGAGGACGACATCCGCAGCATCCTGGATCAAGCCAAGCCAACCATCTGCATTTTTGACAGGTGGGCGGTCATGTCGGCTAATGAGAAGAAAGTGGCTAGAGTCTAGACAGTCATTTTTTAGAGAAGCTTGCCGTTGCTGGTGCGTTGCCTCGTACTGGGTTATAGATTTCATCAGCTCAACTTTATAAACTCATAAATACGACTTTATTAATATTTTTATAAACTCAGTCGTTAGATAACTGAACTAAAGCACTCGAGACCTCGCTCAAAGAACTCACTCATGACTCCCATCGATTGCAATAAAGTTGAGATGGTGCCGTTGATAAGACCCAGCAACCGGTGTCTCATCTCCTGCTTGTTTCACAGTCCACATCGCCTTCAAAATCTGGCACACATGCCTTGTGCACACGAGAAGGGGCAGGATAATGCACATAGAGGGAGTGCAAGATCTTGCCAGCATGTATTCCAGATACCAGCATGGCCGATCCTGATCATGGGATGCATTTTTTCCTCCGGGATTATTATTGCTATCTGTTATTGTTATTATTGTTATTATTGTTATAATTATTACTGTCTGTTGGATAAGGCATGCCTTTTCCTCATGCATTCGTTGTGTGCTAAAAGACCAGCTGTCATTCCACTTGTGTCTTGCAATGCCCTGCACATACACAATGTCTAGCTTCCTTCCCATACCCTGGCTGCCAAAGCTGTGTCCGACAAATGGTCTTTTGATCACATCGGTCCCCCTTGGCAGGGACATGGTCAAGGAATCGTGGTTCTCTGAACATAGTTTCTTTATAGTGAGATGGAAGGGTAGCCGCTATAGCTAGGTTATTGGGTTCACGTGACATACCTTTTGAGGCCGGTGCGGCCTGATCCGGATCAGTCGTGGCCAAAACTTTGGCCAGTGTTTCTTGGCCAGGTGGCAGGAGCTACGTTGAGATATAAACCTGCCACTGTCTAGGTTTCTTGGCTAATGGCGCAGTGATTAACTAGATCTAGATTCCTTCTCTCACGCAGTATGTGACCTAATAGCCCCGGCAGCCTTACGTAAGCTGCCGGCAATTAGAACGCCACATTGCGTCATTTGTTCAGACGCAACATTTGCGTGGCGAAAAAATGCCGTCCGGGCCAAGGCCGCATGACACGCAAAAAAGGACAAAAACAAACCCACCTAGCTAAGGTCGGCCTCTTTTCTTTTCACGAGGGCGGCGACAGCAAGCCAGGGGAAACGAACCTCTGGTTTGACGAACCTGTACTATCGGAGCCATATTTGGCCCTGAGCAGCAATGCCGAAGGGGCGCAAGGCTACAGCAGGGAAGGCAGTGCGCGGGGAGGACGGGACGCCCACACCGCGGGCTGCTGCCGCCAGTCACGCGCCAGTCGCCTTCAGCGCCAGAATGCACCCTCTCTCCCACCGATTACTCTCCCACCGATTTACGACCGTCAGATGTGTGAATCCAACGGCCCGACGGACAGGTACACCCGAAAAACCGCATAGACGCGACGCGAGTATCCGAAAAACCGCATAGATGGATCCGAAAAACCGCATAGACGCGACGCGAGTATCCGAAAAACCGCATAGATGGAACCAAAAAACTGCATAGACGCGACGCGAGGGACCGAAAATCGCATAGATGGATCCGAAAAAGCCTTGTCCAGTGGAAGTGGAGGAAAATTAGGATAAGTCGGCCGCCATTACCGGGCACCTACTACAAAACTGGAAAATGGACACCGTGGACGATCCCACTGGCCAAGGAGGCTCGCAGTCCTCCCAGTCCACGCCGCGTCTACGCAGAGCGACCCTATTCCAACGACGCCGGCGAGGCATACCCAGCAGCAGATCGATAATTTTGTGAGCATTGGCGGTGCTGTTAAGAATATCATTTGAATTCTAGGGGACAACCACGAGTTGATCGTCGCTGACCTTGACGTGCGTATTTTGCTGGCGAAAAGGGAACGGGACGATGCCCAAAAATAGTGCGAGATAATCGCCAATAAACGCACGACGTTCAAGTTCGCAGGAATTTCTTTGTTCTGCAAAAGAAGTTTAAGAAGGACACGGAAACGGTTGAGAGGCTCGAGAAAGAGAAACAGATGAAAAAAATTGCATGCTGCAGAGAAGCTGTACTCAGCGCTTCCTCTTCTCATTTCGCCTCCGACGAGTCGGAAAAAGCCCAGGAAGAGGCCAAGGCAGACGCGCAGGTGGCGTTGGTCACCGCTGCCTTAGTGGACGTGGACCAGGCATGAGTGAGTACTGCGATCTAGAAGCAGGCTGCTCAAGTGATGATGACGAAGACGACGATGACAACGGGGGCCCAGAGACAAGTGCAGATCGCGCATTCATCAATGATGCCTCCGACGAGGAAGAGAGTAGTGCAGGTCGCGCAGTTCCGCCTGCATCTCCGTCTGTTGATCAGCACCCCCCTGCGCCAGTAGACCGCCAACCTCCTACAATGTGCAAGTATTGTCATCCAACATTCGCCTCCTTTATGGGGTTAAAATGCCACGTTACAAGGAGTCACCCACTGGAGTCCGCCAATGATCCGACCATCCTTGAATGGTACCACCGTGGTCCAATTCCCCGTCGTCATTTGGACTTTGGTGCAGGGCCTTCTAATGCCGATTCTGGTGGAGCTGGTGCTTCCAATGCTGGTGCTGGTCCTTCTGGCATAATATTTCTGCGATCGGCACCTGACCAAGGGCAGCCCCCGCCTGCTGGCCGTGCTCCACCTCCACCAGCTCCCGCTTCTGCTCCACCAGCTGCCCCTCCACCAGTTGCCCCTGCTCCAGCGGCGCCTGCTCCGCATCAGCACCAAAGGCGTAGAGTTGCTGAAGATGATGCCGATGTTTTGCCAACATGCCCTGACTTTGTTGATGGAAAGGCCACAATTAAACCCACGAAGATAACCCTAGAACATGAATTTTGCTGGCTAGACGTCAGCATTACCATCAACCCTCCAGGTGGCAGCGATGTCGATGACACTGTCATCGTCCCTTTTGTAGCATGGTGTGACAAGCATGCCAAACGTGGCCTTTGCGTGTGTGAACGTGGTCGTACCGCCGGAAAGTTACATATCCAAGGCGTGGTCACTGTGTACACTTGCAGAGATTGTTACGTGAGGCGTAGTATTTCGGAGGCCTTGGGGTGGTGGGGCAGGACCCCAGCTGGGGCAACGGTCCGTGCTACCAAATTGGCTGAGAACAATATGCATTGTTACGCAGGCATGACAGGGTATTGCATGAAAGACTCTGAGGCTGGGGTGGACATTTCAAGAAGATTTTTTATGTAGGCAACACCCCTCAGATTTTAGAAGAGGGTCGCATTCTGTATGCCAAGCACCATAAATTCCACAAGGGGGTGGTCGCACTGACCCCAAGCAATATTGTAAGTAAAGTTGCTGGGTATATCGACGCCAACCACTTGGACGGGATGGAAGAGCCCGATGTTTTACTCCACATGCATAGGTCAGGGCATTTTGTTGTCCACGACTCATGGGTAGGCCCGAAAAATTTGCCAAGGCATGTCTAGGAACAAGTTCCATGCGGCAGTTGTTTTGTGCAGCCGTGACACCACAAAAATGGAATTAGAGCATGTCATGACAGTGTACTTTGACCCACGGCATGGCTAGCGTCCGCATTCCGCCGGTCGGATTGGTCAACTCTGTACTTGTTGCTAGCGTCCGCGTTCCTCCGGCAGGCCGCCGGCCGGATTGGTTAACTGTGTACTTTTTGCTAGCGTCTGCGTTCCTCCGGCAGGCCGCCGGCCGGACTGGTCCACTCTGTCCTTTTTAGTTTTTGCTAGCGTCCGCGTTCCTCCGGCAGGCTGTCGGCCGGACTGGTCCACTTTTAGTTTTTGCTAGCATCCCACATGTGTAGTCCCTGTCACACTATATGTTAATTGTTAATACAAATCGATCGCCCAATAACGCAGTCCAAATGCAACCAACCAAAAAAAAGCAGCTTCTGAAAAAAAAGTAGGCGGAACCGCGCGACCTGCACTACTCTCTTCCTCGTCGGAGGCATCATTGATGAATGCGCGATCTGCACTTGTCTCTGGGCCCCCGTTGTCATCGTCGTCTTCGTCATCATCACTTGAGCAGCCTGCTTCTAGATCACAGTACTCACTCATGCCTGGTCCACATCCACTAAGGCAGCGGTGACCAACGCCACCTGCGCGTCTGCCTTGGCCTCTTCCTGGGCTTTTTCCAACTCGTCGGAGGCGAAAATGAGAAGAGGAAGCGCTGAGTACAGCTTCTCCGCAGCATGCAATTTTTTCATCTGTTTCTCTTTCTCGAGCCTCTCAACCGTTTCCGTGTCCTTCTTAAACTTCTTTTGCAGAACAAAGAAATTCCTGCGAACTTGAACGTCGTGCGTTTATTGGCGATTATCTCGCACTATTTTTGGGCATCGTCCCGTTCCCTTTTCGCCTGCAAAATACGCACGTCAAGGTCAGCGACGATCAACTCGTGGTTGTCCCCTAGAATTGAAATGATATTCTTAACAGCACCGCCAATGCTCACAAAATTATCGATCTGCTGCTGGGTATGCCTCGCCGGCGTCGTTGGAATAGGGTCGCTCTGCGTAGACGCGGCGTGGACTGGGAGGACTGCGAGCCTCTCAACCGTTTCCGTGTCCTTCTTAAACTTCTTTTGCAGAACAAAGACAAGTTTTGCGGGCTCCGCCCGCGACATTGGAGCTCGTTCTTTTTGTGGCCGGTCCCCGGCAAGGGAGCCCCGGCTAGGGATTGCGTGACACCACGTACCGCCGCCGAGGGCCAGGTGGCGCTAGCCTCGCCAAGGAGCGCGCGCTAGCTTTAGGGTTTTGACCAAGGTTTCGACCACAAGATTCATGGAGGTTGGCAAAAGGGTGAAGAAAAAAAACCCGAAAAAAGTGCATACCCAGGAAGACCCTAACCCGGAACCTCACGATCAGCCTTGTGATGAAGTGTGCCTTGGCGCCTGAAGTCTAAGCAACCAGTTTCAATTTGAAGTTGCACAATATGTATCTTTCTACAAAGGGACAACTTGCGCAACCGCGCAGTGGACGGAGCTCGCGAACTACGTCTTGCGGAGCTCAACTAGCTCCAGATTGACTGCTACCCCTGCACGGGAGCGCGATGCGCGCGGGGATGAGTGACCTCGCCAACCCCGCAGACAGCAGGGGAAAATCGCTTACAGGCGGCGGAGCACAGGAAAATCCACGTGTGAGCTTCCTGCGCGTTTGTAACGGGATATCGCCAACAGAAATTTTGGTCCAACAGCCCAAAAGTTTGCGACGGTTATATCTGGAGCTCGCGAACACAGGACATCGCAGAGTTTGGCTCCTGCTGCAATCTGGGCATACGAACCTCTGCCAAATGGCTCATCTGGATGTAACGCACAAAACCCCTCATAATATGGACGCCGTGGTTTGACCTTTTCGTGATTGGTCGCAACGAAATTTCGCGCAGCTCATTCGTCAAGCGGACTGTAAGTCGCGCCGCTGAGTGGCTGGAGCCGAAAGCCGTTTGAAAGAGTGTTAGCTAAAATTGTGCAAAGGCTGCGTTTTACAAGCTTTAGTATATATGTTGAAATTCCTGCGAACTTGAAAGTCGTGCGTTTCTTTGGCGATTATCTCGCACTGTTTTCTAGAAGCAGCTCGCCACTCTGCTCGCCAAGTGCATCAGCCCCGCAGAGGCGGTGGGGGCAGTCGAGCAGGTCTTCCGTGCCGAGGACTGGGTGACGGACGCCAGCTCATGGAGCTCGAGCCAGCTGAAGTCTGTCGTGCAGTTGCTGGCCGATCATGTTGATGTTGCCGACGTGTTGGACGCACGTGACCCAAACGGAACGTTGGTGGCAAAACTGCTGGCCTTGGCAGATCTCGCGGCGGACGAGGAGGAGGATCAGGCTCTGCCACCAACGACACCTGCGCAACGAAAAATGGCCAAGCCGAAAGGCGGGGCCAAGGTTTCGGCAGGTGGGGGGGCTGTCGGAAAGGAAATGAGGGCGAGGTTGGTGACATTCGTTGGGGCACCTCCGGAAACCGAAAATCAGGACGACGAGGAGGACGAGGAGGGGGAGGTCGCAGCCGAGAAATTCATGCAAGGTTTGAAGGCAGCGCTGGGAGGAATGGAGGGGGCGGGAAGCCACTTCAAGGCCTCGAAAGGGGTGGCGCTGCCAAGCCGAGCCAAGAGCGTGAAATATCGGGTTTCGGAGCGGGTGCTGCCGGGGGTGTTGGAGGACGCCAGCGACAATGGGATGGGAATCCGGTCGTGGGTCATGACGGTAAAGCCTGGAAATTGGCGGAACATGGAGAACAGGAAAATTGTCATGAACATTGCATTGGCCATGGACACCCTTCTCAAGGAGCTGGGCTCAGCAGCCGGGGAGCTTGTGGGCATGGAGTACCTAATGAGGGTGGTGGCGGCCTTGCTGCAGGTGGAGGGCAAGGAGGGGGGGGTGGAAGGTGGCCAGCCACCTCCTGCCATTGGGGGAGGAGGCTGCACTGTCAGCCACCCCGGCTGTCAAGGCAGCTCTCCAAACTGCCATCCTCTTGGACAAGCTCAGCAAGGCTCAACAAGTAGGGAAATAGAATCCCAGCGGGACCGCTCCCTTTTCCCGCTGCCATACCCACTTAGGCCAGCGTACACCGCGTGGGGCAGGGTGAGATCGGCACGCCGGCGACAGCGTGCCACGCGCCGCCACCGCGAGTACACACTGCAATGCAAGGTAGTGCGTTGGCTTAATTGGCTGTGGGGGGGGGGCAAGACCCTCCTCCTAACCCTAGAGGGGCGTGCTCTAAGGGGAGGGAGGAGGCCCTTGCGAGGGTCAAGAGGCACTGCACCTGGCACAGTCGCCGCGTAGGGGGCGTTGCGACAGGCCAGGAGCAAGAAGGTGCTGATGCAATATATGGGAAGCAGAATAAGTATGAACAACTGCGCGCGGACGCGGTGAGTCTACCAAAGGCGGAGGTGGCGGGGAAGGCACGGCTGCTCGACCTGTTGGCTATGCGGCCGAGCTGGCGGGAGATATATGCCAGCGAAGAGAACTGCATCAAGCCAGCGGTCGTGGCGAGCGCAAAGTATTGGAATGTGCCCAAGCCCAGCCGGGGATGCTCCATGGCTGAATGGGGCAAGCTCATGAGCCGGGCAGCGGGCGTGGGCATGGTGGCGTTCCGGGAGAGGCGGCCCAAGTGGGTGGATGGCTGCTTTGGAGTGGCCAAGGGGGTGGGTGAGCTTCGGTTCATCGTCAACAGGAAGCTGGGCAACCTGCTGTGGGTGGACCCCCCCAAGATCCTGCTACCCCACCTGGGCATCCTCGTGGAGGTCTACATCAAAGGCTGGTGCTACTGCGCCAAGAGCGACCTCGTGTCATACTACTATTCCATCGAGGTGCCCGAGTGGTGGTGGGACTACCAAGGGCTTCCTAGTGTGTGGTCGACTAGCGTAGGTCTGGCAGGGCCCAGGCGGAAGGTGTGGCCCGTGCTCAAGGTGCTGGCCATGGGACATTCCCATGCGGTGGCGCTGGGGGAGGCCATCCATGAGATGGTGCTCTACATGACCGGTGCCCTGGATCCGAGGCGCCAGGTCAACTACCTCTCAAGCGCAGGTGAGCTCACCTTGGTGCGCGACGAGTGTGGCCAGCCACTGCGCTTGGCCATCGAGTACAAGGAGGAGCGCGCCGGGGAGCTTCAGATTGACCTGGAAAACCCCCCTGCCCCCATGCTGTCCATCACCATTGATGACTTGGTGGCCAGCAACGGGCGGACCTGCGAGGCGGTGAACCAGCTCATCACGCGCGCTATTGAGGAAGGCTACCTCCCTAACAACCTTGTGCCGTCTAAGGAGAAGACTAAGATGGCGAGCCTGGAAGGGGACGAGCTAGAAGCCCTAGGGGTGGTGCACCGACGGAACGGCGTGCTGGAACCAACGGTCAAGCAGCTCAACCTTGTGATCGCCCACACGCAGGCTATACTCACTCGAGGCCGAGCTACGGCCGAGGGGCTGGCTGCCGTCTTGGGGCGGTGGTTGTGGCTGCAGATGTTAAGCCGCAGCTGCTTGTCCATTTGGCAGCAATGTTTCAAATTCATCAGCCTGCAAGGGTGGGGGCAGCGATCCTGGGTGCTGTGGGCCGGGGTGCGGGAGGAGTTAGAGTGTGCCCTGGCCTTGGCTCCCATGCTAAGGGTTGACCGAAGCGCACCTTTGGCCCGTGAGGTGGTTGCATCTGACGCGTCCACCTACGGGCAAGGTGTCGTGTACGCAACCATGGAGCCGGGCGATGTGACGGAGCTGGCGAGGGCACGAGAGGTGCGGGGGTACCCGACTTTGCTCATACCAAGTGAGGTGGCCTACGCTGGCCCTAGGCCACTGAGCGCGCGGGCGCAACAAGCAATCACTAGCCAGCAATGGCGGGTTGGGGTCCGGAGTCGTTGGCGGGATCCGGGGATGCACATCAACGAGAAGGAGGTGCGGGCTGCAGTGAAGGGCGTGGAGAGGAGTGCGCGCAGCTTGGCAAACCGAGGCAAGCGGGTGGTGAGGTTGGTGGACTCCACCGCGGCGTTGGGCTGCTTGGCTAAGGGGCGGTCCTCATCCCACAAGCTCAACAAGCAGTGCCGCCGCTTGTGCGCGCTGACCCTCGCCACGGGAGTCGTTCCCAGTGGGTGTGGACGCCGAGTGCACTTCAACCAGCCGATGGCGTTTCTCGCGGCCAATCCATGGCGACTTTCTTGGCAGGCTGGGTGCGCGACCTGACCGCGGAAGGCATCCATCCTAACCCGGGGCCCCCTGCACCTGTTAGCTACCTTCCATTGCTAGAGGGGAAAGTAAAGCCGGCTACTTTGCTGGCCTACCGTCGTGGTCTTGATTCCCTCTTGACTTGGTGGGAGGCTGGTGGGCGGGCGGACGGGTCATCGTCACGAGCTGACACCCTTGAGGAGACATTTTGTGCGTATGTCGCCTGGGCTCATTTTCGGGGGTACAGCCGCCAAGTGTGTGTCAATGCCTTGATGGGGTTGCAACTTTATTATCCCGGTATGGTGAAGCGGTGGGACTTGGCCCGTGGCGTCCTCGCTGGGTGGAAAACACTTGTGCCCCCCCGTGCCCCTCCTCCCATTCCATGGGAGGCGGCGTTTGCACTTGCCAGCACGATGGTCATGCAAGGTCAGCGCCTTGCGGGCCTGCTGGTTGTCATCGTGTTCCGCCATTACCTGCGAATCTCGGAGGCGCTGAACCTCCGTGTTGGCCATGTGCGCCTCCAGCCTGACGTTCGGCTTGGGCCGGCTCAACGGGGCGCCCTACTGCTGAGGTCTACCAAGACCTCTAAGGGCAAGACTCAGTCAGTGGTGGTAGAAGATGTGATGTCTGAAACCATCCTCCGTCACTGCATCGCGGGTAAGCACGCTTGGGAGGCCGTGTTCCCTTTCACCTACCCGCAATTCCGGCGCATTTGGCAGGCTGCGAGTCAGGCCTTGGGGGTCGCCCAGATTTTCACCATTCACGGGCTGCGGCATGGAGGTGCCACTCACGATTTCCTCGCGGGTCGCAGCATGGGGGACATCCAGGGCCGGGGGCGCTGGCTTAGCAGCTCCACGGTTGCCCATTATGTGGGCTTGCACCGCAGTTTGGAGGTGCAGCTGCCTGAGGTTATTCTTCGGGCCATGGCCGCCTGCCCCCCTCGGGCCTGGCGGGCTATTTTGAAATTGCCCTCCACCTAATTTGGTTGTTCATTTCTCTGTCATTATGCTAGGTTCTTTGCCCCTGGCATGGATCGCCAGGGAGGGATATAAGGGTAAGGCTAGCCTTTGCCAAGCAATAAGTGTTCCCATGAGCATCGGCGGCCGGGATGTGGCCTGCCTTTTGTATGTGCTCCACTCATTGTTTTAATAAAGAGTCTGGTTACCCTGGAGTTCCACGGTTAATAGAATCGTGGTTCTCTGAACATAGTTTCTTTATAGTGAGATGGAAGGGTAGCCGCTATAGCTAGGTTATTGGGTTCACGTGACATACCTTTTGAGGCCGGTGCGGCCTGATCCGGATCAGTCGTGGCCAAAGCTTTGGCCAGTTTTTCTTGGCCAGGTGGCAGGAGCTACGTTGAGATATAAACCTGCCACTGTCTAGGTTTCTTGGCTCATGGCGTAGTGATTAACTAGATCTAGATTCTTTCTCTCACGCAATATGTGACCTAATAGCCCCGGCAGCCTTACGTAAGCTGCCGGCAATTAGAACGCCACATTGCGTCATTTGTTCAGACGCAACATTTGCGTGGCGAAAAAATGCCGTCCGGGCCAAGGCCGCATGACACGCAAGAAAGGACAAAAACAAACCCACCTAGCTAACGTCGGCCTCTTTTCTTTTCCCGCCCACCCTCCCTGCGTGTTTGGGGGTAAGGCTAGCCTTTGCCAAGCAATAAGTGTTCCCATGAGCATCGGCGGCCGGAATGTGGCCTGCCTTTTGTATGTGCTCCACTCATTGTTTTAATAAAGAGTCTGGTTACCCTGGAGTTCCACGGTTAATAGAACAGTTTTTCTGCTATCTGTGGTGCCTTGCGTACCATGGTTGCCTCGACTGTTGCCGCTATTCTTTATTCGGTATTGGATTACCATTGTTCTTAATACTAGTACCACTGCTAGTATGTTATTATGTATTTATTTTTCTTTATGTATTATTGTATGGTTTGCTATCGCATCTCTCCGGCCCACTTGACAGGTTTATGATCGAGGAACAGTTTTCCTTCCACGTGCGCGCTCATAGTCCCAACGCGGTGCGCGTGTTGGATACGCAGGATCTCCATTTCCTGAGGAGAGGTCCGTGCCTTTGGATCAGCTCAGTAGCTGTTAATGGCAGCTTGTTATTAGCCTTCAATGTTGCGGCTTTTTTCCTGAGGATCAATGGTGCGGCTTTTTCCTGAGCCCTGAGGAGCTCTGGCCAGTGGCGTTGGCGCGGCTTAATAGCTTTCAATGGAAGCTTATTAGCTAGCTATGGTGCGGGTTGTTATCTTGTACCAGGAAGCTTATTTAACTACCCAGAGTGTATGAACTGGCTGCTGATGGCGATTAGCATGGGATACGCAATTTTGAAGAGGCTAGTTGTGTGATCAAGGCACTCTAAACAGCAGCGTGCTAGAGTGTCCAGTAGAGCTCAACAGGCATGTGCCAGCAACCTTGTTTGAATATTGAGATGTTTGCTCGTTTGATACAGCTTTTTAGTGTGTTAAGGAGGCTATTTAAATACTAGTGTAAACATCTGTATAGCGCTACAAGTTATTATTCGGGGAGAGTAGTGTTCGAAGGACCTTGATATCTCGCAGGGTGACCACGTTGAAAGGGCTGTGGATGGGAACGGTCTACACTGGCATGCAGCGGACCTCTCCACAACATGCCTGTCGCCAACTTTCAGAATACCTTAGCCTCAGCATACCTCATCGGCACCTTTAGTGCCTCGGCAGTACCTAGCAGCTTTATCCGCAGTCATCCCATGCGCCTCACATTCATTCACATGCCAGAAGAAGCTGCCTCTTACGCACATTTGGTTAGGCTGCTGGGATCGCATTGTCTATACCCATCTCTATTATACCCATCTCTATTAGAGGAAATATCGCATCAACAGCTGCGCTTCGTATGCACGCTCCCTAGAAAAAGGCAAGAGCCACCGCAGCCGTCTTCCCAGTTTGCTTTTATTTTGGTGTTAGCAGTCAGAAAAGCTTTACTTTGTATTTGAACGAGCCTCGCTGGTTTTTTATAAGTTGAAAAAATCTGGTTAGATTTAGTCATCCGCTAAGCTATGATGTCATATACATCTGCTTGAGCAAGCCTCGGCAACTGCTTCTTCCCCACTCGCATGTTGGGCTTTCTTCCACTTCTCTGGGTTAGGTCGCATGCGGGTGATGGAGGCGGGGGGATCGGTCCAAGACTCCCTTCTCCACCGGCCCGACGCCTCGTCTGATGACCTGCTGCGCGAGCTGGCAGCCATACAGCGGTCAGACCTCACATTGGTGGGTTATGATTTTGAGAATGATCACCTTTGCAGTATGGCAAGCCCTATTGCCGTGCTAGGTAGCTGTTGGGTGATGTTTTGGCTTGAAAATGTGGGTTTTTATTTGGAGAAATGGGGCATGTCGAGCCCTATAGCCGTGTTAGGTAGCAGATGAGTGTTGCATTGGGAAAAGATATGCTCGCCAATAACATGCCTGCGTTCCCATGCCCATGATCTTCCTATTTTATGGCCCCCAAACGCAAATGCTTAATTTGCTATCGGTAGGTTCCTGTGCTCTCCTCCCTCTACGCTCGCGAGCCTCGCATCATGATGCCTCTATGCTAACCAATTTGCCTCCTATATATCCTCGTATTCCCATAACTTCTGCACGTGTACACTCACACCTATTATTGGGTGCTCTAGAACCTCGCGTGCAGCTGTAGTCACGGATATTGTCTGCCATCAATCGGCATCTGTCATCTACTCATGGGCAGCTGTCTCTCTATCAAAGCGTAATGACGAGCTGTGGGTGTTATTTCAGGCATAAATTTTCCACCAGCAACATGCCGGCATCTTCCAGGGCTATGCCCCCCGCCTTCCCCCCCTTTATGCACTCAAGGCTTTATTCCAGCTTGCGAAGATGTTGCGTGAAAAAAAAAATAAGGAAACACGCGCCTACAAAAAATAAATAAATATTAGGAATGTAAGCTAAAAATAACTTCAGCCAGCTATGTGTTTGCGCGTTCCCCTGGCACAAGTTTTCTTCTTGAATGTCGGTGTTCTTTGCGGAACTCCGCTAGGCTAGAGAATCTGACGCACCGCATGTCGTCCCATGGTCACACCCACAAACCGTCTCGTCCAACCGTTTGCCAGTGGTTGGTATAACAGTCCGTGGCCATGTCATTGGACAACATTTTCCTTATCCAAAAGGGGTTGCCTCGCAAAGCCGTGGGATAGCTATCATTAGGCTTGGTTTTCATAATCGTACTACTTCTACTATCAATTCATTGAACGTGCCATATGATCTCATTGCAGGTATGCTCCCACGTGGAGCGTGACCTTCTCACGCGGCACTATGGTGTCGCGCCGCACAAGGTGGCCATGGCATCCTTCTTCTGCGACGCGGGACCTGACCTGGCAGGCCTACCCGGGTTTGACGAGCGCAGGCATTTCATGACCATCGGTGAGCTGTGCATGATGATTATATATGAGACTTGTACTATGATTAACAAGCGACTAGCTGGCATAGGTGATGCCCTATCTACTGCATGACCATGGGCGAGCCAGCACATCATGACCATCAGTCAGTTGTGCACGACTATATAGCATATTTTAGTAGTACACACTAGCTGGAGTTGTGAACGAGTATATAGCATATTTTAGTAGTACACACTAGCTGGAGTTGTGCACGAGTATATAGCATATTTTAGTAGTACACACTAGCTGGTACGGATGACGTCCTACCTATTTCAAACCTGCACGAGTACTAAGTCTGCTTTCTATATAAAGAATTCAAATGCAGTGATTGCGGGCATTGCTCATTGTCATCGACATAGTAGTGTATTCATTAATCAATAGAGGATGAGACCTTATTCCTCGAATTACACAAATGCACTCGACAGTACCAACCCAGGTTCATAACCCAATCGGATCAACTTTCAACCGGAATCTCTTATCTATTGAAACTCTTGTCGCGCCCATACAATTGCTCGGGCCGCAGCACTCCTCGGCCTCCCTGGGGGATGATAGCCATATTGTCCCATGGCGGGGGCAGACGGGGGCCAAAAGCAGGATCAACTCTTTCTACCAGCTTCCCGCCCTTTCTACAGGGCCACACCATGGGTATACCCACTAACCTAGTCCTGGCGGGGGCTTCAGGGTTTACTTGGCAGGGTGCTAGTAGATCCTAGTCGGGCCACAGCACGAGGGTCTCCCCCATGAAGTCGTTTGCACCAACCCCTTGGTTGCATGTGTAACGTGATCCCACTGCGGCGGAGGCGAGGCTTTCCGATTACATTGACTGGACCCCTCCATGGTTGCGTACCCTATAGAGGTTATTATGAACATGCTGGTTGACCATGGGGATGCCCCCAACCCTATGGTCCCAGCCCTTGTTCACCAATGGGGCAGCTAAGTCCTTTTTCCCTGGACCTGCCGCCCAAGGACAAGGCTTGACAATTCCGGTAACATGACTCCTATCTAGCGAGTACGTCTCGCCTCTGTGTACTATCTACTAGAAGTGGCGGCGATGATGTGCCGGAGCGTGTATGGTCCCGACTGCAGTTGTAAACTGCTACAACTGTCGGGTCCCTAGTACCGTTTCTGAGCCTCCCACATTTTCCTGTCTAGCAAGATGCACCCCGCCCAAGGTGGTTCCGCCCCCCAAGGCTTCCTCGACCCGCGAGCGGTACTCAGAGCGCGGCGGTGGACCCCTTCAGACGGCCTAGCGAACAAGCCATTCTGGACACCGATCGATACCCCACTCAATCGCCTCAGCAATGCCTGCGCAGGCATGCCCCGCTCGGTGCTACGGCAGTTGCCCACGTAGCCATTGCTTTACTCCTAGCGGACCCGGTGGTGACCGCGTGGGCAGCGGGAGACGATGTGCGCCGGGTTCCTGGGCGCGAAGGGCCATTCTGGCTGCAACAGGTGCGAGTGGACCTATTTGAGAGATTCCGAAGAAGCGGAAAGTCCGAATTCCGCTCCGCTTCGTCGTAACCGTTGAGGGCCGTACCACTTTTTAAGTGGACTCCGGCAGGATGTAGGGGGAAAGTCCTTGGCGGATTTCCCTTAAAGGGGAAAGTCTAAGCGGGGTCCGCTTAGAGGTTTCCCAAGTGAGCGCGGCGCGATTCGTGGCTTGAGCGGGGCGCGCTTGGTCGCCCAATCCGACTTTTTTTATTTTTTATTTCTTTTATTTGTTTAAATTGTTTAACTCGCGTTTCCGCTCTTTCGCATGGAAGACATAATAGCATCGCTTAACGCTGTCGTCTTAGCGCAGTACTTATATCCGCTTGTTGGGAAGCCTGTCTGACGGGTACCGGAGTCCGCTTAGAGGACCCTTAGTCTGCCATTCGCAAGCGGAGTGGATACTTTAGTCTCCGCTTCTTCGGAATCTCTCGATTCCGGAGCTTGAAGCCCGAACCGACAACCCCTGGTGGTCCGAAGTGCCGGGCCCCATGGGTCTTCGCACCGGCACTGGGTGGTTCTACGTGGATGTGCTGCATATCACCAGCAAGTGTCCTTTCTTTTCTTCCCCCATCTTGTTGCGCCACTCCCAGGAGCCGACGTCCTTGCCCGCTCGGTAGGACGCGTAACATACCATGATTGATGACGAGAGTCATCCATGGGACCGTCAGTACATGGTCAACGCGGAGCCTCACGTGGTGAACTTCCCTCCGTATGCCCACGGCGCTGGCGACTTCTATTTCGAGCCGAGTGGCCCCCCACGTGATGCATGACTACGTGGGCACCCTAGTCCGGGAGATGCATCTGCCATCCTCTCCTCTCGATTCCTCTTCGTACCTGTGATGACCACCAGCACGCATCAGCACGACGGCGAATGAGCACACCGTTTGAACACTCGTTTTACACCTCGTCGCACATCCCCACACTTCGCGCCATTGGCACATACCTCACCAAACCCGGGCTGCTGCGTGCAGTGTCCCTAGCGTAGTCGGTGCTCGCTCTTATATTCCTGGAGCAGGCGGGCACAGCCCTCTCATTCAATTTCCGTACGCCAAGAGTTTTTGGAATCATGCTGCGCAAAGTGCCACTGCACGCGGTGGGTTTTGGCGTTGGGTTCAGGGGGTACCTGGAGTATCCCAACAAGAATCGCAACATCGCCTTTTTTTTTTCTCCGCTTATCTTAAGGACGGGTAGAGGCACACTGTGGCATCTTCACTCTTCAGTTTCAAGGAATCATATTTCTACAAGGAGTTATAACGATACCAAGTTACGCAACAACCTGTTTTGCCCGCTAGAATTAGGTTTTCAACTTTTGCTTTTTGGTCTTCTTGGAAAGTTGCAAAGTTGCGATTCTTGTTGCGATATTGCGGGTGCCCCCTGTCTACCCGTATGCATGTCCCCGTGGCCCACGATGGTTTGCAGGTCATCCTTTCGATTGCCGTTTTCGGGATTGAACTCGATAGGGGGCGGGGGATGCAGCCGTCCCTGGATGGATTTCTTATCATACAGCTTGAGCTGACCCCTACGGAATCGGTGAACTATGCCAGAAATGGAAGACGATGGACGAGAAGTTCCATCAAGAGTTCGGGATGTCCACCTTACACAATTGACGTCGTCAACTTTTTCCAGCATTCTACCTTGTGCCTGCCAAGAAACATGGAATAGAGCTTGGTCTTGAGTTCGCTCTCAACCCTAGTGGAAAAAACGTCCCGACCGAGGCCCCTCGAACAGGACCCAGTTGCCCACCTTCATAGAAGGGGTGTGCGCATCTACATGAGCGCCGACTGTCTAGAAACTCTCGATCTCGCCCGCATACATTCTTTGTTAGCCTAGGGCCGACCCGGCCCTTAGAGGATTTTTTAATCTAACCTAGGTCCAACATTGTTATTCCAATTTACGCAAATTTACACAAATATGCTCATTAGTACAACGCGGGTTCAAAATCCAGTCGGAACAGCTTTTAACCGGAATCTCTTATATATTCTAACTATTGTTGCGCCCGTATAATTGCTCGGGTCACAACAGCGACTACCGGCTAGTGGTGGCATGTGTGATGCATTACCGGCTGCATGGATTAATGATTGGCGCCAACATGAGGCGATCTTCCCCTACATTCGAATCGCGCTTCTGCAGCTTTTGCTCCCCGTACTCTTACAGTATTCTTACAGTATTCTTACAGTATTCTTACAGTATTCTTGTTCATGCGATGCTCCCTTGTCCTTGCCGTGACTGCGTGTCAGGCAACTTCCTGCACCCGCCCAACCTGGACTCGGCACGATGGTTGGCCCAAGAGATATGGCCCAGCATTCGTGAGAGGGTGAGTCGCGGTTTCTGAGTCACAACTAGCGACTTAGGGTCGATGCAGAGGGTCAATGTGGGGCGTAAATATAGAGGTGGTCCTTGTGTGGGCCATCCTTCAAATTATGTACTTTGTGGCTCCGGGTTCCTTGATGTGATGTTTAAGGAGAATATTCAGAAGTATCCTTACCGTATAGAGTAGTATTCGTAGCATTAGTAGCACTACACAATTAGGGTTCCTTGATGTGATGTTTAAGGAGAATATTCAGAAGTATCCTTACCGTATAGAGTAGTATTCATAGCATTAGTAGCACTACATAACTATGGCATTAGGAGTATGATAGTACTGCTTATGCTTGCTTTCCTTTCTAGCGCCCAACAGCCTGGGGTAACGTTCTTCGTGGTCGTATACTGGAGTCTTCACGTGGTATAGGAAATGCATCTGCATGTTGTTATACCAGCACATGGAGATCAAGTATTCCTGTCCTTTTCTCATACTATTATTGATAGTATTCCTGTCCTTTTTTCATACTATTATTAATCGTATGCCTGCCTGTCTACTTTTGTACGGGTCTTTTTGTCCTGTCCTAGCGCCCCACCACTGCCTGGAGCTGAAAGATTAGAGGTATACTAGCACAGCTATACTACTACAGCTACAGCTACACTATGCATCATCTCTGTTCTGCATTCATGCCCTGCAGCTGCCTGGAGCAAAGCTGCACATTCTTGGCGCCATGGCAGTACTAGCTTTCTGAACTGTAGTACTACTACTTTTACGTATCATTCTCGACCTGGCATACCGCAGCTGCCTGGAGCGGAGCTGCACATCTACGGCGCGTACCCCACCGCTGCCGCACAACAGCTGGCGAGCAAGCGCAAGGGTAACGGCCTCGTCATCAAGGGCCACGCGCCATCCGTGCCTGACACAATGGCCCAGTACCGAGGTAGGCAACAGGTATTTTCGGGCATGGCCCAGTACACACGTACAAGGGAGGCATGCTGCCTGTGGGGCCGAGGACAGTGCGCAGTAGGCTTCGCCCAATACCAAGGGTAGGGAACATCATACTATGTCATTAGGCATGGCCCGGCACAAGGGTAGGAGGCATCGGCTGCTTATATAGCCAAGGATTGTCTTAATCGGCGTGGCCTGGTAGAAATCGAGGTAAGAGCAGGCACAAAGCCTTGACGGCCGCCGCCTACAAAGCCAAAGACGGTGCTAAGGAGGCATGGCCCAATGTCAAGGTGTTGAGGAGGCATACCCCGGTGTCCTGTTGCTGCTGGTGCGTTGCTGCTCGCTTTCTGCTAAGGCATGAGTTTGGACTATGAAAACTAGAACTGATTCACAGGGGAATATTTAAGTAGTAAAATCATAGCTGAATAAAGTTTGTTCCTCTCCCAGCCATGTATGGGCTTATGCGGGATGCCTTTGTCGGCCTCCGTTTTCTTCCGTCAGCCTGCGTCTGCTTCCAGTCCTAGCCTGGACTTAACACTTGTTCATATAATGTAACTTTTTTCCTTAAACCTTTTTTTCCCCTCTTCCCGCCGTGTTATGCTATTGTTGACCCCCCCCTTTTGTCTTTGATTGCTGCTGTGTGAAGCCTTTTTTACTTGTGGATATTAACTTTGAAATCCTAAGAACATAATTTTTACAGCAGTATCCACACTCCTATATATATTGTAACTTTTAATTGACCGAAGAGAGGGCGGGCATGTATTCTTTGATGCTTTTGTTGGCCACGCCCATCGGTCCTGTTCTTGTGGGGCTCAGTGTGCCTGTCTCCCCTGCGTTACGGCGCGGGAATTAAGGGCAAGATCGTGGACAGCTGGCAGCAGGGCCTGCCCGTGTGCACGACACCCATCGGCGCGGAAGGCCTGTTTGTGGAAGACGACATGACCCGTACGTTTCCATGGGGCTATCAGGGCAAGCCCAGTAATGCTTAACATGGCCTTGATTCGGAAGCAATAATGATTTTCAAATGCCGTGATGTCAGGTGACGCGGAACAAGGGATGACCAGTATATTTTTCTGTGTAAGTTTTCTATATAAGTGAGCACGTATCAACAATACTGACAGTTCTGCGAACGCAGAATTGCAGGAAGCGTTAGCATACGTTTGTTTGCCTTTTTTCTCGGTTTTGTTTGCGTTTGTTCTCTGTTTTGGTTGTGTTTGTTCTCTGTTTTTGCGCTTCTTTGTTTTCTCCTGTCTGGCTCCACCGCTGATTACAAGGTAAGGGCACCTACCAGATAAGTGATCGACGTGCAGCGTCTGTTGCCATTTTTTGTTACCAATCTGTTGGAGCTAGCCTCTCCTACAACAAAATCCAGGGCCATAGTGAGCAGTTTTTTATAGCAGTATGTCATGCTTCTTATTTCCCCAGTTTATGTGGAGTACCTAATCTTTCCTTATGGCTGGGACTTGTACACAAACACCACCATGTTGAACATGTAAGCCATGACCAGTGAGCTCGCATACAGAACTTTGATGGTGAGGGTAAGTGGCTGTGGCTCCATGGCTCATGTCAACTTTAGTACAGACTGGGTTGACCCTGTGTCATGCGCTGTCCTATGCGTTCAGAACCCTGCATTTATTCATCAGCCATTTCACTTATATTTCACATCCAGCCACTTATGCTTTTCCAACAACAAAAGAAAGCAGCGGCTCACCCTGCACATGGGATGCCCGAAGGGATGCCTGGCAAAGTTCGGCACTGTCCTTGTCACCAAAGCCCAAAACATGACTATGTTTTACTGTAGTATAGATATAGCACACAGCGACAGTATAACGCAACACGAAACAGCATGGCTCAACACACCACAACACACCACAACACAACCCGAAGCAGCGCGATACAATACAACGTGACGCAAAAAACAGCACAGCATGCCACACCACATGTCACCATTTAAAACACCCAGCAGATCTGTGAAATATGCAACAGTTGTCTAACTAGATTTTCACCACTGTATCTAGGAACTATGGCATGAAACCTCACGGTCCTGCAATATATCCCTGACTGCCTTGTGGCGGTTTATTTTGCCACCGTCGTTGGCCATCGGGCCCATGTTTTGCCATTTGACCGTTGTTTGCACGGGCCGGCAGATGCCGCACAGGGGACGGATGCAAATCCGCTCCTTGCGGTGAGGGAGTGGGGCGGGCTGTACAGCTCCACCGTCGCTGCTGACATCATCCGTGACGCGGTCGCGCTTTACTCCGACCGTGATCTGTGGACGAGGTGCCGAGCCACGGTATGGACCCACCCATTGTCTCTTTTTCGTCTCTTTTCCAAGCCTTTGTGAGGAGCGCACTTTTAGTGCCTCCTCTACTGCTTTAGTAGCCGCTGGTGTCCCTGTCGCCCAAGCCGCCCTCGAATGCGCCCACTATGTCCCCATGTGCTACATGTACTCCCAACGGAGTTATGTTTCTAATAATAATAATGTCCCCATGTGCTCAGGCTTTCGATTTGGGCTGCAGTTTGGGTAAAGCTGGAGATCATCATGCTTAGTTCGTGGTAGTGATGGATTAAGACAACAAGAAGTTTTGCGGGGCAGGGTAAAAAGGCCGCAGCAGAGGGAAAAAGCTTGTTCGAGACTCGTTTGCTAAAATTATATATTAGCTCAGATAGCTTTCGTGTTAGTTCGTGGATGTTGGTGGCCTGACTCGCTGGCTGCCCATGTTACTGATACTTGGCATAAACTCGATACAGGCGGAGAAGGTCATCACCAGGAATGTACCAGAGGCTGGCACGTTACCAGAGGCTGGCACAGCATGCCCACTGGGTCGCACATCGATGGATTGCCTCTCACTATCAACATGCGGAAAACAACCAGCTTTTTGCTGATGATGACACTCCCTTGTGCTGACAGTTGTACAGGCCTTTCCCATGAGTGATGTGCTCAGCAGTGACAGCCGCAGCCAATGCCCAGGCGATGCAATGCATTGTTTGCCGCACTTCTTGCGATGATTCTTTTGTTACAGATCATCAGAGTGTTCCTGATCGAGAAGCACGCATCCTTCGGTTATCCGTTATCGAAATTTCCTACTGGGCCTTGTTTCCTACACCCCTGCAGGGACGCCGCCTGCTGGAATCGCTTTTCCCTCGAGAGGCGAACGAAGCTGCCTTGCTGACAGTGCTAGCAGAGGCCATGCGCTCCCTGGAACAACGAAGGCAATCGGACTATGCTGGGGTAAGTCTCTCTGATGCAGCGCGGATACTTCAGCAGCTGACAAGCGGCAAGCTGGGCATGAATGGAGGAGCCAGCATTATCTTTATCTTACAGCGCAATCTTTAGTGTTCCTCAGCAGTGAATTATTAATAGTGAATTGTTAATAATAAATTAATAGTAAATTGTTGATCTATACTATTTTTTCCTTTTATTGTCACACAAGTAGACCCGGTAGGGACCAAGCCCCTACTGTTACAGTCATTCATGCCGCAAGTTGGGTTTGAGGTTTTTGAGGGGTCAACCCAACTTAAGGCGTGAATGACTCTACTTGATGGTACGAATTTGAACTGAAGATACTAAAACATACTATTCTGAACTACTTTGAACTTAGAATGCCAAAATCCTATGCGACCCAACTTAAGGCGTGGACACAACTTAAGCCAACCCAACTTCAGGCATGAATAACTGCACATACTTTTTTATTGGGGTGAAGAGACACGCCGTTTGCTTTCATTGGTGGTTGGGTTGTTTGCTTGGCTGTTTGGTTCGGTGGGAGAGTGCAGTGTAGGGGCTAGGGCAACTTGGCAGCACCTGGACAACCCGTGGATGATGGTACTAGCCCGTGCTTTCAGTTGGTCAGTATGGTGCACCCGTGCGTGGTCAGTGGGTGGAGCGTGTGCTTGGTCAGTGGGTGGCACGTGTGCGTGGTCAGTGGGTGGCACGTGTGCTTGGTCAGTGGGTGGCACGTGTGCTTGGTCAGTGGGTGGAGCGTGTGCGTGGTCAGTGGGTGGCACGTGTGCTTGGTCAGTGGGTGGAACGTGTGCTTGGTCAGTGCGTGGAACGTGTGCTTGGTCAGTGGGTGGCACGTGTGCTTGGTCAGTGGGTGGCACGTGTGCGTGGTCAGTGGGTGGAGCGTGTGCGTGGTCAGTGGGTGGCACGTGTGCTTGGTCAGTGGGTGGAACGTGTGCTTGGTCAGTGCGTGGAACGTGTGCTTGGTCAGTGGGTGGCACGTGTGCTTGGTCAGTGGGTGGCACGTGTGCTTGGTCAGTGGGTGGCACGTGTGCTTGGTCAGTGGGTGGCACGTGTGCTTGGTCAGTGGGTGGAGCGTGTGCGTGGTCAGTGGGTGGCACGTGTGCTTGGTCAGTGGGTGGAACGTGTGCTTGGTCAGTGCGTGGAACGTGTGCTTGGTCAGTGGGTGGCACGTGTGCTTGGTCAGTGGGTGGCACGTGTGCGTGGTCAGTGGGTGGCACGTGTGCTTGGTCAGTGGGTGGCACGTGTGCTTGGTCAGTGGGCTGAACGTGTGCTTGGTGAACAGTGTGGGTGAGAGGATTACCATTGCCATGATAGCTCTTGAAACATGAAAAAGGTAGAGACACTGTCTCCTTTAATGAATTAATCTAGTGATTCCAAAAATGCCCGGTAAAGGTCCCCTGCAGATTGATAATGAAAATTTACAAAACAAAATCAAGCTCAAAATCCAAAGTGTATTTCCCCGGCCGTTTTGGGCTTGACGCTCAGGATACAACGCCCTGGTCCATGCCATTCCCCGCAGGCAGCATAGCTGCTTTCAAAACAACAGCCCACGCAGATGCAGAAAAACAGGAACAGGGAGGAGTTGCTCCAAGTCAGGTGGGTGGGTGGCAGGTGCTGGGGGGAGTTGCAGCTATGGTGTAACACATGGAGAAGCGGTCGCTGCAACCCCCAAATCAGTCAACAAAGCAATTGAGGGACATTTTACAGCACAGTGATCATGTCAAAACACAACAGACGCGGCAGTTAGAAGGACGATGGCACACCTGCTAGACAGAGAATGACTCTCCGGAGAGGCCTGGAATGCCAACGGTGCCGTGGCTGACCGAAACACAAAACGAACGAACGAAAGAACGAAACACAATATGAACGCAAAATAATGCGTGAGTGCAGGCTAAGGAATGGAAAGGCGTTCGAACGGGTCCCCAATCGAAATACAGCAACACAGGGCGAGAGGCATACCTGCCATGCGGGAAGTGACGCAACAAATGTTGTTGCCGAGCAAAATGGGCCTCCATTCCCACTGCTGACGGAAACACAAAGCAAACAGACAGCCTCGAAGCATATGAGTGCATGAAACGACATTCGAAAGCGTCTCATCCTGTCTTCCCACGGCCATCATTTGAAATTTCATGCTGGGCCCCGATGCTGCACGCTGCTAAATTGGTGGGCCGGCGCCGGCCACGCACTGCTGGGCGCTGGAGTGGCTATAGTTGGTGGCCCGTGGCCCGTTGGCGCTGGTTTCCTACCGACCCTCGCTGAAATGGCCCGTGGCTAGTTTTGTCCCGTGCTGAAATTCCTTCCGTCCCTTTTTCCCTGTAGTAAGGTGCTCGTTTGCTGCGCTCCGGAGAGGAATTGTCACGTGCTCCTTCGCTGCGCTCCAGAGAGGAGGCTGCTGAAGGGGCTGCTCGCTTCGCTCGCTTGGCGCTTCGCGCGTACTGTATCTGGGATTCGTCTGTCGATCTCTGGAGCACCCCCAAATGGCTGATTTTTCCATCACGATTCACTGCCTAATTAGGCGACACACGGTCACCAAGTCCTCTTTATATAGGTGTAAGGATTGGCTGTGACTATGTGTGATTGGTGCAAACAGTTGGCTTTCATAGCAAAGCAGTCTTCTTACAACTTCTTAAGATTGTGTTTTGTTTTGCGTTATGTTCCCTGCAATACTGTCCAGCCACTTTGGGTTCTGTCTTGTCCCTGATTCTACCTGCCTGCTATTGCTGAGGAGGAGTGGACCTTTTGCAACCCCCACCCACCCCATGCACCAATAAATCTGTGGCATCTTAATATGCAGGGCATGCTGTGGCATCACACAGCACGTTCCACAGAATATTTCTCACGCTGGATCCAGCTGAAGGAGTCCCTGGCCCCGTTGCAGCCTTCTGGCGGCACCACAGAAGCAAGCCTTTGACCTGCTTAACAGTCATTCGTGGTTGGCTAAGACAAGCAGGAGCTGAGAAAGCAGCGCTGTCTAAGTGAAGCATGGTGTAGGTAGTGCAGGCGCTCGATCATGCAGTGGTGTGCATGAGCGTGGGGTCGGGGGCGAAGCCCCCAGCCAGCCCAGCTGTATGTGGGTGTGAAGTGCCTAAGTTTACCAACACATGTGGCTACATCAGTTTGTGTGTTGTACATTCAGCCTAGTAGCGTAGGTTATAAGACATCAGCCTAGTAGCGTATGTTGCACATCTAGCCTTATAGTGTAGCTTATACGACATCGTCAAATATTGGTGATGGCTGTACACAGGTTGTGCATCATCGTTGTAGTTCTCATAGTGCATGCTCTCCCCAAGCTATGGGACCGCATGATAGCTGTTCTCAAAATCGCGCAGACTTGGTGAGCTATGCTCATTTTATCTATGACTAACCTGCTAAGCGGAGAATGCAACGCCGTATAGCACAAAAGGAAAAAATAATTTTAGAAAAAATATTTTTTGTGCTGGCACCTGTACCCCAGCCACCCAGGTAGGGGTTGGCTGGACAGGTGGTTGCTATAAAAGGTGGGCTTCCATTCTAGGGAAGCAGGTTGTTTCTTTTGCCTCCCACCCACCCACCCTTGCCATCTGGTAGACATGTCTGTGTTATTCCACCGTATAGAGCTAGCACACATATTGTAAAAAAAGACTGGTGTGCTAGCTCTATACGGTGGAATAACACAGACATGTCTACCAGATGGCAAGGGTGGGTGGGTGGGAGGCAAAAGCAACAACCTGCTTCCCTAGAATGGAAACCCACCTTTTATAGCAACCACCTGTCCAGCCAACCCCTACCTGGGTGGCTGGGGTACAGGTGCCAGCGCAAAAAATATTTTTTTTCTAAAATTATTTTTTCTTTTTGTGCTATACGGCGTTGCATTCTCCGCTCAGCAGGTTAGTCATAGATAAAATGAGCATAGCTCACCAAATCCATTTCTGGCCTTGCCTTGCTTTGCATGCATCACCACAAAACATCAAATTTATTACAATATGTGTGCTAGCTCTATACGGTGGAATAACACAGACTTGTCTACCAGATGGCAACACGGCCATCTGTATGCTAGGGTGAGCACACTATGTGAATGTGCAGGGCCAGCCCACAGCAGCTGTGCCCCTGCTCTGCCCACATCTCCCTACATGGCTAACAGCCGAAAATACGTAGGACATGCAAAAAAGAAAGCTTAAACTACCTAGCTATGGGGGTACTTTGTCCCAACCCAGGTTCACCCTCGGGTTAGTTAAACCATTTCCCCCCTGACCTCCCACACAAGGGTGAGGTCAGTTGATAGCTAAAAGACAAGAGATAAAGACAGGAAGACGTCAAAACTCGACGCCACCGAAGTGGCGCCGGAAAGCCGCTGGGTCAAAACCCAGGGCCTGAGCCCAGAGGGCGGGCGGGATGTCGCGCCCAAGGAGGCTGCGGTGGAGGCCAATGTAGCGCGTGACCGAGAGGGCCGAAGCACACCGGCCGCGCAGCTGAATGGCCTCCGGCAACTCGCCAGCGATGGCTTCGTGCGTCGTCCCCCCATGCCGGAGGCTGTGAAAAGAAAACATCCCCGGGATGCCCATGCGGGCCTGCACAGCCTCCCACTGCTGCCTAGCCTGGCTGTACGTTAAACCCCGAAAAAGAAGTGCATCCGGGGGCTGGCCAGCCGCCAGGCGTCGCAGGAGCCACAAAGAAAGTGGATCCCGGACGAGGACGTGCTGGGCCGCCTGTTCCGTCCAAGCCTGTTTATTTAGGGTTCGTTAGTTGACATATTAATTAATTAATTAATAGACACGTGACTGCGTCATGACGTGAGCAGAAGTCCTCAGTGGGAGGGGAACATGGGATGGAATGGATGGTATAAGCTATCTAGGTCCTAGTTACAGGGGCGCGTGGGCACCGCACCCCGAATCGCTATGAATGCCATACTTGGTCACACGCGGAGCCCCCACAGGCTTGGGGGTGGTCTCCTTCATCACTACTTGCCATCTATCCTTGCGCACCATCTGCCTCCATATTACAGACAAACCAGGAGGCTGCCCGGGGGTGAGCCCGTCACGTCTAGTGTAGCACATGTCCATGCCGAGTCTATCACGAAAAGTCCACGGGTGGCGGCCCTGCCGCGCGCGGCCGGGGGCACGCCAGGTGAGGACATATCGCCCAGGCTGGGCGGGCTTGGTGCCAGCTAGTCTATCTGAGGTATCTACCTGATCTGTGCGGGCCAGGTGCCCGGCTAGGCCCAGGCGCCTGTGCCTAATAATGTGGGAAACATAGGGCAAATCAGCGTACAAATCCTCATTACTAATGTGCAAACCAAAGCCCAAAGAAAGGGGATGTTAAGGGCCTTGCGCAGCATCTTGGTGACGGCGCCGTCGAGTCGTTGCTCCAGCTCCTGCGTCAGTGTCCAGGTCTCGGCGCCGTAGGTCAGGATCGTCAGAATGACGATCTTGAAGAGGTCACGCTTGAGGATCCGGGGTAGGGCGGGGAGTGGACATATTGGCCGTAACAATATACTGTCGTCAGATTTGTGAAGCTAGCTAGTTACGCACCCTTTTTCCAAGACCTAGGACCTAGATAGCTTATACCATCCATTGCATCCCATGTTCCCCTCCCACTGAGGACTTATGCTCACGTGACGCAGTCACGTGTCTATTAATTAATTAAGGGGACGGTCCCGGCGCGAATATTTTGGCGCCGAAAAATTCGCGGTACCCGTCCGTACCGTGAAAAAGTGGTGCACGGGGCGCGCACCCCTACCGGAGCTGGCCATGGCGACGTGCTTTCAGGCAGAGTAGAAAAAGATAGCTTGCGGAATGCAGAGAAACTGAGCGAATCTTAAAGATGATGAGTAAATGATACTACTTCGTAGCGGAGTTCGCGTTTTTTGCAGTGTCGATGATTTTATTGATGACCATCGCCACGGGGGTCCAATCTGATGTTTTCGTCGAGAGGAATAAATTAGAATGCACGCTGGCGGCGGTGATTGTCAGGTTTTATGGGCTTTACCAAGCGTCAAGGATGCGTTTAAATCGTTATTGGTAAAGCTTTAAAAAATTTGCTGGGTTTCGGCAAGATTTCCGTCATGATCGGTAAGACACTCTCCAGGCTCGCGGGATGCGCGTCTTATTATTCCATGGAAGGTTGTTCTTTCTTGCGCCGCTGGGCGAAGGACAATTCCGGTAATGGTACGATCGTGTGATCAACGTGACCCTATGAATGTTTCGCTTCCTTTATGGGTTATCAACGCAAGTTTTCGGCTTCTTTCCGTGCAGTTAGCGCCAGGTATAATGCCATTCCGTGCTGCGCATCGCCAGATTCCTGGCACCTTTCAGTGGTTTTTATGTACGTTGCATGGCTGGGATGTGTCAAAGCGTGACCGTGGCATATCGTCAAGTTGTCAGGGATTTGCTGAGTGGTTTCTTGGAAGGAGATTGCTAACAGCACTCAGTTTTGTGTGAATATTGACGCGGCCTTTCTTAGCAGAGGCTTCATTGTGGTTAGAGGCTCACAAGCTTGAGTTTGTTTCTTGGCAAACAATTGCGCTGGAAAGAAAGGTGGCAGTGGTTTTTCTGAGGGGCATACTGCATGGGTGGAACTGCACGTAGGTAGGGGTTATCGTTGTCTTGTTGGCCTTTCTCCCACTAAAATGGGAGAGCCCTAATTCATATGCTAGCAAGGCAAGGTAACCATGGTAAGAAGCCTTGGCAAGCAGCATGTATGATAATTCTGCTTTCTCTGTGGACTGTCTGTTGTTACCCTTGTTGGGCAATTAGTGGATATGGCTTTCTAGGGTGTGTTTGAGCTTGGTTTTGGGATGATGCCCACACCATAAACCTGGAATATGCTTTAGAAGTGTTGGCTAGGCATGTAGAGCTACCTGCCTCATTGTTGTGCACACACGCAACAGGTTGCCCGTGTCGAGGTAAGGCAAGGGCACATGACGTGCCCAGCCACCTCCTTGTACATTGTGGTCGAATTGGGCATGGTCAGGAGCCTTTTGGATGGCATAGGAAGTGTTAGTGTGCCTTAATACTCACTAATGCCTTCCTTAGCGTCTGCACAGGTGGCCAACTGCCAAAATTAATAACTGCTACAGCTGAGCTCAGAATGCCACCAAACTTTGACAGTGCCTTCTATGGTCATGACAGAATTTGACTTGTGCTTTTCAGGCCTAATTGATGTGTTATGAGTGTGTATGGGGACGCCCCGCCTAAAAAAGCGTATTTTTGGCCCAAAAATTAATAACTCAAAGGGATGTGCTGATTTTGTTGATCCAATTAGGTAGAAACAATGTCCCATGACATTTTTATACGGGTTGTGCTTTTTTCATGCAACTGGTTCTCCCACTGTTCTGGGCAAGATGTGCCCCGGACAGCGTTTTTTTCTATTTTTAGCTCATAGCCGGTGTATGGCTGGGGGTAGTACCCCCAACAAGTGGTGGTATGCATGCCCAAACATCATGTTTATGGTCCCCAAACATCATTCAGTGGTTGACAGTTGCATTTCTGTAGTTATTAGGGGGGGTAAGTTTTGATATATTTCTATGGGACCCTCCCCTTAATTAATTCCAAGGGGTTGGCCACCCGTGGACTTTTCGTGATAGACTCGGCATGGACATGTGCTACACTAGACGTGACGGGCTCACCCCCGGGCAGCCTCCTGGTTTGTCTGTAATATGGAGGCAGATGGTGCGCAAGGATAGATGGCAAGTAGTGATGAAGGAGACCACCCCCAAGCCTGTGGGGGCTCCGCGTGTGACCAAGTATGGCATTCATAGCGATTCGGGCCGCGGTGCCCACACCCCTGTAACTAGGACCTAGATTAATTAATTAATTAATAGACACGTGACTGCGTCACGTGAGCATAAGTCCTCAGTGGGAGGGGAACATGGGATGGAATGGATGGTATAAGCTATCTAGGTCCTAGTTACAGGGGTGTGGGCACCGCGGCCCGAATCGCTATGAATGCCATACTTGGTCACACGCGGAGCCCCCACAGGCTTGGGGGTGGTCTCCTTCATCACTACTTGCCATCTATCCTTGCGCACCATCTGCCTCCATATTACAGACAAACCAGGAGGCTGCCCGGGGGTGAGCCCGTCACGTCTAGTGTAGCACATGTCCATGCCGAGTCTATCACGAAAAGTCCACGGGTGGCGGCCCTGCCGCGCGCGGCCGGGGGCACGCCAGGTGAGGACATATCGCCCAGGCTGGGCGGGCTTGGTGCCAGCTAGTCTATCTGATGTATCTACCTGATCTGTGCGGGCCAGGTGCCCGGCTAGGCCCAGGCGCCTGTGCCTAATAATGTGGGAAACATAGGGCAAATCAGCGTACAAATCCTCATTACTAATGTGCAAACCAAAGGGGATGTTAAGGGCCTTGCGCAGCATCTTGGTGACGGCGCCGTCGAGTCGTTGCTCCAGCTCCTGCATCAGTGTCCACGTCTCGGCGCCGTAGGTCAGGATCGTCAGAATGACGACCTTGAAGAGGTCACGCTTGACGATCCGGGGTAGGGCGGGGTTGCTCCACCAGCGGCGGTGGTCATGGAGGTGCGCCCACGCCATGCCGATCCGTGTCGTCATGTCGTCCTCGCAGTCAGGAAGCCAACTGCCGAGCAGCTTGAAGCGGCCTGAAGTAGGGTAGTTGACCTCGGCATCGTCTAAGAGGCGGAGTGTGGGTGGGGGCCCTGCCATGCCGAGGGCCAGGGCCTCCGTTTTGGGGCTGATTTCTAGACCAACCGCCCGAGCCTCGAGCGCCAGGCAGTCCAGCCAAAGTTGGGCAGACTCCGGCTTCTCGATGAGCGTGATGTCGTCGGCATAAATGAGGTCAGCTAGTAAATTCTGCTTGTTAGTCGGCCCCCCTTCCCCAAGCTCGTTCGTGATCGCTAGGCCAGGGGCACGGCCTGCAATGCTAGCAAAGCGAGCACGTGCCTGGCGCATAACATAATCCACTACAATAATAAACAGGTACGGCGACAGGACGCAACCCTGCCAGACGCCGGTCTGCAGTGGGCATGGCGGGGTAATGCCGTAGGACCTAGATAGCTTATACCATCCATTCCATCCCATGTTCCCCTCCCACTGAGGACTTATGCTCACGTGACGCAGTCACGTGTCTATTAATTAATTAATAATAAGGGGTTGGCCTACGTTGCTTTTAATAGCACATTATGTGTAGGTCAGGGCCCGGCGCTGTGGTGTAGCGCCGGCTAGCTAGGCCGAGCCACGTGGTGGGCTGAGCCTTAGTCTAGGGCATTTTCCAGTGTACGCCCATTCGTAGCTAGTCCGGTGGCTTTCAGGTTTACAACACATTCCAGTGTTTTATCATTCGTGGCTAGTCGGGAGGGTGGGTTTCCACCCACTGCTATTCCGAAACAGTCCACAATCGGGAGTGTTGTTATTGGGCCGGTTGTGGGCCGATCATCTATGCATCATGCATGCCCACGTTGTGCATCACCTTCCAACTTGCACGACGGCGGGCATATAGGTAGTTGGTGTTTTATTTACCTACTCTCTCTCGGTTAATTGCAATGGCATAAAGTGACTCACGTCTACTTTCCGAGGGGGCTCTGCCCGCGGGTTGGGATAAAGTATGGATTCCAATTCCTGACGTACAAGTTACATGCCATTATCACGATCCGGACCAAGTATGGCATTCACCAAGTATTGTGACCAAGTATGGCATTCATAGCGATTCGATCGGGCCGCGGTGCCCACACCCCTGTGTAACTAGGACCTAGATAGCTTATACCATCCATTCCATCCCATGTTCCCCGCCCACTGAGGCGGACTTACATATGCTCACGTGACGCAGTCACGTGTCTATTAACTAATTAATTAATCACGATCCGGAATTAAGACACGGAATTAAGACACGTGACTGCGTCACGTAAGCAGAAGTCCTCAGTGGGAGGGGAACATACATGGGATGGAATGGATGGTGGAAGCTATCTAGGTCCTAGCTACAGGGGTGTGGGCACCGCACCCCGAATCGCTATGAATGCCATACGCGGTCACACGCGGAGCCCCCACAGACTTGGGGGTGGTCTCCTTCATCACTACTTGCCATCTATCCTTGCGTACCATCTGCCTCCATATATTACAGACAAACCAGGAGGCTGCCCGGATGTGAGCCCGTCACGTCTAGTGTAGCACATGTCCATGCCGAGTCTATCACGAAAAGTCCACGGGTGGCGACCCTGCCGCGCGGGGCCGGGGGCACGCCAGGTGAGGACATATCGCCCAGGCTGGGCGGGCTTGGTGCCAGCTAGTCTATCTGATGTGTCTACCTGATCTGTGCGGGCCAGGTGCCCGGCTAGGCCCGGGCGCCTGTGCCTAATAATGTGGGAAACATAGGGCAAATCAGCGTACAAATCCTCATTACTAATGTGCAAACCAAAGCCCAAAGAAAGGGGATGTTAAGGGCCTTGCGCAGCATCTTGGTGACGGCGCCGTCGAGTCGTTGCTCCAGCTCCTGCGTCAGTGTCCAGCCAGGTCTCGGCGCCGTAGGTCAGGATCCGACGTCAGAATGACGACCTCGAAGAGGTCTGAACACAGTCTTGACGATCCGGGGTAGGGCGGGGTTGCTCCACCAGCGGCGGTGGTCATGGAGTTGCGCCCACGCCATGCCGATCCGTGTCGTCATCAGGTCGTCCTCGCAGTCGGGAAGCCAACTGCCGAGCAGCTTGAAGCGGCCTGAAGGAGGGTAGTTGACCTCGGTGTCGTCTAAGAGGCAGAGTGTGGGTGGGGGCCCTGCCATGCCGAGGGCCAGGCCCTCCGTTTTGGGGCTGATTTCTAGACCAACCGCCCGAGCCTCGAGCGCCAGGCAGTCCAGCCAAAGTTAATTGGGCAGACTCCGGCTTCTCGATGAGCGTGATGTCGTCGGCATAAATGAGGTCAGCGAGTAAATTCTGCTTGTTAGTCGGCCCCCCTTCCCCAAGCTCGTTCGTGATCGCTAGGCCAGGGGCACGGCCTGCAATGCTAGCAAAGCGAGCACGTGCCTGGCGCATAACATAATCCACTACAATAAGAAACAGGTACGGCGACATGACGCAACCCTGCCAGACGCCGGTCTGCAGTGGACATGGCGGGGTAATGCCGTGTTGAGTGCGCACCGAAGTGGTCGATCCCTCATACAGCGTGCGGATGACGGTAATCAGGGGAGTGGGGACGCGAGCGCGAGCAAGGACAGCCCATAGAGCGTCCCAGAGGACAGAATCAAAAGCCTGGATGAAGTCGACGAAGATCAGGATGGCGGGAAACTCACCAGGTTGCAGGAGAGCGATTTCCTCGAAGAGGCGACGCGCGACGAAGATGGCCATGACGGTGTTGCGCCCAGGACGGAAGCCCATTTGACTTTCCCCAAGGTGACAGTCGAGAGCAGAACGAAGCGGAGGTTGAGGATCATGCGCATGAACAACTTGAGGGCGGCGCTCTGGATGCAGACTCCTCTGTAGTTGGCGGGGTCGTCAGGGGAACCTTTGTTTTTGTACAGCATAACACGGTAGCTGTGCTGCCACTCAGGAATCGGCGGCGCGTCGGCAAGCAGGATCTGGTTGCAGACGTCAAGAAGCAGGAACCCCGTGAGTGCCGTCAGCTTAATCACCGGGGCTGGGAGCTGGTCAGGTCCAACGGCGGCGTAGAAGCGGAGTTGCTTGGCGGCGGTGCTCTGCTCGAGCTTGGTGAACGGCGGGAGCTGGTTGGGGTCGGCCAGGGGTTCCGTCAGGGCTGGGTACGTGTAGTCCTGCTCAGCTGCGGGCGGCGTGGGCGGCGCAGGGACGTCCACAGGCGCTACTGCCAGGCGTGCGGCCGCCAGAGGGCCAAGCGGCGGAGGCGGCGGGGGGGCGCCGAGCAGCCGGGACTGGGAGGAATACCACTGGTCGAGCTGCTGCTGCGGTGTCAGAGCCAGAGAGCGTCCGCGGGCCGTTGGGCGTGACGCAGGCGGGTGCGCTTCACGTCTTTCCTCTCAGCGGTCCTCCCGCGGTCTAGCTTCACGTCTTTCCTCTCAGACAACTCCCCTAGCCTAGTCCTTCCACGAGGTTGAATCGCCATGCGTCCAGGAATCGTTGTCGTAAAGAATTGACATACTCCAATCAATTAACCAATCAACAGACACGTGACTGCGTCACGTGAGCATAAGTCCTCAGTGGGAGGGGAACATAGGATTAATTATATAATAATCATACGTTCGCCAGGAACATGGGATGGAATGGATTAATTAATTAATTAATTAATAGACACGTGACTACGTCATGACGTGAGCATAATAAGTCCTCTGACAGTGGAAGGGGAACATGGTATGGAATGATCGATGGTGGAAGCTATCTAGGTCCTAGTTACAGGGGCGCGTGGGCACCGCACCCCGAATCGCTATGAATGCCATACTTGGTCACACGCGGAGCCCCCACAGACTTGGGGGTGGTCTCCTTCATCACTACTTGCCATCTATCCTTGCGTACCATCTGCCTCCATATATTACAGACAAACCAGGAGGCTGCCCGGATGTGAGCCCGTCACGTCTAGTGTAGCACATGTCCATGCCGAGTCTATCACGAAAAGTCCACGGGTGGCGGCCCTGCCGCGCGCGGCCGGGGGCACGCCAGGTGAGGACATATCGCCCAGGCTGGGCGGGCTTGGTGCCAGCTAGTCTATCTGATGTGTCTACCTGATCTGTGCGGGCCAGGTGCCCGGCTAGGCCCAGGCGCCTGTGCCTAATAATGTGGGAAACATAGGGCAAATCAGCGTACAAATCCTCATTACTAATGTGCAAACCAAAGCCCAAAGAAAGGGGATGTTAAGGGCCTTGCGCAGCATCTTGGTGACGGCGCCGTCGAGTCGTTGCTCCAGCTCCTGCGTCAGTGTCCAGGTCTCGGCGCCGTAGGTCAGGATCCGACGTCAGAATGACGACCTCGAAGAGGTCTGAACACTTGAGGATCCGGGGTAGGGCGGGGTTGCTCCACCAGCGGCGGTGGTCATGGAGTTGCGCCCACGCCATGCCGATCCGTGTCGTCATCAGGTCGTCCTCGCAGTCGGGAAGCCAACTGCCGAGCAGCTTGAAGCGGCCTGAAGGAGGGTAGTTGACCTCGGTGTCGTCTAAGAGGCAGAGTGTGGGTGGGGGCCCTGCCATGCCGAGGGCCAGGCCCTCCGTTTTGGGGCTGATTTCTAGACCAACCGCCTGAGCCTCGAGCGCCAGGCAGTCCAGCCAAAGTTAATTGGGCAGACTCCGGCTTCTTGATGAGCGTGATGTCGTCGGTATAAATGAGGTCAGCGAGTAAATTCTGCTTGTTAGCCTGCCCCCCTTCCCCAATTAAGCTCATTCGTGATCGCTAGGCCAGGGGCACGGCCTGCAATGCTAGCAAAGCGAGCACGTGCCTGGCGCATAACATAATCCACTACAATAAGAAACAGGTACGGCGACATGACGCAACCCTGCCAGACGCCGGTCTGCAGTGGACATGGCGGGGTAATGCCGTGTTGAGTGCGCACCGAAGTGGTCGATCCCTCATACAGCGTGCGGATGACGGTAATCAGGGGAGTGGGGACGCGAGCGCGAGCAAGGACAGCCCATAGAGCGTCCCAGAGGACAGAATCAAAAGCCTGGATGAAGTCGACGAAGATCAGGATGGCGGGAAACTCACCAGGTTGCAGGAGAGCGATTTCCTCGAAGCGGCGACGCGTGACGAAGATGGCCATGACGGTGTTGCGCCCAGAACGGAAGCCCATTTGACTTTCCCCAAGGTGACAGTCGAGAGCAGAACGAAGCGGAGGTTGAGGATCATGCGCATGAACAACTTGAGTGCGGCGCTCTGGCTGGTGCGGCGTACATTAAGTAAGTAAGTAATTAAGTAATAGACACGTGACTGCGTCACGTGAGCAGAAGTCCTCAGTGGGAGGGGAACATGGGATGGAATGGATGGTATAAGCTATCTAGGTCCTAGTTACAGGGGTGTGGGCACCGCGGCCCGAATCGCTATGAATGCCATACTTGGTCACACGCGGAGCCCCCACAGACTTGGGGGTGGTCTCCTTCATCACTACTTGCCATCTATCCTTGCGTACCATCTGCCTCCATATTACAGACAAACCAGGAGGCTGCCCGGGGGTGAGCCCGTCACGTCTAGTGTAGCACATGTCCATGCCGAGTCTATCACGAAAAGTCCACGGGTGGCGGCCCTGCCGCGCGCGGCCTGGGGCACGCCAGGTGAGGACATATCGCCCAGGCTGGGCGGGCTTGGTGCCAGCTAGTCTATCTGATGTGTCTACCTGATCTGTGCGGGCCAGGTGCCCGGCTAGGCCCAGGCGCCTGTGCCTAATAATGTGGGAAACATAGGGCAAATCAGCGTACAAATCCTCATTACTAATGTGCAAACCAAAGCCCAAAGAAAGGGGATGTTAAGGGCCTTGCGCAGCATCTTGGTGACGGCGCCGTCGAGTCGTTGCTCCAGCTCCTGCGTCAGTGTCCAGGTCTCGCGGCGCCGTAGGTCAGGATCGTCAGAATGACGACCTTGAAGAGGTCACGCTTGAGGATCCGGGGTAGGGCGGGGTTGCTCCACCAGCGGCGGTGGTCATGGAGTTGCGCCCACGCCATGCCGATCCGTGTCGTCATCAGGTCGTCCTCGCAGTCGGGAAGCCAACTGCCGAGCAGCTTGAAGCGGCCTGAAGGAGGGTAGTTGACCTCGGTGTCGTCTAAGAGGCAGAGTGTGGGTGGGGGCCCTGCCATGCCAAGGGCCAGGCCCTCCGTTTTGGGGCTGATTTCTAGACCAACCGCCCGAGCCTCGAGCGCCAGGCAGTCCAGCCAAAGTTAATTGGGCAGACTCCGGCTTCTCGATGAGCGTGATGTCGTCGGCATAAATGAGGTCAGCGAGTAAATTCTGCTTGTTAGCCTGCCCCCCTTCCCCAATTAAGCTCATTCGTGATCGCTAGGCCAGGGGCACGGCCTGCAATGCTAGCAAAGCGAGCACGTGCCTGGCGCATAACATAATCCACTACAATAAGAAACAGGTACGGCGACATGACGCAACCCTGCCAGACGCCGGTCTGCAGTGGGCATGGCGGGGTAATGCCGTGTTGAGTGCGCACCGAAGTGGTCGACCCCTCATACAGCGTGCGGATGACGGTAATCAGGGGAGTGGGGACGCGAGCGCGAGCAAGGACAGCCCATAGAGCGTCCCAGAGGACAGAATCAAAAGCCTGGATGAAGTCGACGAAGATCAGGATGGCGGGAAACTCACCAGGTTGCAGGAGAGCGATTTCCTCGAAGAGGCGACGCGCGACGAAGATGGCCATGACGGTGTTGCGCCCAGGACGGAAGCCCATTTGACTTTCCCCAAGGTGACAGTCGAGAGCAGAACGAAGCGGCGGTTGAGGATCATGCGCGTGAACAACTTAAGTGCGGCGCTCTGGATGCAGACTCCTCGTTGCGGCCAGGGGTCGTTGGGGGCGGCGTACATACGTACGTACAAATCTTCATCGTGCTACTAATAATACTCACATGGCTGAATTAGCGTTGAGATGCTCGCTGGCAAGTGCTGCCGCTTGGGCCATCGATCACTAACACAAATAGACTGACCAGCTTCCATTGCAGTCGTACATGTGACGCAGTCACTCGTGTTATATTGCAGTGCGGGGTACGTGGAATCGATCAATGATCAGGATTGATAGAGCTTAGGCCTCTGGTGCACTATAGCCGTAATACAAAGTTTCAGGTCAATGGCAGAAAGATTGGGGTGCCGATCGATCAGTGTGTTAAACGTCTTTATTGTGACATGTTACGCTCCTTGTTATGATATCCTCACATGGGTCTCATTGCACCCACAGAACTTGCCGGATCTTCTATCATGTCCGATGGCTGCTGTTGCATGCCTCAGGCATGAAGGAGAAAGGGGGTTTCTGCCCTTGCTTCCTGTTGTGCACATACAGGGATTAAAAGCACTCTGGTGCTCCGTGACTCCCCAACGGGAGCACGAGTTTCATTCATTAATTAATTACTTAAGGTTAATTAATTAATTAACTAATTATGACATGGCATGTCTAGCTAGCATTCAAATAAGTAGTGTCTGCATGCGATGCAATGGTGTACACGCAGATAAAAATGAGAGAGTAAGATAATGAGCCCTTGGGGTTCCCATGGCTCTCCCTGTACGCAGTGATGCATGAGCTAGCTCGTACCCAAATGGGGGCTTGACGCCAACTTGCAAGGGCTAGAGAACACCCTGGAGCACGCGACGGAGATACTCTTCCTTCTCGTCCCGCCCCTTTAACGTTCTCCATTTGAGATAGGGGACCGACGCAACCTTGAGACCACCTCTTTGTAGAATTCTTCTCTTTAAAAGGGTTCCCGCTGTGACTGCCCCCGAGTCTCGGTAGAAATGAGAGGGGCCATCCACCTCCACCGCCACCTTGCCATTGATAAGAATATCCACGAACACAAGGCCATGGAAAAAGGGAACCTCGTTCTCATGGCCAATACCCATACCCTCCAACAGCTCGGAAACCTCGACGTGGAAGTCCGAGGAAAAGGGCCCCGGTTGCTCCTTGTCCTCCAAGCCAATATCTTGCCATCTCTGGAGAACACTGGTGCAATAATGGTCGTTTTGTTGATCATTCACGTCCGCGCAGGCAAGTACATACTGGCAGACCTGCTTTAAGCCGGACTGGAAATTCGGGGTTGTTGGCGTGCCAAGCTTGGACCAGGCCATCAAGAGTGCCTTAGCCGCGGGGCCGTGGGGCCTTCCCGCAGCCGCCAGAGCCCACAGCATGTTCGCGGCAGTCTGCGAGTCTGCCCCATCCTTAGCCCAATGCGTGGTGCCTACATGTGCGCCTGCATGAGCCGGCTCGAGCCCACTCCCGCCTGTTACAGCAACACCCTCGTTGCATCCACGTAACACCCACGCATCTGCCGCAGAGTACAGCTCAGGGGTCCCCTTGCCCGCCGTTGCGAAAGCCCACACAAGGTTAGACACCTGCTGCGTGCTGAAGGCCTCCAAACCCCTGGCGATGACTTCTCGCTCCACCAGGGGAAAGAGCGCCTGCCCCTCCATGCTGGAGCTAGAGAAAGCCCACACCAGGTTGGAGAGGCCTTGCGCCGAAAACTCACCCAAGTCCCTACCAACGACCCCGGTTTCGACTGCCTTGAACAAACGCACGCTCCCCTCGCCCGTCGTCGCAAAGGCCCACATCAGGTTGGAGATGCCCTGTTCCGTGAACCCTGCCAGGCCCCTGGAAATAACCTCCTCTGCTACCACTGCAAATAACTCCGGTGCCCTCTCCCCCGCGGTCGCAAAGGACCACACGACGTCTTTCAGGTCCAGTGGATTGAAGTTTGACAGCCGCCGTCCCGACAGCTCTTTTCTCACCGCCATAAACAGCTCAGAACACGCCATCCCTGTCTTTGCAAACACGGCGATGACATTCGACAACTCTTGCGGATTAAAGCCCCGCAGCTGCCGCGCCAACAGCTCTTTCCTGACGGCGGCAAACAACCCAGGAGCCTTCACGCCGGCCTCCGCAAAGGCCCACAATACATTGGACATCTCTTGCGGACTGAACGCTTCCATGCTCCTGCGCAACATCTCATACTGGACAGCCGCATACAGCTCCGGCCGCCCCTTGCCCGCTTTCGCGAACGCCCAAATGGTGTTGGAGATGCCTTGCGGGATAAAGCCCCTGAACCCTCGATCCAGCAGCTCCTTCTCCACGCCAACAAAGACCGAGTCCCCACGCCCCGCTTTCGCAAACGCCCACACGATATTCGAGATATGCTGTTCATTGAAATCCTTTAAGCGCCTCTTTCCCGTCGCAAGCTCCTCATCCAACGCATCAAAGATGGCACTCCCACGCCCTGCCACCGCAAACGCCCACACAATGCCCGTGATTTCCTTGTGGATCATGCTGCCCAGCCGCTTGATGGCCTCCCCCTCCATCTGGTCCAGGCCCCTGCTTGCATCGCCCCCCACCTTTGCCAGGGTGCGGGCCAGGGTCTCCAGATCGCGGTTGCCGAAAGATGCGGCGTTGGCGTCAAACCGAGCTAACAACTGCCCTAGGGCCAACAAGAACCCAGGGTCCCTGGCCAGTCCGGCGCTCCTGAGCTCGTGCAACGCGGCCAGCACGTCCCTGACATCGACAGTCACATTCCCACGCCGAGCATTCTCCAACCACGCCAGAATCTTGTCGGGCTTCATATGCTTGAAGGTGGGTGCATTGAATACCGGTCGCCACTGCCTGGGACCCTGTTGAACCAACCCGAATGCCGCCTTGGCTCTAAAGGGTTGGCTGAATCCTGGCCTAGTCGTAGAGGCAGAGCTGCTGGACTGCCCTGCCTCCCGTTCAGCCAAGCCTCCAACATCCTGAACATCCCATCTTGGGCTTTTGGGGGCTTGGGGGCTGTCACCTGAAAGCTCAGGGCTGTTCGCTCCCGCTCCTTTCCCCCTTTTGTCTTTGGGGCCCAGCGTGTGTGTGCCTCGGATGATCCATGGGGTGCCGGAGGGTGTCACTGGGGGAGGAGTTTGCTGCCAAGGCAAGCCGCTGACACTGGGCAGCAGCTGCGCAAGGAAGCGAAGACCACCGGGGGAAGAGCCCAGTGGGCGCGGGGTTTGGCACCAGGAAAAGCCATAGAGGCAGGGGAGCAGCTTGGCAAAGACACGAAGACCGCCGAGTCGAGCAGCCAGGGTCTTGCCGCCTGGGGGGCGGGGGGGCGGCCGGGGGGGGGGGGGGGGCAGTGAGTGAGTGTGTGTGTGTGTGTGTGTGTGTGTGTGTGTGAGTGAGAGAGAGAGAGAGAGAGAGAGAGAGAGAGAGAGAGAGAGAGAGAGAGAGAGAGAGAGAGAGAGAGAGAGAGAGAGAGAGAGAGAGAGATTAGCATAAGCAAAAACGTCCGTAAGGTGGTTGAGCATTGGGGGAGAGGGAATGAGGGGGGTGGGAGGATCAATGGGTGAGAAAAAATGGGTGGAAATATAATCAACCAAAGGCATTGGATGGATAGAAGGGGATTGGAGGAAACGGGTTAAAGGGGCTCTAGGGAAACAAATTGAAGGAAATGCGTGGAAGGAAATGGGTAGACAGAACCTAGTGATAAGAATAGAATGGAGAGGAATGCTGGGAAAGAACAGTGTAAGGAAATGGTTGGAAGGAAATGGTTGAAAGAAATATAGGGAAACAAGTGGGTAGGAAAAAATGCAAATGCGTAGAAGGAAGTGGGTAGGAGATAATGAGCGGAAGGAATTGATTGGAAAGAAATGGGTGGAATGAAAAGAAGATATGAGTGAAACATTCCCATTTCCAACCAGGGGGAAACAGGGGAAGTAAAAGGAACATGTCTGTGAGGCTCCACCATTTTGACACGAGGCACAGTTTGGATATCTGAAATGGAACAGCATTTTCTGTAGTGTTGGTAAGAGCTGCCCTGAACTGACTTTTTATTACCAAGAAATAAGTAACGCCGTGTGCACTCAGAGCCAATATCGAAAGAAAGCGGAGTATCCTAGCAAGGTGAGCATCCGGCAGCCAGATTATCTAGTCAGGCAATTAGTCTAAAGCAGCTGACATGATGGACAGCGTCACCATTTCATACAATGGAACTAACACAATCCCTCATATACCCAACAAATACTTACACATCATGCAGCACTGCGTTAATCATCCTAGGGAGCAATGGGCATCGTTACATGATCAAGAATCGTAGAAAAGCTACCAACGTGACTAGTACAACCTGTAAGGTAGCACGCAGCTCAAGGCGGCGAGACACGCCCGAGGGTTCCCGCGGCGTACCTGGCATCGCAGACCACGTGCTTCAAATCCGGGGTAGTGGAGCCTCGCCGTGGGCCGCCTGTTCTTCTCGCTCAAGGGCAAGAGACCAGGCCCCGTTTACTACCCGCCCAATTGTGAGGAAGATAGCGTCGTAAGCCCCATCGGCTTCCTCTGTGCGACATTTCCCATTGCAGGCCCGTCCCTTGTCACGCCAACTAATCAATGCCTCCAACTTTGAAGCAAAGGCGTAGCGATGCCGTGTTCTCTCCTATGTCTCGGCGTTCGGTCAAGCTATGGCAGCCCCACTCTTGCACGCCCGCAGACAGAGAGCCGTTGGCCTGAAGCTTGTTTATTAAACGTCCGTTTCATGAGGACCTGTCCAGTTGCAGTGGGTTATGTGCAGCGTAGCAATCACGCAGACGACCTACTTGCTCATGCTGCGCCCTTGTGCCAGTCAGCCAACATACATGAGAAATTGCAGGCAACCTGCACAATCCGTATTTGTTAAAGTAATTCACTGGAGAACTGACTGCTTCAGCCGGCGTCCTTGTGCGTCTCGCCCGCAAGCTACCCGGCTAAGCTGTAACAGGCGCCTCATTGACACGGCTGGAGCAGGCACGGAAGCAAATGCCTCAAGCGGCAAGGTTCTCATCATGTCTTCGCCGGCCGCCCTTGAACGTTCCTGTTATATACGTAGGAGTTGGAACGTGTAATTATTGCCTTTGCTCATGTCCTCGAGACCTCGACAAAACGCTGTTTACTTTCCTAGCACCGACAGCAAGACGTCACCATGTTACAATTCGGGTTGCCTGACTTCAGTGACTTGCCTCTCGTATGTAGCCTGATCTCTCGTACAGGTACGCTGGCTGCTGGCGGACGGGGACGAATCGCTGTAGTTGTTAGATGATCTGCAACGTAGTGCCGACTTGCGGCCTTGCCAACCTGCTGCTGGCATCCCCCTTTTTGGTCTGCGTGCACGCGCCGCGCCAGGTGCCTCATTTGGTGTGGCCTTTGATGCTTGTTACTAAGCACTTTATCCATCAATCCGGCCTCCGCCGTATTTCTGGGTGGCCGTTCCCAGGCCTTGTTTTCCCGCAGTGGATACTGGATAGCTTCCCCGAGCGCGAGAGCGTGCGCACAAGACGTGCCGGCAGCAGCAACAGCCATCGCCTGCAGGCGGTTAAGTGCATTAGCGACTCGGGTCACCTGGTCCATCTCCATCGCCCTTGCGCGCTCGTAGAGCAGTGCGCGGCTTGCGAGGGGAACGCGTGCTTTGTATGCAGTAGCAGTGGAATTAGCCTTGACAGCCACTTGCCGCCATGGCTTCCCGGCTAGATAAGCTCAAGCAGAAGGAGGAAGAATCCAAGAGCTCCCGGACCAAGGTTTACTTGGGGACGCAGCCGAAGAAGCAGGAGGAAGCCGAGGACCCGTACAAACCACCTCTTGACCTCGATGATCTCACGCAGATTGCCACATTCCGTAAGTGCACAAGATGGTTGTCAGGCGACAAACTGCGGTTTGTAGGATGCTGTGCTGACCGGAATGACTGACGGCCTTAATTAGACCCCCCGCGAAATGCCTGTGTTACGACTGCCCTGCTTTATGATGAATTCAATTCTCTTAATGTCTCAGTCTGCTCGGGGTTAGAAGGGAGGGTACTTTCATGCTGCTGCTGGCATCGGCCTACGGTATACCGCGATATCCAAACCGCTAGCGTCACTACAATGGACAGAAACGTGTGCCCTTTTTGTCTATTTGTTGAGTCAAATGTCGCGCTCGTTATACGGCTCATCTCGGGTTTTCCATTTTATCTGCGCGTTTTTATTATCTACGAATACTCGCCAAACTCACATTATACATGGACAGGGTAGGCACTTGCAGCTGGCCGGCCGTCTCTGTTATGTTTCTTTGGATTGGAGTCAGCCAAGGTGAATCCCTGCTAGTGTATATGCGTGGCATGCATGCCGCGCTTGGACGTTTGAAGGTTTTCAACAACAGGGTTGAAGTACATGCTAGGGACATATCGCAAGGATAGTCCTCCCTATTTCTCAATTCCTCTGTTTGTTTACTTTTTGAAAGCTCTGTATTCCGCATACGAGACCAATTGTCCAAGGTAATTTTGTGGAGTTGGTACGATAGGTCTTAGTATGCATATAGCAAGTCACATGCCAAAGCAACTAGCTTGTTTGTATTTCTGCCAAAAAGTTCCCAGTTTAAGGGAAAGGGCAGTGGACACACGCACTTGCGCATTTGTATGTGCTGGCATCATTCTGGGCATGGGCCCTGCGTGCTTGAATGTATGCCCTGGGTCACGTCTCCATGAGTTTGGGCTCTGTTGTGCAGACGGACAAGAACTGCTGCATGTATGTGTTAGGCTGTTATCTTTGAAATATATATTATTTTTTTCAGGGAAAGTTTTATTTTTTTGCTACGTATACTTTCCATTAGCCAGGTTGGTATCTCATGTTGCTTGTAGTAAGTGCGGGAAGGCTACCCTTCTGTTTTGGACGGCTAGCTGCTGGAGGGGATTCCCTTGCACAAAGCATTGGAGACTTTTTCAAATGTTGGAGATCGGTATTCAATACATCCAGTTAGCCTACGCGTCCAGCTTCCCCTTGCATTGAACCTGGTACCCCACCCGGGCCTGCCTACTGTTTTCCTTGCCCTCAACAGCTGTGCTGTCGCCGCTACCCTATCCCTCTTGCATGGCACGCAAGGACTCCTTTTTTAATCCCTCCTTCTGCCACCTTGCCGCTTAGCCTCCTTCACCTGCCCCCAGCCCACATCGTGGCCACTCAGTGCCCCGCTCCTCTCCTTGATATCCCCACTTATCCCCATTTTTTCATAGCCTTTAGACCCCCTCCCCTCTGCTACTCTTGATTCTGAAGCCCCCCAGTTTGCCTACAGCCAGTCCTAATCGTGCCTATCCTTGTCCTAGTCCCACCTTCCGATGCCCGCGCCTCAATTCACCCAGAAAACCGCCGCAACGCATGCATCTACTGTCGACCACTTGTACACCTATCCCCAGCTTGAAGGTTCCCTTTCTTCTTCCTCCCCTCCCCCTTCCCCCCCCCCCTTCCCCCGTTTTCCAGAGAACCGCCGCAACGCGTGCTTTTTCTATGATTTCTGGGTAACATCCGACCCCCCCTCCTCCCCTTGTCACCCCACCACCAGAGAGCCGCCGCAACCCTTGTTTGACCGCGTCTAGTGTAGTTCCTTCACTCACAACTGTCTATGTTTACCTTTCTACACCATGGAAACAAACCCCACCACCAGACAACCGCCGTAACGCGTGCTTCTACTGCGACCACTGGTTTTCCTATATCTAGCTCTAATATCCCCTCTCCTTCCTCCCCTTGAACCCCCCCTCATCCAGATCCGACAGAGAATCGCCGCAACACATCGCTCGACTGCGACCCCATGCAGTTCCTTCGCTCACTCGCTTTCATGGATGATTTCTCTGTATGGTTCGAACCCCCCTCCCAACATTTTCCTTATCCACCCCCCTTCTTACCCCGCCACCAGAGAACCGCCGCAACACCTGGTTCTACCGCGACCGGCTGAACAAGCCGCGCGGCCCGTGCGAGATGACCACGCTCAAGGCGGCGTGGGCCAACGGGGTGATTGACGAGCAGACGGTTGTGTGGGGGCTCGGCCTCGAGGACTGGGCGCCCATCCGCAACGTGTTCATGCTCAAGCAGAACATCTGCTCGCCCGAAGGTGCGTGGGGGTCGGGTGCGATGAGAGGTTGTGCGTGGTGGTAGGATGAGAGTTGGTTTTTTTTAATAGGAGGGTGAGAGGGTAGGAGAGTGGGGGTAAGGGGGTGACTGGATAAGTACGAGGATGGTCGTGTGAGGATGGATGGTCGGGTGGTGGGGTGGGGAGGACTGGGCGCCCATCCACAATGTGCTCATGCTCAAGCAGAACGTCTGCTCGCCCGAGGGGGCGTGGTGGTTGGATGGCAGGAGTTCCTGTAGCCTTGACAGAAGGATGGGTAGGGGGATGTCCTTCCCTGCCCTCGTGTTACTCAAATGGCCACGAGTGTGCACAGTTTTAATTGGAATATTTAAAGGCCCGGCGCTAATAGGATGGGTAGGAGGGTCTGTTAACGGTGTCCCAGCAGTGTCCGTGTCTCGCTCGATGGATTTGTAGGAGGATGGGTAGGAGGATGGATATGTATAGGAGGATGAATAGGAGGATGCATAGGCCGATGAATATGTATAGGTGGATGAATAGGAGGATGGGTAGGAGGATGCATAGGCCGATGAATAGGAGGATGAATAAGAGGATGTATGGGCCGATGAATATGTATAGCTGGATGAATAGGAGGGTCATCACAATGTGCGTCAGCACCGGCGTCATTGCCGTGTGTCCTCTCCTTTCTGTGCAGTCCACTTCCTCACATGGTACAAGACCCTGGCCTAACAGTGCGCATGGGCGCACCCACCCACCCACTTTCTCACTTGATGGCTTTAGTGTCTTGTCCCTCACACGCCTGTCCCGTCGCCCACTCGTCATGTCTCCCATCTCATGAACTTTCAAGCATGGTATGAGATCTCTCTCTGCAACTTTTATGCATGCATAGGCTCAGTCTTCTGACCCAGCTGCCTTCATCCCAGGCCCCACCCCAAATCTGTCCCATCCCTGCCCTCATCCCTGCCGCCATCCCTTCCCCCATCCCTGCCCCCATCCCATCTCTCGCTGTCTGCTTGTCCCCTGTCTTGTCTCTTCCCTCCCGCAGTCAACTTCCTCACATGGTACAAGAACCTGGCACTCCAGCTCAGCGCCAAGAAGAGGGTTGTGCGCAAGGCCAGCGCCAAGAAGTAAGCCGCAGACCTGTTCAGCGGTGCTTGCCCCGGCTGGCATCCCCAGGGTGATCCCAGGCGCACAGAAAAGTTCTCGTGGCTTTTTTTGCTGCATGACTGAATCCGGGGATGCATCAAGTCAACCAACGGGGGAACGGATCAAGCAAGGCAGGTCAACCCTGGCGGCAGGATGGTGGACCAATGGACTGTGAGCCGGTGGCTAGGTTGTCCAGTTTTTCTGGCTGACAGTTATCACGGGAAGAACGGGTGGACCCCCATTGGCTGATACTGGTGGGGAACCGGATATTTGGCTCACGGCTCCCTTGTAATGCATGCGCTGGGCAGAAAGCCAAAGCAGCGTGTATACCACGCTGGCTGGGTTTGTGTAACTGACCCCACATCACGCCTACGTCTGGGGGGCATTGTTATTGATGATCCAGTCATGAGATCTCTTTCGAAGGGCTATCTTCTAGGCGAGGGCTACGGTGTCACCTAAGTTAAAGTAGGCTGAAGCAGGCAGGACCACTGGATCCGCATGCACCAATGGGACTACCATGTATCCCTGGGTCTTGTGGCTTGGCCTCATTTCTCGTGCCTTGCTCATCCATGGTGAGGCTAATGTTGTTAGCTTTTCGGGGGATATGGCCATCTCCAGATTATATTTATTTTTGGGTACTAATGAGCGCCGGTAGATGCTAGGGTAGGTCAAAAGGGTGAAACTTGCTGGGAGCCAGGCTGCAGCAAGGGTTCGAATTATGCTGGCACTTAGTGGTCTTATTTTTCACGGTTTTCGTTCAGGCAAAGTAGTTCTTGCTTGGTGAGCTGAGAATCAATAACAATAATAATACGCCAGGAGCTGACTATGGATGATTAATTAGAAAATGAAACTCGTGCTCCTGTTGGGGAGTCACGGAGTATAAACCCCCATGGATGGATAAATGAGGGCACGCAATCCTACCTGTCTATGCTATCTAGAGGGAGCCAGACCCTAGCGGTCTCTCCTAGCATCCTTCCCGTAAGTGCAAACTCGCTTCTTCCCCACAGCCATTGTCCTCTACTACAGGTCTGGGCCCACTTACATGGCCTTGTCCTGCATTTTTTTCGAAATGACGGAGAGGCCTAGGCCCCCCATATCCTCGGCCAGTTGCTCCTTGAAAGTGTGGGCTTTGCAGCGTCTAACATTGAATTGAATTGAATTGAATTGGAACATAACTCTGTTGGGAGTATATGTAGCACATATCCCTGAGAAGGGGCATATGGCTTTTGATACACTCTGGGCTACTTCCTGCAAGGGTAGGGTGTAATCTACACCTGCTCTGGGTGCACCTGCACACCACTATGTATTCCAGCACCTACCTAAAGGCGCAGACATAGGGGGGAAGATCATCATGGCTATACAAAGGCTAGGGCAAGGCTTCTCAGCAGAGAGTGGCTCTCTGCGTGGGCACAGCATAACTAAATAAAGCTAGGCATCATCTGGTGTGTGGCACATCATAGGCACACATTAATTAATTAATTAATTAATTAATTAATTACTAGACACGTGACTGCGTCACGTGAGCATAAGTCCTCAGTGGGAGGGGAACATGGGATGGAATGGATTAATTAATTAATAAGCACGTGACTGCGTCACGTGGGTGCCAATACAGAGTAAAGGAACCTTCAACCCTATATACACAGTGAGAAGGAGGGAGGGCGCCCTAGCTTCTCTCACTGCCGCAGGTGGGCAGGCCACAGAGCGCTCTCTCCACGGCATGGTGCCGGGGCGCAACACTGTGGGTGCAATACAACCAGTGCAATACCATAGGTAGGCTGACGCATAGCTTATGATACAAATGTGAGGTGGGCTCAAGACGTCGGCTAATTAAGGCGCAAGCTGATGGCCACAAGGTGCCAGAGCTAATTGAAGGTACTATAACGCTGTGCGCTAATATCGTTTCAAGTGCTGTAATGCCTAAGCTATCCCATCATCGATTGCCCCCATCTAGACAACTGCTGGAGTGCTCTATCCCGGGGAAGCCCGGGGGGGCTTCCACAGTTTCTTGTTGACATAGAGGTCCCCGCCCCGCCAGTACACTTGGGGCTTCTCGGGGTTGGTCTTGTGGCGGATGTAGTCGGGCCACTGATCGCGGCGTTGCTGCTGCTGGGCTGGCGTCAGGTCGTCGTCAAGCGACCAGGAGGTGTCCACCAGCTTAGAACTTGCGGCGAGAGAGGAACCGAACTCGGGCTGTGATGTCGCTGAAGGTGAGGACGACTGGGGGGGGCCCAGCCTTGGCCCGTGGATGGGGCAGGCGGTAGGCGCCCTGCAGTATCGCACCTGGCAGCTGCATGCGCGCCAAGAGCTGTTTCTTCAGCTCGTCGAGAAGAGAGTCTGGGGTCTCCTCCGGCAGCATGTCGAAGCGCCTGAGGATGACCCGGCAGCGGCGACGGTCGCGGTCAGCGGCCTCGCGGCGCGTGTCTTCCAGCTCCTGGAGCTTGGTGGTGATGGCGGTCGTGGTAGAGGATGCCTGGCTCTTGAGCAGGTCCGCCCAGGAGGCGCGAGTCGAGGGGTCATCGCTAGCCCTACCAGCAGGTTGGGAGGCGATGGTGGCCGTTCGCTCAGTCGGCGATCTCGGGGACCTGCGTGGCCAGGGCGTCTACCTTGGCAGCAACTGCCTCAAGTTTCACGGTGCCTTGGCCGACTCGGCCTTCCACCTGGTTAAGGCGGGTGGTCACAGTGGCTGTGGCCTCGGAAACTTTGGTGGCAATGTGCTCTTGCGTAGCAGTAAACTGAGGCTGGAGCTTAAGGGCGACTCTGGCTTCAATGTTGTTGACCAATTGGCCGAGAGAGTGTTGAGTGGGCCGTCAGGCGCGTTCAGGGCGGCGAGCTGCTCAGCCATCGGCGCCAGCTGCTCCGCCACTGCAGCTCGGATGGAGTCCGTGCTGGGGGAGGTGCTGCTCTGCGGGGATGCTGCAGCTGCTGTGGCTGCCCGTCTGCGCTCATGCAGGAGGCTCCTGAGGCCAGCGTAGCCAATCTGGGTGATGTCGTGGGCGTCGCAGCGCAGGTAGCTGCACATGATGACTGCCTTCAAGTACGCCTCCGGTTCTTGAAGCAGCCATTCCCAGGCGGGCTTGGTGACCTTGTCGCCAGGGGTAGGCAGGAAAAGTTCGTCATGGCGGGCCAGGAACTTGATAACATCGTCACATTGTTCTTTCGTGAGCGTAAAGATTTCCAAGATGCAAAAATCCCGCTGGCCGGCGCCGAAGCGGCGGACGTCCCATTTGGTATGGGAAGTGCGGGTTTTCTTGGGAATGGGCGACGAATTCGGCGTAGAGCACTGCGTCGAGGGAGGCAGACCGGGGGGGAGAGCTTCGATCAGCGCAAAAAGGTTGGCGTCCGCAGGAGTTGATGTCGCACGTGCTGCTGGCGACGGGAATGCCGACGACAGCTCAAACTGAAAATGTTTGTCAAGGCTGCGTTTTGGTGGCATTTGCAAAATACTGATGGAATGGATGGTATAAGCTATCTAGGTCCTAGTTACAGGGGTGTGGGCACCGCGGCCCGAATCGCTATGAGTGCCATACTTGGTCACACGCGGAGCCCCCACAGGCTTGGGGGTGGTCTCCTTCATCACTACTTGCCATCTATCCTTGCGCACCATCTGCCTCCACATTACAGACAAACCAGGAGGCTGCCCGGGTGTGAGCCCGTCACGTCTAGTGTAGCACATGTCCATGCCGACTTGCCGAGTCTATCACGAAAAGTCCACGGGGGCACACATGTACATGACTAAATAATGCTAAGGCATCAGCTAGTATCAGTTCGGTTTCGCGGCTTCGCCCACCTCCATCCATCCAGCAAGGGAATATTAAAACTAACTAAATTATAACAATAAATTAAATTAAATTAAATTATAACATGACTCCGTTGGGAGATCATGTAGCACATATTCCCGTGGATGGATGGAGGGGGGGGCAAAGCCGCGAAACCGAACTAATCTAACTCTAATCTATTCTAATCTAGAAAACCCTACTTATACTACCCAGCAAAGGGCCCCTTCCGCTTGGGGGGAGGGGGCTTGCCCACAGGGGCGGGCGTATGAGCCTGGACAATGGTCTTCCACCTCCTCTTGTCCTGCATAGCAGTCCAAGCAAGAGAGAGGGAGTGAATGCGATTTTCAAACTGCGCTGGGACCACTAGGTCAGCCATCAACTGCTGTGGGTAGGTCATGACATGTTTGCCTACCTTCTTAGGAATGTCCTTAGGGCCAGGCCAGGTCAGGATATGCCGTCCTGGCTGGCCAAGCCGCTGTGGGCCGGCCAGACCGAGGGCGGTGTCTACCTGGCTGGTGCGAGCAAGATGTCCTACGAATGCTATCCTACGCTGTCTAATCTCGTCCGAAATGCGAGGCATGCCCTGGTACAAAGATTCTAGATGTCTATGCGTGGAAAACCCGACATTCAGGGCCTGACGGAGCATCCTGGTTACCGTGCCGTTTAGCTTGGCCGCCAGCGTGTCCGTGAGCGTCCATGCCTCGGCACCATACGTGAGCACCGTGAGGACCAGGACCTTGAGGAGCATGCGCTTGCGGTGCTCGCCAAGGACCTTCGAGTGCCAGTAGGTTTTCAACGAACGATGCCGAGCCCAGGCCAGGCCGATGCGGGTGTCCACATCGGCGGCGGTGTCAGGGAGCATGCTTCCCAGCAGTTTAAAGCGATCACGAAACGGGACCTCCGTCCCGTCTAGCAGCCGGGGTAGCGGCGGGCGACTGGAGGCCCCAATCACCATAGCCTCAGTTTTGACACTAATCTCCAACCCCACCGCCCGCGCCTCCAAGCCCAGACAGTCCAGCCAGGTCTGAATGTGCTCGGGGCGCGCGATGAGGGTGGTGTCGTCCGCATAAATCAAGTCGGCCAGGCGGTATTAACCAGTTTTAACCCCGCCGTGCGCGCTGTCGTTAAGGATGTCCAAGCCAGGCTCGAACCCCTTAAGAGCAGTAAAGCGCGCACGTGCCCGGCGCATGACGTGATCAACGACAATAATGAACAGATATGGGGACAGGACACAACCTTGCCGCACCCCGTGGTGAAGGGGGAATGGCGGGGTGGTGCCTTCCGCAGTCCGCACTACTGCCTGTGAGCCCTCATACAGTCAGCGAATGGCAGCAATAAACGCAGGTGGCACTCGAATGACTCGATCCAGAGCTAGGATGGTTCAAAGAGCCTCCCAGAGGACCGTGTCAAAGGCCTTCAGATATAGTCAACAAAAATGAAGACCAGCGGCAAACTGTCAGGGGGAAGGCGACGCACCTCCTCCATCAACCGATCAATTATAACCGATGCCTCCATTGGGAGATCATGTAGCACATATTCCTTGATGGATGGGTGGAGTGGAGGAAGCCGCGTAATCGAACTAACCTAACTCTAAGCTATCTAGTCTAGAAAATCCTAACTACACTAATCATCAAAACGCCTCCTCCTCTTGGGGGGAGGTGGCTTGCCCACAGGGGCTGGCGTGTGAGCCTTGACAATCTTCTGCCACCGCGTCTTGTTCTGCATGGAAGTCCAAAGAAGGGAGAGAGAGTGGATGCGGTGTTCAAACTGGGCTGGGACCACTATGTAGGTCGGCCAGCAACATCTGGATGTAGTTTGTGGCATGTTTCCCTACCCTTTTAGGAATGCCCTTGGGGCCAGGCCAGGTCAGAATATGCCGCCCTGGCTGGCCAAGGGAATATGTGCTACATGATCTCCCAAGGTTGTGCATGTCCTGTCCCCATACGATCTGTTCATTATTGTCGTGGATCACGTCATGCGCCGGGCACGTGGGCGCTTTACTGCTCGTAGGGGCCAACTCACACGGGTCGCGATCCGTAGTTCGTGAGCCCTCTAGTCATGCGTGGCAGGAATCTTCTCACGGCGTCGGCGGATAGTGCCGGAAAACGGCCATGGTCCACGACCCAACTTTGTGTTCGCAGGAAATCGTGTCGCGACCCATGTTCGCGAGCGAAAAGTTCACGTGTCCGTGAATCGAACCTGACAATAATTGTCGACACGTGCGAAAGAGACCTGTAAGTACGGAAATTAATGGTACGAATTCAGTCGGCGTACCGGACCAGTACGGCCGGCAGGGTGCAGAAGAAAACTGGACAGCTTCGATCCAGCGAAGCCGGTCTCGCCAGCTAGAATTTAGTATCGTCCCGTAAAGACCAATAATAACTGTATCACACCCGAATAATCAGAATACGATATCGTAGATATCCCGCTGTTTGTGTCAATCCAAGGACAGGTGGCGACAACGAGGAGTTTGGGGAGGAGTGCGGAAAAGCGCGGAAAGTGCGGAAGCGTGAGCGCAAAAGGTATACTGTGAACCAATCTTTTTATATCTGAACAAGCCAAACGCCCGCGACCCGCCGTGTGAATGCGACTGGTTCGTCAACCAATTTCTGTTCCGCGTGGCAGAAAGTTCGATGCCACTCGGCAAAGCGGTTCGCAGACCATGATCGTACGAACCACGGATCGCGACCCGTGTGAGTCGGCCCTAAGGGGTTTGAGCCCGGCTTGGACATCCTTAACGAACGCGAACATGGCGGCGATGGCCCTGGCTACCGCCTGTCCGACCTTATTTATGATACCACCCTCATCGCGCGCCGCGAGCACATTCAGACCTGGCTGGACTGTCTGGGCTTGTAGGCGCGGGCGGTGGGGTTGGAGATTAGTGTCAAAACTGAGGCGATGGTGATTGGGGCTTCCAGTTTCCCGCCGCTGCCGCGGCTGCTCGACGGGACGGAGGTCCCGTTCCGTGATCGCTTCAAACTGCTGGTGAGATCCTCATCATTTATTAATCTTTGACATCCATGTACGTAGGCCAGCCATGATGACCCCAAGGGCGCCTGAATCCTCATCATTGAATATTTTAGGACATCCATGGACTAGGCCAGCCATGATGACACCAAGGGTGCCTGAATCCTCATCATGGCAATCTTTTATGACATCCATGTATACGTAGGCCAGCCATGATGACAACAAGGGAGCCTGAATCCTCATCATGGCAATCTTTGATGACATCCATCTACGTAGGCCAGCCATTATGACAACAAGGGAGCCTGAATCCTCAGCATGGCAATCTTTTATGACATCCATCTATGAGGCGACGGGAGCTATGGCCGGCCTACCTTCAGCTCCGGCAGAGCAAAGGGGGGAAACCGGTACACTGGAGGGGGGCGGTCATCCACGTCGACCACAAGCGCTGGCAGGCACCCCCTGCCACCCCAGCAACCCCAGTCTAGGGAATATAGCAGTAGTGCAGATTAGTAAGGCTTAGCCTAGCACGCGTGGCCTACGCGCATGTGCGCCCATAATGGCCCCCCATGGATGATGCCTCAAGAATAGCCACGCCCTGCCTATAATGGGACTCCCCAAGGATGCTGCATTAAGAATTTAGCCAAGCTCTGCCTATGCAGAGAGTCACTCTGGCTGCTGAGAGCCATGCCCTAGCTTTTGTATAGCCATGATGATCTTACCCCGGTAACCGGGCCGGGAAAATCCCGTCACGAGCCACGAGGTAGCCATGGCTGACGGCGGAGCTCAGAACTTTTGCGTCTGAGCCCCAGATTCCGTCAGATAACTTGCAACCGATGCATCTTTTCTAGGCGCATCTGCTACTATCAACGGTTACAGCTGTAACGCAGTATTGTGACCAGCCTGCAGCTATTACGCGAACTGATATAATTCTCCGAAGCTATAACGCAAAAAATTATGACGAGCAAACGCTCCTCTACGCAACGCAGCCTGGCGACTGCGCTCAGCCCTGAAAATACGTCTGCAGCCCCGGCTGCAGCTTCGCCCTCCGGCCCGGAAGGTAGCGGCGACACTAGTCGTGCACTGGTGGTTGCCCAGCCCCCTACCGGGCTTGCCTCGCCCTCTGCATCGCCTGAGCCTAAACGCAGCCGCCCTGAGGATCCCGCGGCGCCCCCTGCCGAGCCGGGCTGGAAAGAAATCGACTTTGACGTCAAATCAGCCACATGGTGGACACACTGCCACGCAGCTCCCACCCAGTTCATCAGTGAGCGCCGTGTTCTACGGGTCGCGCACCTCCCTTCTTGCCCTGTGCAAGCACCTTTACGTCCAAGGTCGCCTCATTCCGCCTGCCCGCGGTGATTACTCGCCGGATCTGTCCAGCTACCCCCGCCCCCCCCTTCAGCTCCTCGCCCTCTGCTCCCTCCTCGGGCGCTCTGTCGCCGAGATCTGGGCTCCCACCTCCACCTCCAAAATCCGCTAGATCCATCATCAACAAGGCCCTCGAACAGCATGTGACACCCCTCGCCGGCCGCAGATGTGGCGGCCATGGGCGGCACGCTGGCTGCCGAGCTTCCCCTCCTCTCCTCCACCACGATGCACCGCTAGCTGGCACCTCCAAGCTCGATCCTCGCCTCCACCTCCACCACCACCGACGCCCTCACCGCCCAGCTCCTTGCCATCGACAAGCGCCTGCAGGACAATGCAATAGCCATCGAATGCTTGCAAAACACCGCAGGTATCACTGCCCAGGCGGTGAAGGACATCGGCGCCCGGCCAGCCCCTGCTGCCCCTGCCGGCGATGCCCCTCCCACCGGCCCAGACCTGGGCAGCCATGCTGATGAACCACACCACCACCACAGTTAGATGAGATGCTTAGGCTGACACACGGATTTCCGGCCTGCGCGCCGCGTATTGCCTACCGCGGCTGAGCGGGACACCTCAGTACTGTACGGCAGGGTGTACGGTACTGAGGTGTCATGTGGACCGATGTGCGGTTAGTGCCAGACTGTGCCTAGACTCTAGCTCGACCCGCCAGATCCGGGTTATCCGGTTCTGGACGGGCCGAGTGTAGTTGATGCATGCTAGTGACGTGGTCGCATGGCATTGCAGTGTACAGTTGTCCACTGGTAGGTGCTGCAGGTAGCACCGCCATAGGCATATAGGCGTAGCACTGGGGAGTGCCGCAGCACCCGAGTTTGCCCAGACGTTCCATTCTGAGCCCTCAAGCTTCCACCACTCTCATTGTATTATTGCTAATACAACAATCGTTTCCTTTCAGCTCTCAGCAGTTGTCCGTCGTCGTTAGACTCGATCCAACTTGGACTGAAAAGCTTTTTATTTTTTCCGAAAAACAAAAATATGGCTTCCAACAACGGCAACGACAACAACAAGAAGGGGAAGGCGCCTGCCAGGCGCGTATCCCCCCGACTCTCGCCGGAGGGCACGCCCTCCGCCAACGATGCAGCGAGGGTGACGCCCAACGTCACCTTCCGCACGGTGGTCGCCGACCACCCCAGGCGTCGGACCCCGCAGGTGGGGACCGGCGCCCGGGGGATGGCGAGCGGACGTCCGTTTGCCACTGGCGGTTCGTCCGCCATGGCACCCGGGGGGCAGGTCCCCCGGGCACGTAATTCCCCCGTCGTGCAGGTGATGGGGGTCGTGAACGGAGTGACTCCTCGGAAGAGGACGGGGAGGTGCCGCCTGCGAGGCCACGGCCTTCGCTTGAGATTTCTTCACAGACGCCAGCGACGTCTGGTAATCTCTCGGTGGGCCGACAGATGGCCATCATGGACATCGACCGTTATGGTGCGCATGTTCCGCCGCCTGTTGAGTTCGGGCGTTTACCGCATCTTCTCCCCATCGGAGAAGATGACATCCCAGCGTTCATTTCGGTGAACGGCTGGATCATTCATCAGCGTTTTCAGTTGACAGCAGATGAGCCGATACATGCGATTGAGGTTCATCGGACGCAAACGATGATCGAGGGGCGTCTGCGGATGCAGTTTCCCCTGATCCAGGTGGCAGTTTGGCTGTGGTGTTTCGCCAATCGGCCGAGGCGCAATCCCGGCACTGTTGATCAGTGGGCGTCCAGGCAGCGTCAGAGAGAGGCGCTGCGCGTGGTCGCCAGACAGGAGATCCAACTGACTCCGTTGGCGCCGTGGCCCCAAGTCACGCCAGTTGGCTGGGGCCCGGAGAGGCGTGAGGCGGCTGCGACGCCGCCTGCGACGGAGCGCGGGGCGGCAGTCGCCCCCATCACGCCCACGGGTGGTGAAACCACCCAGGACCCTCTGGCAGGTCAGAGGGTCCCACCTCAGCAGCGGGCTCCCCCGCCCAGCGTGGGGGGCCAGGTGGCTGAGGAGGCCACCGGGGTTGCAGGGACCCCGGCGGCGACGCCAGCTCCCGGGGTCGCAGGGACCCCGGCAGCGACGCCCGCGCCTCCGGCGCAGGCGGGGGAGGTCACTCCCATGGAGGGTGTCACTGGCACCTCCAGCGGCTCTGGGGGGCAGGCCCCCTCTAGTCGCAACAGGGACAAGGCCCTTGCTGGCCCGGAGGGACCTCAGGGTCCCACCTGGGCAGGGCAGCAGCCGGCACGGCTGGAAGGCGACCTAGAAGGTCAGGACTTCATCACCCTGAATGATGAGCCTGTGTGGCGGGCCATTCAGGCTGCTACCGCCTCCTTCCGTGGGCTGGCCGACAGGAGCCAGCAGTGGCACGTCGCGGAGGCGGGCAGCCTGGTGTGTGCGATTATCACGCACATACTGGGCTTGCCCAAGGTCAGCGCGGACACACGCAGGGTGTGTGACGACTTGCTGCCTGCCCTGCAGGCCCTCCTCTCAGGGAGGAGGGTGCAGGGCAACAGGGTTCGCCTGGTGCGACTCATGGAGCTCCTGCACAATGCCATCATGAAAGGGGCTGGTAGGTGGTTGCCTACCTCAGTGGCTGCATCATGATTTTACTAACCCTACTGACGATGACGTGTCTCTCTCTCCCACCTTCCATGACTGGGAGGAGGCCCGCAGCAGGAGGCGGGAAGTCACACATACTCACACCCCCACCCAGCCCACCCCTATGTTGCCTACCCATCCTACACAGCCCATGTTTGCCTCTCCTGCTCAGCTCACTCAGATAGCACCTCCAGTTACGTTAAATAGTGACGGAACCTTTTGCCGCCTGAGGCAAATCGGTCCGTAACACTATTTTGCCCGGAATAACCACTTCCGAGCACCCAAGTTCATTCGGCCGAATTAACTTGGGTGCTCGGAAGTGGTTATTCCGGGCAAAATAGTGTTACGGACCGATTTGCCTCAGGCGGCAAAAGGTTCCGTCACTATTTAACGTAACTAAAACCTGGCCTCGTGGAGGGGGGACGAAGAGCCCGAGACATCCGCCTAGGCCGCTGAGCACGCACCACTAAATGCGCCGGAGCTGCCTCAGTGAGGATTCGAACCCCTGACCTCCAAGTTGCACAGGTTTTAGTTACGTTAAATAGTGACGGAACCTTTTGCCGCCTGAGGCAAATCGGTCCGTAACACTATTTTGCCCGGAATAACCACTTCCGAGCACCCAAGTTAATTCGGCCGAACGTCGTGAACTTGAGTGTCCGGCGAGTGGTTATCGCCGGTAATATTGTGCGGAACCTGAGTAGCCCAAGTGGCAAAAAGGTTTCCGCGCAATATTAACCTAACTAAGACCTGGATCCTTGCGGGGCGCAGGTTCGAATCCACTCGGAAGCGGATTATTTGGGGGAATAATTCGTTCCGATTTGGCACCCGGCTCTAATCATATGCGCACCAAGGAGATGCTCATATTCGATCATATTCATATCGATATTTGCACCAACGAGATGCTTATATTCGATCATATTCATGCATACGGGTGTTCCGAGCCTAGTGATTCGTCCTCGCCCCAAGAGGCTAGGTTTTAGTTAGGTTAATATTGCGCGGAAACCTTTTTGCCACTTGGGCTACTCAGGTTCCGCACAATATTACCGGCGATAACCACTCGCCGGACACTCAAGTTCACGACGTCGTGAACTTGAGTGTCCGGCGAGTGGTTATCGCCGGTAATATTGTGCGGAACCTGAGTAGCCCAAGTGGCAAAAAGGTTTCCGCGCAATATTAACCTAACTCCTCCCTCTCAGCATGTCTCTCCTGTGAATGCTGCAGCAGCAACACCATCTTCTCCCTCACCCCCTGCATCCCCCTCCAGGTGGCCCACATACAATGAAAACCGTCCTGTGGATAGGATTACTGTCAGGGGGCTGCCTGAGGGGTATACTAGGGAGCAGGGGAATCATGCACTTCTCTCTCTTCAGCTGGCTAGGGAGGAACTGAATGTCAAGAATTGGTTTGGATCTCTCATGCAGGGAGATTTTTACCATCAGTCCTCCTCTCAGATTCAGAATCTCATCCTTGTCTTCCAGCGTAGGTATCCCAAGTGGCAGGACACGCAGGCTAGGGCAGTTTGGGAGGCCTTCATGAAGGAGCTAACTGACCTCCTCTCCACCCCCTCATCTGTGGACATATATTAAAAATATAATTACTTACAGCAGAGTGAAATCACTCAAACCAAAGCAAACGCCCAGCTATAAACCTATATACAGAGCCATGTCAAAGCTCTATACTACGATAAGACCAATGGAAACGCCTAACGGGAGGAACCTAATAGCCCTGCTGCACCGCAAAATCAGCCCGCGTACGGCGGAGCATGATGTCAGCCATGGCCCGAGTCAGCGCCACCGACAAGCGCTGACGCCAATATGACGTCCAGGTCCGCGCCGACCATGGGGCCCGCTGGCCCTCCAGGTCCAGCCGGTCCTCCCGGAGCCGGCAACACTCCTTGAAGAAGGCGGAGGTCAGGGGCCCCATGGCCCCAAACTCCTCCAGGACAAAGGGCACCACACGATGGTGCCCGACGTCGCCGTAGGCCAGGAGCTTGGCCCGCTCCGCCCGGTCCGCCGTGTAACCTGCCGTGAGGGAGGCCCCAGCCACGTGGCTAAGAGCCAAGGGCCGCGCCACCGAAACGTCAATAAGCAGATGCCGGCCACCCCCCTCAAAGTCCAGCACCACGATGTCAGGCCGGTGGTTGGGGGAATAGAAGGCAGCGCCATCCGCATCCTCGGACCGGATGTTCGCGTGGGGGAAAACCGACCGAATCATGGCGAGCACCACCGTCAGGAGGACAGTGTGCAAATACAAATACCAATTCTGATTCTGTTGGCCCCCCATGCAGGCAAGGTAGTGAGTCCCCGTGGGATCCAGCGGCTGCCCACAGCTACCACAAGGCCGCCCGGCCGGAACAAGAGGCTGCGGGGCAAATAGCTGGTGCCGGAGCGCCACCGAGTAGTGGCTGGGAGCCAAGGCGAATGGGGGGGCCATGGGAAGAGCACGAAGGTACGCCGAGCCCACACTCCGCAAGGAAAGCGAGAACAGCCACGCACGTCCCTGGGCGTTGAGGTCCGCGAAAAGAGCAATCCAATCAGCCGTGTGCAGAATACCCGCGTAGGTTTTCTGGTGTTTATCGATGACGCGAGCAGGGAATGCGGCGGGAGATTGAACGGAGGCGACCGAGGGAGTGCCGCGAGGGAGGTGGCGCTGTACCGCCTGAGCGGCACGGACGGGAGAACAGGCCTGCTGGATCTCAGCATAGGCCTCCTGGATGGCGGTGACGAAGGGCAAAGGGCTGCTGGGGTCCAGGAGGTCAGGCGCTGCTGTTGCCAAAAGGGGCAGGAGCCGGCAGCTTTCCGCCCACGACTGAGCGACGGAGCCCAAAAATGCTGCTGGGGCCAGCCGGGCGGCACGAGTCAGACCGCAGCCACCCATCCGTGCAGGCAGGGAGGCAATGCGAATAGCATGTGGCGGGAGGTCGGGGCCCGGGACCAGCTGCGCCAAGGCCGACTGGATGCGTTCGTCGTCTGTGGACATATATGGGGCATTCAGGTGGGTAGAGGAATACAGGGTCACCTCCGTAGACTATGTGGCTGAGACCAAGAAATATGAGCTAGCCATCAAAGCACGTCCTGATGTCCAGCAGCTAGATCACAAGTTCTTGCTGCGTTCTTTCCTTGAGAAACTCAAACTTGACAAAAACACCTACGCTATGCTTGCTACAGGAATGGCAAAGTACTACTGGGAGGACATGAAGGAGGCATTGGATTATATCAAGCTGGCCCTGGCCCCACTCAGCCAGGGGGCCATGGGCACCTCTGTAAAGAGGGTCAGGGGGGAGGATAGGGAGGAGGAGGACAGGGAGAGGGAAGACAGGAGCAAGAGACCTGTAACCATGGCAGAGGTGAAGTCCCTGCTGGGACAGATGTTTAAAGGCAAGGGCAAGGGCAAGGGCAAGGGCAAGGGCAAGGGCAAGGGCAGGGGCTGGGGCAAGGGCAAGGGTAAGGGGCAGTCTCCCTCCAAGGGGGGCAGCTCCAACAGCAACAACAACAACAACAACAGCAACAACAACAACAACAACAACAACAACAACAACAACAACAACAACAACAACAACAACAACAACAACAACAACAACAACAACAACAACAACAACAACAACAAGCAGGACAAGGAGGACAAGTCTTCTCAGCGGTGCACCCGCTGTGGCATGAAGTACCACCTGCGGCCTACCTGCCGCAAGAACGTGGACGAGCTGGGGCATTTGGACGTCCTGTGCCACAAGTGCCACGGGCCGCCCCACGGTGACCCCAAGGACTGCAAGCGGCCTCCTTACGGCAAGAAGTGTGAGTCTCCCTCTCATGCTGGCTTGAGTGTGCCTGCTTCACCTCTTTCATCTGCATGCCCCACTGTCAGAGCAGTGAGCAGTTCTGGAAAGGTGCTAAATCTGGTTTCAGAAGATTATGTCTCTAAACCAACCTTCACATCTATGGTTCCCAAGGTGTGCAGAGTGTCCCCATCAGAGGATGCTCATATCAGTTTCAGGAGCTTGCTTTGCAGTTGCATTTCCTTTATGGGCATGAAGTGAGTGCAGAGGTGGTGGCAGCAGCAATAGGGGGGGCAGCACTCAGACGTGCATGCCAGGTGGTCAGATCCCACTGCCAGCATTGTCAGTTCAATGCACCCAAACCCCCTAAGTGGCATGTAGCTACCCCACCTAAGTGCAAGGGCAGGGTGGTAGGAGATGTCTTTCATATCAAAGGACAATCTTACTTGGCACTTAAAGATGCATGGTCAAGGTACACAACCATTGAACCATTACCTGGAATGGACAAGACACAGTTGCTCAGGGCTCTCTTGATTGCTCAGGCCAGGTACTACCCTGTGGAGGCATTGTTACTGGATCAGCAGTTCACGTGTCTTGCCAATGAACCAGGGTGTGAGGCTATTGATCTGGCTGGGCTAGAAGATCATGAGAGGCAAGGCATTATTGAAAGGGCCATCAGGTCCATTAAAACCCTTGTAGCCAAGGAAGATGGCAATCTGCTGGCTGACAGTGGGTCATATGCTGACAGAGCTCTGTGGTCCACCAGGTTGTGCCAAGTCCTCAACAGGAGGCCACTCATGAAAACCCCACAAGGGGTGATCATTACACCAGATGGATTGCATGCAGGCATTTATCCACCTGAGGTACTAGCCCTATACAATGCACAGCGAGCACAGACAGCTAGCAGGTTAGCTGTCAAGGATGCAAAGCATCCACGTCCCACCTTCAGAGAAGGGGATCAGGTCCTATTCTACAAGGAGTCGGGACTAGGCAAGGTGGGTACCTGGCATGGGCCAGCCACCATCCTAAAGTTTAACACCACTGGCAGGACAGTGTTAGTTAAACACAATGACACGGGAAAGATTCACAGGTGTTCACCTCACAGGATGAAATTGTATTTTCCAACTGTGTCAGACGTGGCAGAGGAGGAAGAGCTGTTGGCCGACAGCCCTGTACAGTTGCCTGGCATCCCAGCGTTGCCCAGTGAGTGGTTGTTTGGAACACCCACTGGTGAGTGTGAGAGCCACACCCACTGTGACACCCAGGTCACCCTTGATGATTGTAGGCAGTCACTGCAGGCTTGGCCCCCTGCAGCAGAGGGTCACATTGGCAAAACAGGTGATCAGCAACCTATCACCTCTTCAAGTGTGAACATAGCTCAGCCACTAGCTGCACCTTCCAAACGCAGCCTAGCAGACGCTGTTCGCATTTTACAAGCAGCTCATAGAGCTAAAGCTCAAACTGCTGCAGGATCAGCTAAGGTGGGGAAGGTTGGGCAGAATGACAATAGCCCATTTATGGTTGCAGTGGACACACAAGCCCAGGTCAGCATTATCAGTGCCCTGGCTGTGCCCCATATGCCTTTGGAACCTTCACCCTGGCACCATGTGGCTGATTTCTCAGGGCAGTCATCCCTCAAGGTACAAGGTCAGGTCATGTTGACTATACTGGTATCCCCACTCCTTTTCAGGTATTGGAAGGTTATAAAGGGAATGCTTTGTTGGGGGATCCTTTTCTCTGTTACCCTGGTGTCATTATTCCAGTGATAGACTATCCATCCAGGACTGGGTGGTGTTGATCTGAATCATTTCAAAATTTCTCTTCAAAAACTTCTTAACACCAACATTGCTTCTGTAAAATTTGCTACACCCAAGTATGCCCCAGGGCAAGAACCCTGTGTGGCAGACTTGGTTCACAACCAAAAACTTCATCCCACTCTTTGGATTGGGCAAGCATGATGTGGCTAAAATGTCTCCTCTTTCTTATGAACAGATAGAGCAAGACTGTCGCACACACATAGGATTCCTAAAATGGGTGGAGGCCTTTAACAAGGCCAGGGAAGAATGGGTAGTGCCAGATCCTCTTAGCCCTTCTCACACTCCACCTGTCACACCTATTGACAAAAAGCCTGCAGGGTGCAAGCACTTGCGCCTGAAGTTTGTGTGTAAACATAAGCCAGCAGCAGATGGGTCAGTCATTTTCCATGCTAGACCTTGTGTGACAGAGTTCAAGGGCACCACTGATCTGACAGAGGCAGAGTTGTACACGCCAGGCATTCAGCAAACATCCTAAAAATCTTGCTGTCTGTCTTTGTGGGTCATCTCAATGATGGGGATGACTATGTATGTAAGGCTACAGACATTAAAAGGGCTTTCCTGAAAGGCTCACCTGAGATAGCACAACAAGTGTGGCATGGTCAGGTGTATGTAGTCTCCACTCCCAGAGTTTGGGCAAAACACATCCCTCAGCAGTACCTGAAAGCTAACATAGGTGTTGAAGGGCTGCAATCAGCTCCTCGAATTTTCAGGATGTCAGCTCAGGCTGTGTTTGAAAAGCTAGGGGCTAGATATGATGACATAGACCCTTGCTTCTTTGTGGTCCCACACCCTCATGGCATACTCACCTTTGTGTGGCATGGGGATGATCAGCTGATTGCTGGGCCAAGGCGTGCTGTAGATGATTTTATTCAACAAGTGTCACAGCATTTTGAGATTGGCAAGCAAGTAGAGCTGGGCACCACTGCCATAAAATTTTGTGGCACAATGTTACAACTCCAGCAGCATCAAAACCAGTGGGTGTGTGCACTTTACTCTCCCAATGATTACATGCACAGCTGCTTGGAGGTTTTGCAAACAAAAATCAAACCTGGAGCCTGTCCACCATTAGAGGCAAGCTGGGGTGGTTGTGCTCAACGTGTGCACCTCACCTGGCTGTGGTTAGCAGAGTTGATGATGATGTCTTGATGCAAGTAGGTCACAAAGCCATCACCAAAACTCTCCAGGAAGGCCCTCCCCTTATCTTGCACTCCTTGGATCTCCACAAAACCATTCACATCCAAGCTATGATGGATAGTTCCATGGAGTCCAGGCAGATTACCAAGTTGCAGGCAAGGGAGTCAGGCTTGTATTTTGTGCAGAATGATGATGCACCCTTGTCTCTCATTTCATGGTACAGCCGGTTGCATAGACGCAAGGCTGTCAGCAGCAATGCTGCTGAGTGCAGGGCAGTGGTGTCAGCAGTGCTTCATGCCAGGTACTTGAATCATGTGCTGGTTTGGTTGCAGATGCAAGCAGGCAGCAATGCTGGGGTGGTGGCACACTTGCTCACTGACAGTCAGTCAGTCCTCAGTTTCCTTGCTAACCCCTATGCTGTGCACACTGATCTTGACTGGGTGGTCCTTAAACAGGAGTCCACCTACTGGGAGTCCACCCGTCACGTGGAGGACAAACACAACGCTGCTGATGCACTCACTAAAGTGCCTCAGCAGGCAGCTGAACAATATCAGCTGTTGTACCACTTGATGAACCCCTATGGCAAGCAGGCAACCCTGCCCCATAGGGGGGACGCCTAGCAGGGTCCTGTTCACCAGGGCCGCCTAGGTAACCCAGTACCCCTTGGGCAGGTCCAAGGGGTAGGTTGTGGCTTCCAGCAAGGGGGGTTGGTTGGAGTCTGTTTTCATACATCTGCGTGCCCTATGCCAATAAAATCTGTTTTGATTTTTTCAACACCATGGAATTTCGTTATGCCACCTTCATAGGTGGGCAGGGGATGTATCTCACACTCTTTCTCCACTAGGGTTGTATGCCTTGGTGGATTGGCCTTGAGCTCAGTGGCTCAGGTGCCTCCCATTCAAGTGGAGGGTCAAAGCTCCCTTGACAGGTGGTTACCCAGGACCCCAGTTCACTGTGGATATCCTGGGCCGCCTGGCCTCACTGTTCAGTGGCAGTTAAGGCATGGGTGCTGTCATGTTGTCTAGTACAACGTGCTCAGCACAGGTGCAGGATGAAATATTCCTGTCACCTGTCACCAGGACTTCAGCCCCCTCTGTGCAGGGCAGGGGTGGCTGGTCCTCACACGTTGTGCAGGTGCAACGTGGACAGGTCCAGGATGTCATAGTCCTGTCACCTGTCACTAGGACTTCAGCCCCCTCTGTGCAGGGCAGGGGTGGCTGGTCCTCACATGTTGTGCAGGTGCAACATGGACAGTGCAGGGTGCAATAAACCTGTCTACTGTCACTCCTCAGGTTGCAGGTAACCTGAGCTCAGTTGACCCAGCCTGGCTGGGTATTTTTTCTCTGAGTGGGCGATGATGATGGAACAACATGGAACCTCTTAAACGGTTACCTTGGCATTTTTACAATGGCTCTCTTGGCTGGTGATGCACTCCCTGGATAGGCAGACAGGCATAGCTATCTCCCTTGTGAGCTCGCGAGGAGGAGGAACTCCCCGGGCATGTTGAGCTAAACGTGATGCCATCACAAGTATTGCACGAGTTCTGGGGCCCATCTTTTTCAGTCCAGATGTTGCAGTATGGGTGTCAGTTGCTCAGCACCTCAGTCAGCTTGGAGTCAGTCTCCTAGCTGGGCAGGATCAGGCTTGAAGTCGCTAGCCTTCAACCTGAAAGGAAAACATAATGGGAGTTAGATGAGATGCTTAGGCTGACACACGGATTTCCGGCCTGCGCGCCGCGTATTGCCTACCGCGGCTGAGCGGGACACCTCAGTACTGTACGGCAGGGTGTACGGTACTGAGGTGTCATGTGGACCGATGTGCGGTTAGTGCCAGACTGTGCCTAGACTCTAGCTCGACCCGCCAGATCCGGGTTATCCGGTTCTGGACGGGCCGAGTGTAGTTGATGCATGCTAGTGACGTGGTCGCATGGCATTGCAGTGTACAGTTGTCCACTGGTAGGTGCTGCAGGTAGCACCGCCATAGGCATATAGGCGTAGCACTGGGGAGTGCCGCAGCACCCGAGTTTGCCCAGACGTTCCATTCTGAGCCCTCAAGAGCTCTTCCACCACTCTCATTGTATTATTGCTAATACAACAATCGTTTCCTTTCAGCTCTCAGCAGTTGTCCGTCGTCGTTAGACTCGATCCAACTACCACCACCTCCGCCATCGCCGCCCAGCTTAAGCAGCAGACGCTGGACCTCCGCGAGGAGGCCGAGCTCGACAAGCGCAGCCTTAACGTCATAGTCAAGCACTTCGACCCGCTGCAGGACGAGACCTCCGAGACCCTTGCCCTGGCGTTTGAGAACAAAATCCTTGTCCCCATGGCTCTCACTGGTAAGGGCAAGCCGCGGGGGGTGACCCGCCTTCCCCGCTCGCGGGGTAAGGCCGGCCCCTCCCCCTTGCTCCTCACCTTTGACACCATGGCGGATAAGATGGAGTTCCTCAAGCGTCGCAAGCGGCTTGGGGGGACCTCCTACACGCTGGACGACGACTTGACCTTGACGCAGCAACAACGGCGACGGGAGCTATGGCCGACCTACCTCCAGCTCCAGCAGACGGCGGGGCAGAAGCCGGTCTACTGGAAGGGTGCGGACATCTACGTCGCCTACAAGCCCTGGCAGGCGACCCCTGCCGCCCCAGCCACCCCAGCCACCCCAGCCTAGGGAATGTAGCAGTAGTGTAGACTAGAAGCTTAGTTATGTGGCCATGTATGCCTAGGTGATGGGCCCACACCAGCCCTTGCAATAGCCGTAGCAATGTCGAGTCAGGCTTTGCATGCCCATGCAGGGAGTTACTCCCTGCTGAGATGCCACGTGTACACCAGCTATAGCCTAGCCATATATACCTTCATGCTCCGCCGTACGCGGGCTGATTTTGCGGTGCAGCAGGGCTATTAGGTTCCTCCCGTTAGGAGTTTCCATTGGTCTTATCGTAGTATAGAGATTTGACATGGCTCTGTATAGAGGTTTATAGCTGGGCGTTTGCTTTGGTTTGAGTGATTTCACTCTGCTGTAAGTAATTATATTATTAATATATACCTTCCACCCCATATGTCATAGTGCAGGCCTTCTAGGCCCTCTCCCCAAGCCCGGCCGCCCTGTGTGAGCTCGATTTGGAGGCATCAACCATCATGGCGGTGCAGGTGCACCTTGTGCACCCAGAGCAGGTGATAGTTGTACATCCTACACCTGCAGGTTGTCCGTCGCCCTGATTGTATTACAAACCCATAGATGCCCCTTTCTCAGGGCTATGTGTTACATATGCTCCCCACGGAGCTATGTTCTTAATTAATTAATTAATGATGATCTTCCACCCCATGGCAGGCCCCTTGCGCTTTGATAGATCATGGTGGTGCAGGTGCCCTTGGTGCATGCACCTAGAGCAGGTGCATGTAGCTTACATCCCTACCCTTGCAGGAAGTAGCCCAGAATGTCCCTTCTCAGGGATCATGTGCCCATATCAAGGAGACAACCAGCGCATATCGAGGAGACAACCAGCGCATATGCCCATATGCCCATATGCCCATATGCCCATATGCCCATATTCTGATCATATGCCCATATGCCCCTTCTCAGGGATATGTGCTACATGTACTCCCAACGAAGTTATATATATAAAAAAAAAAAAGCTCCTGGCCTACGGCGACGTCGGGCACCATCGTGTGGTGCCCTTTGTCCTGGAGGAGTTTGGGGCCATGGGGCCCCTGACCTCCGCCTTCTTCAAGGAGTGTTGCCGGCTCCGGGAGGACCGGCTGGACCTGGAGGGCCAGCGGGCCCCATGGTCGGCGCGGACCTGGACGTCATATTGGCGTCAGCGCTTGTCGGTGGCGCTGACTCGGGCCATGGCGGACATCATGCTCCGCCGTACGCGGGCTGATTTTGCGGTGCAGCAGGGCTATTAGGTTCCTCCCGTTAGGCGTTTCCATTGGTCTTATCGTAGTATAGAGCTTTGACATGGCTCTGTATATAGGTTTATAGCTGGGCGTTTGCTTTGGTTTGAGTGATTTCACTCTGCTGTAAGTAATTATATTTTTAATATATATATAAAAAAAAATTATAACATGACTCCGTTGGGAGATCATGTAGCACGTATTCCCGTGGATGGATGGAGGGGGGGGCAAAGCCGCGAAACCAAACTAATCTACCTCTAAGCTAATCTAATCTAGAAAAAAAAATTAAATTAAATTATAACATGCCTCCGTGGGGGGGTCATGTAGCACATATTCCATGATGGATGGGGTGGAGGAAGCCGCGTAATCGAACATCCTAACTCTAAGCTATCTAGTCTAGAAAATCCTCACTACACTACTCATCAAAACGCCTCCTGCGCTTGGGGGGAGGGGGCTTGCCCACAGGGTCGGGCGTGTGCGCCTTGACAATCTTCTTCCAACGAAGTTATGTTCCTATTTAATTAATTGATAAATAAATTCATTGTCCGAGTCAACGGCAGTTTTGAAAGTTCAAAACGCCACAAGTGGCTTACTGCAAGAACCTTGAATCGAATCACCGACTGGTGGTGCCCACAACCCTGTAACTAGGAACTACAGAGCTAGCTAGCATCATCCATTCCATCCCATGTTCCCCACCCACTGAGGACTTATCAGACTTTTCGATCGCGACACTCCCGGAGATATCGCCCAAAACCCGGGGGGGTTCCATTGGCCCGGGGGCGGGGGGCGGGAGGTCGACGACCCCCCCACCCTCGACGATTTATGATGGTGGTGGTGGGGAAGGGTCCGGCACCCCCCCCCCCCCCCCCCCCCTGGGGCCCATTACCTTTGCCGCCCACTTTTTCCCAAGAGTTTTCATGTAGTATAATACAGATACAGACGATATTTGTTTAAACTTTTGTGTAATTATTTTTCTAATGAGATTAGCATAGTACTCCGTGGCATGCCTTTGCGCATGACACGCAAGTACTTACTTACTTATGTAGTGTAATACATTCAAGGTCATTACCATGTGCGAACCTTGGTCGACGTAGTCGGTGTGTGTGTGGGGGGGGCAAGCCTTCTTTACCCCGCCCCCCCCCTGGAGCCCCCCGGGGGTGCATGGCAACGAATGAGGGGGGGTGGGGGGGGGTCTGACCCCCTAACCCCAGAGGTTCCCGTGGCTGGGGCCTGGGGGGGGGGGGGGAAAGGGGGTGCTTGACCCCCCCCTTCTCAGGCAATATCTCCAGGAGTGTCGCGAAAAGTCTGTTATGCTCATGTGACGCCGTTACGTGCATGTAAATAAATTAGTTGATGGCTACTGGGGAGCTTTCGTAACTAGCCATGCCTGCCAAATACCACTTTTAAATTACAGTAGAGGACAGCTCGAATGAGGATTATATCCCACTTTAGTAACTATATCAAGGAGACAACCAGCGCAGGCCAGAAATATGGTTGGCGCATGATGCAAGCGCTATTCGTAACTTTTAATCATTTTTCTAAATGAGGGCAGCATAGTACTCCATGGCATGTCCATGCGTGTGACACGCCAGTACTTACTTACTTAGTTACTTATCACTGTTACAATCTATTGGAGTGTCTAGCTCGGTAACACCCTTGGCAGTACAGGCCATGTAGAGGTGTCTCCAAAAAGAGGCCGGAGAACTAGCTACTTCTTAAGTGGTGTGGGCCCCTTCTTCTTTGGTGCGGGCTTTACCGCATCTCCCGATTTGTTTAGCTGGCAAGGGAGTAGCAGCACACGCATGCATGGAGGGAACGGAGAGCAACACATATTAGATGAATCCAGTCCCTGCAGCATGCGGTACAAGGGAAGAACAATGAACATGGGACCGGGGCGAGAAGAGACTACGAGGAACAGCCACGCTTAATGAAAGCTCCTCCGTGAATGTAGAACCCGCCAAGAAACTGTCTGAACGGCGGAAAGGACTCGTGCTTGAAGGTCATGCGGCTTGGCGCCGTACCCTCCCCATCCTGGCCCTCCCTACTCCCCACTCCCTCTTGTCTCTTTTACATATGGTTACGACACTAATGATACACCTATAGCTCAGCATGCCAACCACTTCTTGGGCTGAACAGGGGCGTATTCAATTACATGGATCATAGTTAGATTTCCACCATCATAGATATTACCTCTGCGAGCGCTTGGGACTGGTGCTTGAGGGTCATCCGGCTGGGCACTGCGTACTTTTCGTCATCGTCATCGTCGATGTCGTCGTCCGAATGGTCGCTGCCCTCCGGGGTGCTCTCTGCACCCCAAATGGGGGGAAAAGAGAGGCAAGAAAGTCAGCGGAGCAGAAAATATGAATGTTAATAGATACAAATATACTACTAGTAAAATTAATAAACTTGAGGGTTGTCTCATTGATAGCAACGTGGGAAAAGGCATGCCACGCAGGAGTTGTGTGGGACGATGGACGGGAGTTAAAGCGAGATGCTGGATGGATGGCAGGGCCTGGCATGCCGACTCGCCAGGTCAACAACCTTACTTGCTGACAACCGAGATCAGACCGCTCTGCCCTCTCCGGAGGGATGCACATAATGACCTAAACAGCTAGTAAGCTAATACTGTGCTCATGATGAATGATGGCAGAGTGGCTAGCTAGATAACGAAGATAAGATCGTCGCAAGAAATTCTGTGAGTCGTCCCTCATGTAGCTTTTTGGGTGGGAAGGGCTTGCATGCTGCCACACTCATGGGTGATACACATTCATGGGTGATATTCTAGCATCAGGGGCGTCGTGCTGTGCCATGGATGGATGGATGGATGGTGGAGGTCAGGAGGGGTGGGTAAGTCACGACTAGAATCCTAGTCGTGGGATGCAGGGTTCTGTTCCCGGGACAGGACAAAAGACTCTGAGTCGTGGGATGCAGGGTTCTGTTCACGGGACAGGACAAAAGACTCTGAGTCGTGGGATGCAGGGTTCTGTTCCCGGGACAGGACAAAAGACTCTGAGTCGTGGGATGCAGGGTTCTGTTCACGGGACAGGACAAAAGACTCTGAGTCGTGGGATGCAGGGTTCTGTTCACGGGACAGGACAAAAGACTCTGAGTCGTGGGATGCAGGGTTCTGTTCACGGGACAGGACAAAAGACTCTGAGTCGTGGGATGCAGGGTTCTGTTCACGGGACAGGACAAAAGACTCTGAGTCGTGGGATGCAGGGTTCTGTTCACGGGACAGGACAAAAGACTCTGAGTCGTGGGATGCAGGGTTCTGTTCACGGGACAGGACAAAAGACTCTGAGTCGTGGGATGCAGGGTTCTGTTCACGGGACGACAAGAACATTGAAAGGAGTGTCGCGGGAAATGGGATAGGAAAGCAGCCCAAATATACGGGGAGGGATCCTCTCAGGGTAAAACCCATTCAGACCGAAATTAAGACAGTTGGATGCAAGCGGCAGTGCCGGTTGCATGCAGGCCCACTTCTAAGCATGGCTGCTTGAGCTGCATCAGTGGAAGTGAATCGCATCAGTAGCACAAATGCTGGCGCAATCAGCATAACAACACAGCTATTACGGGTAACCATGCTTCCACATTTAACTCACTGGAGGTGTTGCCCAGGTTCGACACCCTGACATTCGTAAACGGTGCACCCCCCGCTTGCTGCAGTGTCATGCACGGTTGCCAAGGAGCCGTGCAAGTTTGTACAGAAACCGAAGCCATGTCAACAAAGGAGAGCATTTCCGCATGGCTTTCCGCTGATATGATTCACACGAATGGTCATTGTGAGGCGTTCTAGACGTTGCGACATCTACAAGTTACGACAGTGACTACTACGCTTTCTTTTTCAACTACTACTCTGGCTTAGCCAGGGACAAACTTTCAAGACAGCCTCGGAGCTCCCATGCGCTCCCATGGGCCTATGGATAAATATTCACGCTGATGATTCTTTTAGATTCTCATGAATGACTTGGATCGCTGGCTACGAGGAGAGGGTTACCGTGAACTGATATCAACGAGATCTATCATGAGTGCCAGTTATCCTTCCAGCTGTCACTTATAACATCTGAACGTAGTCGAACCAGGATACTCAAGTCGTAATTCTGAATTCGCATAGGTGTGACGGGCATGGCCAAAATAAGATAGTGCATTTCCCTATCTACGGTACGATGGATAGACAATAAGGCATACGCTGTTACACGCCGGAAGTGAAACACGTGTAGCGCACCTTCTCCATGTATTTGTTGCGCATGGCAGACTCGGCCTTTGGGGTCGCAATATCGCTGTCTTCCCCTGTTTCATGCTCCATTTTGTATCAACAAGGAAAGAAGTAGGAACGCCAAGCTGGCGCGTCCGCACTCGGTATTAGTTGCCAGGCCTAATTGCCGACGCGCCTCATGGCCTACGGATATTTAACCAGATGATCTCACCAATAAACACCGGATACTAGTAGACCATGCTGGCAACGCCTATAAATGGCCTCTCTTTTAAATTAAAACTCGTAACATAGTGACGACGCCATTGTCGCAAGATCAATAAAGCGAAGACTAACTACGTAGCATGCGCAACGGTCTTCGATCCAATTGACCATGCACGTGGCGCCTGGAGGAGGACGAAGCGTCCGGCAGAATTAGCTTCGGCAAATTGGCCATGCGCTATGCGCACTTCTGGTTGCGATGCGCACTTAGCCACTTACGCAATGCGCAGTCCAGGCAATCATCCGGCAGAATTAAAGACGCCTTTGCATGAATAGAAAACGAATTTGCCTGACCACCAAAATAGCTTGCCTTGTGTTGCTGGCCTTGTTCAGTGCTCGGTAACCTGTAGCACGTGCTTGGAATTATTTGCCTGGGAGCTCCGCGTAAAATATGCGTTTAACCTGGCTTGCAGGCTAATAATGGCATGTTGTAGGCGACATATAGGGCGTTCGTGTTGGCAAAAATCACAACATGTGTGGCGTTGATCGAAAGTGATCGTTTCAAGGAACGAATAATATTGAAGGGTTTAATATTGTCAATTAGGTTCGGTCTCGAATGCGTTACGCTAGCGTGTGGGGGGCTGGCATTGCTGTCCTTTAAGTAGCTGTTGTTGGCATTATGCCTCCAAAAAAGCCCGTGAAGGGCAAGGAGGCCCCGCCGGCTGCCGGGGAGGTTGATGACCCGTGTAGCTTGGGCCGCCTGTTTCCATTGTGGGACGCCAGCGCCATCGATGGAGAGGATTGGAACAATGGAGGTAAGGCAGACTAACATAAATAGGCAATGATTTGCTCTACGGCACAGTCTCTCATGTGACGCGATGAGCAGCGATTCTAAAGAAGATGTAGACGAAATTGCCTCCTTCCTGGTTTGTGGGCGCTCCAGTGTTACCCTCACTCCCTTCAAAAATGTGTCCCCTATCATTTTGTTCAGGTGGAAATTCCGTCTTCAGCTCAACTGTCGGTCCTCTGCAAAATGCTAGCATCAAATTCACTAGAAAATGTGACTACAATCACGTCCCCTTTTTGCATTCGCCTTTTGAACAACAACATGAGATCAGCAATTGGCCCCTTCGCCTTCCCCCACTGCCCGCCTTCCTCCCCTCAAGGACCAACCCTCTCACAAACCCGCCCCTCCTCAATCCATCCCCGCCCCTCCCAGGTGTCAAGTACGTGGATAACCAGCCCCTGGAGCTGCCCGCCTGCCTCGCTCCCAAAGTGGACATGTGGAAGCGGCCCGAGGAGTTGGTGTCTCGCAGCCGCGTGACGTTGGAGGTGGTCAGGCTGGTCACGCCGTACCCGACGCCTGCACCACCGCCCGCGGCGCCCGCGAAGGGGGACAAGAAGGTAAGGGCCGTCCCTTCCCTTCTACGTTACCGTGATGTGTTACTCCATACTGAGAGTCTGTAGTTGCTGTACCATCTGTAAAAGCCTGTAATAATGACGTCCTGGCATAAGATTGGAATGGCAAGGTTGAAAAACGGTGCATTCAGGCCCCTCCTCCCCCCTCCCCCCCCCCTTCCCCCCCCCCTCCTTAAACCTTCTCATGTGCACCGGCATCCAGTCAATCGTAGCGGAAGCCGGAAATCTTGCTGGCTGTGGGCTAGTGATAAAGCTAGTATGATTAGTATGATAATTGACTAATTAAATTGACCCTATCCCCCTGCCCCGCAAATGCCCAATCTCCCCCTGATGCCCTCTCCCCATTCCAACATTGGTGTGGTGGCGGAGCCGGTCCTGGGCTATGTTGGATTGCCAAAAAGTCAATGAGCACCAAACGTTGGATGTCTTGCACCTTGCATTCCATCTGTCTGATCTCCTATACAACCTCTCCTTTGTCCAGGCGCCGGTGGTGGCAGAGCCTCTGCCCGCGGCGGGTTGATGGCTAATGTTACACATTTTGCCCCTGCCCCTTAGTTGTCTAAACAGGATACTGCCATGTTTTCTCTACCCAGGCGCCGGTGGTGGCGGATCCTTAATGGCTGTGAGCGAGTGACCAACCGGTTTCGATGATCATTTACTTGACCGGTTTCAACGATCATGGATTCTACGCCCGTGCCACCCAACGGTCTACGAGCTGTATCCCACGAACCGCTCTCCTGTGTCCAGGCACCAGTGGTGGTGGAGCCTGTCCCGGAAGCGGGTCAATGACTCATCGGTCGACGATCATCTAACCTACGTCGCTCCTTCCCCTTACCTGTCTCATATGGGATCTTGGTGCGCTCTCCTGTGTCCAGGCGCCGGTGGTGGCGGAGCCTGTGCCCGCGGCCCCCGCGGACCTGTCGGGTTGCCGGCGCTTGTCGGAGGAGATCTGGACGTCCACCGCGGGGCTGGACTGGCTGGTGGCCACGTTCATGAAGCTGGTGGAGTGCCGCGCGGTGATCAAGGAAGGTGAGCGGCGTTCACCTGACAGCCCAGCGTGTGTGCACCGATGTAGAGCCCCACGTTTGGATGTCCATGAAGCTGGTGGAGTGCCGCGCGGTGATCAAGGGAGGTGAGCGGCGTTCACCTGACAGCCCAGCGTGTGTGCACCGATGTAGAGCCCCACGTTTGGATGTCCATGAAGCTGGTGGAGTGCCGCGCGGTGATCAAGGAAGGTGAGCGGCGTTCACCTGACTGCCCAGCGTGTGTGCACCGATGTAGAGCCCCACGTTTGGATGTCCATGAAGCTGGTGGAGTGCCGCGCGGTGATCAAGGGAGGTGAGCGGCGTTCACCTGACAGCCCAGCGTGTGTGCACCGATGTAGAGCCCCACGTTTGGATGTCCATGAAGCTGGTGGAGTGCCGCGCGGTGATCAAGGGAGGTGAGCGGCGTTCACCTGACAGCCCAGCGTGTGTGCACCGATGTAGAGCCCCACGTTTGGATGTCCATGAAGCTGGTGGAGTGCCGCGCGGTGATCAAGGGAGGTGAGCGGCGTTCACCTGACAGCCCAGCGTGTGTGCACCGATGTAGAGCCCCACGTTTGGATGTCCATGAAGCTGGTGGAGTGCCGCGCGGTGATCAAGGAAGGTGAGCGGCGTTCACCTGACAGCCCAGCGTGTGTGCACCGATGTAGAGCCCCACGTTTGGATGTCCATGAAGCTGGTGGAGTGCCGCGCGGTGATCAAGGGAGGTGAGCGGCGTTCACCTGACAGCCCAGCGTGTGTGCACCGATGTAGAGCCCCACGTTTGGATGTCCATGAAGCTGGTGGAGTGCCGCGCGGTGATCAAGGAAGGTGAGCGGCGTTCACCTGACAGCCCAGCGTATTCTACATGTGTATGGCCCCACACAGTTTGAACCCCAGGCGGTGGCCATGTCCATGACGTTGGTGGAATTCCCTCCAGTTATCAAGGAAGATGAGCCACACCAGAATCAATTCATAGCGTTAGCTTCACGACCCCAAATGGTGGCCATGTTCATGAAGCGGGTGTAGCTCCGCGGTGGGAGCAAGGCAGGGTGTGCTACACATCCAAGTCCTTCCCCGGAACCCGTTGCTTGTGGAGGGTGATCGTGGTAGCGGATGCCATGTACCAGTGCGCGACCGAGGAAGTGAGCATTGCCAGCAACTGGAGCCAAACATACTGCGCGGGAAAGTATGCTGGGCAGTGCTACTAACAATACTTCGTTGTAAGAATACCACGTGGCATACAAATAAGTGTAGCGCGTTCCAGAAAGTCATGGTATTCGGCACGCACAAGGGAGGTCCACCCACTGCAGCGGTTGTTTCACCCCGCACGCGAGGGTGCCTGCAGAAAGTGTGGAGAGGGTGACTTGTTTCATTGTGGTTTCTGTGGCGCTGCCTATGGCCTTACATGGCCCCCCTCCCCCGCATGCTGCCCCCACACCACACCCATATGCGTATTACATTTTGCATAGTTATGCATGTAGATCGCCTGCTTTTCTTTTTGTCCACCTCGCGGCGTCCACCTCACTCCTCAGATCATGCCTTCCGCTGCCCTCCACCCCTCACATACAACTCCCTGTGCGAGCATACCTACCCCAGGGGCAAGGCCACCGGTACCCTTGCAGTGACCATCACCGCACTGCTCCTATCATGCCTGTTGCTGCCCTCCTCCCCCCCTCGCAGGCGACTATTTGTGGGAGAACATCTTCCCTCGTAACAAGGCCACCGGTACCCCCTCCATCTCCCCCTCGGGCAAGTACATGGTGCGCATGTTTGTCATGAACGCGTGGCGTGCCGTCACGGTGGACGACACTATCCCACTGGACCTTTTCGGCCGCCCGCTGCTGGTCTGCACCAAGCTGGGCCTGCAGCTGTGGCCGCTGCTGCTCACCAAGGCCGTGCTCAAGCTGATGACGCAGTGAGTGGCCACGATGATGGTTGCAAGGTGACGATGATGGCGTAGTGAGTGGCCGCCACGATGGTGATAGGATGACAAAAGGATATGACGATATATGGCGTAGTGAGTGCTTGATGTTGATTATGAGCATGATGCAGCGAGTTCCACAAAATCCGGAGTGCTTCGGATGCAAATGCGACAAGCCATGGACATCGTGAAGCGCTCGCGATGATGGTGCATTGTGTGCTTTGTAGGTTGGGGGATTTAAAGGTGCAGTCCGTTGAATACTTTCATAGGCAGTGTGACCAGGGATTGGGAAAGATTATGAGAAGGTAGGCAGCATAAGAAGGGAACTGGGAGTGCAAGAAGGGAATTCTGTTGGGAAGATAACGAGAAAAGCATGGAAATCAAACCGGTACACCCTTTGGGCCAGTTCAGGAATCAAGGGGACAGCTTTGGGCTAGTTTGCATCCATCCTCTGACCTCTTACCATCCTTTCGGTTCCCTTTCACTTCTCCTTCCCCCCACCTGCCCCTACCTGGCCTTGCCCCCCCCTCCCCTCATGCCCCAGGTATGAGACGCCCGCCCCCAAGGTCGTCATCCCCGACATGGTTCCTGCCTTCTTCTGGCTGTCAGGCTGGCTGCAAGAGAGCATCCCACGCGAGCCACGCTATTATACTTACGACCGCATTGCTGCGGCCATCGCCGAGCAGAAGGCGTGGGCCACGTGCTGCATGGCTAACCCGGTGCTGCCCGAGGCAAGTGCAGTAGGTAGGAAGAGTGGATAGGAAAGGCAAAGATCGAATCAAGTATGTGCTGCCAGGTTGAGGAGAAGGCGTGGGCCATGTGCTGCATGGCTAATCCGGTCTTGCCCGAGGGAAATTAACTTGACCAACATTAGAGTTACCTATCCATGGCCGGAGGCAAAAGTAGTAATGATTTTACTGCTGCCTGAGGTGAGTATACTTAACAGATGAAGTGAAGTTCCCATGGCCGATCCTGTTCCGCCAAAGGCAGTGTAGCTAATAGTAACTTTTGTGAAGCTGATAGCGACTCGTGGCCAACCCCATGCTGCCCGAAGCAACCTTGACAGGAGAGCTTACAGTTCTTGGCCAAGTATCTCACAGTGATGCTGTCTGAAGAAACTTGAAGCTCACAGTTGAAGCTAATGCGCCCATGGACCTGGTCCTCTTTTGGGCTTACAGTTGTCCATGGGTGCTTCTCTATTTGTATACTACCATATATTAGTAATATCAATCTAGTTGTATCCATCTATTCACGATTGGTATCGTCCATCTATTCACGATTGGTATCGTCCATCTATTCACGATTGGTATCGTCCATCTATTCACGATTGGTATCATCCATCTATTCACGATTGGTATCATCCATCTATGTGTGTGTGTGTTGTCGTTGCACTTTTTGGCATCGCTGCTCGAACATGCCATGAAACAAGCATGCCGCTTGAGAACATCATCTGCCTTTTGCCTCGTTCTTGAACATGACACCCCTTGCACATGTCACCTGCGCGGTGTCCACCTTGCACGCGCTACCTGTGTGCCCCTTGTTGTTGCTTGCTGGCGTCTACTTGCACACGTCACCTGCGCAGAAACCGATCTGCCTGATGGTCCTGTGCGGCCCGCGCGCAATCGGAAAGCGGGCCATCATCTCCCAGGTGGGTCCGCTGTGATCATCGAAGCGCTGCTTAGGTGATCTGTTGAGGCGCTGCTTAGCGTCCCAAACAGCATGATCGCAAGCCAGGGGGTATAAGGGCTGCCTGGCGAAGCCGTAGACATAGCTCTTGCAATGGATATCCTGCCGGCTTGCAGAGAACCAGCCACCGGCTACTGAACACCAGCCACCGGCCACCAGCCACAATTGACCACCAACCAACCACCACCGGCCAACACCTCCAACCACCAACCAAGTTTGAAACCAAGTTGCCACTTAGACTCGCATAAGAGTTGTAGGCCTCCACATCATCATACTCATTAAGCATCTTAAGCATCTTAAGCATCTCTTTAAGCATCTTAAGCATCTTGGCAATTTGCTGTTGATTTGCGTGGACTCACAGTGCCAGCTGGAAGCCTCCACATCGTCATACTCATAAAAGTTGACAATATGTAACTGAATAGTGCCGTGCCCGCTGGACGCCTCCACATTCTTTAATTCACTTCCACTTTTATTCAGCATTATCGCAAGCCAACCCCCTTTTAGGACCCCAAAAGCAAAGCCTAGTGGGGATGGCCCTGCGAAGCCGTAGTTCTAAACAACCTTGTGGCCGGAGCTGGGAGTCAGCTGAGGCCTCCACCCCCTTTTTGTGCCCAATACGCCCTCCTAGTGCCTATGCCCTCCTAGTACCTATGCCCTCCTAGTACCTATGCCCTTCTAGTACCTGACCTACACTGTTTGTATGTACGCAATACATTACCATGTTGTGATTCATGTCGGCCTGCTGGAAAGCTCCACAGTTTGGCCCTCATGACGCCTTCGATTCAAAACCATGTTGTGATGCAAAACCGTGTGGAGGCTCGGACTTAAACTTGCCAGCTGGAGGCCAAAAGCTCCCCATCCAAACCTTTCCCACCCAAACCTTCCCCACCCAACCCTTCCCCACCCAACCCTTCCCCACCCAAACCTTCCCCACCCAAACCTTCCCCACCCAAACCTTCCCCACACAGATTGGCCGCGCGATCACCCGCACGAGGCACGAGCGCGATAATTACGTACCAAAGCAATGCCCAGAGATGCTTAGTAGCACTGGATGTGTACTCATATGTGCGTACCTGATACGATACTATGTTGCTGTCTCGCGCGCACCAGCTGGAGGCCCAGTTCCCCACCCAGATCGGCCGCGCGATCACCCACACGACGCGCTTCCAGGCCGAGGGGGAGGCACATGGCGTGCACTACCACTTTGTGACGCCGGACGCGTTCGCGCAAGGCGTGCAGGCGAAGCAGTTCATCGAGTCCTCGGAGCGGTTTGGGGGCATCACTTACGGCACCAGTTTCTCCGCCGTGCGCGACGTGGCGGTCTCAGGTAACTGCGCTGGGGGGCTGGTCAGGTACCAGCGCTGGGGGGTCGGTCATTAGTGATTACCTCTCACGTGGGTGTGTGTTTTGCCAGCGCTTGTGAAGCACCTTCACCTGACACCTTTCAGGCTGCGTAACTGCAAAACTCCTATTTCAGGCTGCTTGGGCATTGCTTTGGTATGTAATAGTCGCGCTCGAGTGCCGCTTGTTCTCTGGTGCCTGGGCATGGGTTGTCGTGTGCGCTTGTTTTCTGTTTCACTTGCGCTTGAATGCGGCAACAGTTATGACTCTGTGCTCAAGTGGCGCTTGATCCCAGTTTGCTTAGGCGGCAGTCGTCGCTCGGCAGCGGTTGCGCTGGGGGTTTTATTTCGGTTTCCCCCCTCTCCCCCTCCTCCTTTGTACCCACCTCCAGGCATCGTCCTCAACCCTATACCATTCCCCCCACTGGCATTCAACCTCCCATTCCTGCCCCACTTCCCCTCGTTGAACCCTTCCACACAGTGGCGTGCACCTACCCTCCTGCTCCTCCCCTCTCCTATCCCCCTCCTCTTCCCCCCTTCTCTCCCCCCCTCCCCTCCATCCCCCCCCGCCTCCTCGCCCCCCCTCCCACACATCCCGCCCCCTTTCCCCCTCCCCGGCAGGTCGCGTGTGCATTGTGGGACTGGACCTGGCCGGCGCAGAGAAGGTCAAGGCGACGCCGATGGGCGCGCTCTTCATCTATGTGCGCACGCCCAGCCTCGAGGACTACGAGGCGCTTCTGCGCGCGCACCTGACCATCACGGATGAGGCGTTGGAGAAGAGGCTGGACCGCGCCGAGATGGAGGTAGGGGCAATAGATAGCAGCGAGACAGGAAGCTAGTCCGCACGGAAGTAGAGGTAGGCAGGCAGGCAGGCAGGCAGGCAGGCAGGCAGGCAGGCAGGCAGGCAGGCAGGCAGGCAGGCAGGCAGGCAGGCAGGCAGGCAGGCAGGCAGGCAGGCAGGCAGGCAGGCAGGCAGGCAGGCAGGCAGGCAGGCAGGCAGGCAGGCAGGCAGGCAGATACTCCTGGCCCAAACAGCACTAACCCTACATGCTGACGTAGCCGGCGGTTTCTACAGGATAAAGAGAAAAGCGTCGAGATGCCATTTGGGTTGCTATCAGGGTTGAAGAAGAGGCTCGAACACATTGAAGCAGCCGACGGATAGGATACACCCTTTATGGGTCTGCACCCCTTACCGTCTTGTTGTTACCTTAGATGCCCTGAGTTGTGAGCCCAGACTCTGTTGACCATGGCCGCCTGTACACTTGCCCTCGTAAAGTTTGGCTGCGTGTACAAGTTCCCGGGTGCCACTCTCCTTTTTTATTCCCCAAAGGGGTACTGCTTCTTTACCCCAATACGATGCATCGTGAAGATACAGTAGTACAAGAATACGGCTGTTGTCACGGATGATGACCTTTCACACAGTAAGGAATGATTTGTCATCCGGTTGTTCCCCTTGGTTGCTTTCCCTCCCCCCAGGTGGCGCAATCCGCGACGCCCGGCCTGTTCGACAACAACTTCCCCAACGGTGACGTGATGGAGGCGTACTACGGGCTTAAGCTGGCGGCTGCGGAGCTCAGCCCCATCGTGCGCTCCAAGCTCAAGGGGCATCCTAGCTATGTGCTCGACTACTCGGATGTGGTGCGTGGAAATGTGGATGAAAAGCCCGTGGAAATGCATCTGACGTTGTGAGGATGTAAGATGAGGCCCATCGTGCGCTCCAAGCTCAAGGGCCACCCTAGCTACGCGCTCGACTACTCGCATGTGGTGGGTTCCTTGTTTTCGAACGGATATATGACTGAGTTAGCTTGCGGAGTGAAGTTTTATCCGCAGTTCCACCCCAGCTACGTGCTCGACTACTCGCATGTGGTTGGGTACCCACATTGAATCTTACTTGAAGAGATTAAAAGCCCTTTTAGGCGCTTGAATGGTGGTAGTAAGATAACGGCCATTATCTATAGTGACCTGGGGGGAATCGATGCTACCCTGTACCAACGCATAAGTTCAAACTCCCAGTGTTATGCAAGCCCGGTCCCGAGATACTAGATAATTAATACTTAAGTATAAAAAAATAGTATATAGTCTAATGAAAAATATATACTACTATGGTCTTACATACATATAAGAAATCGTATACCGTGTCCGATCCCCGGCCTCCAACCCCACTCCCCTAACTGATCCCCTAACCACTGCCTAGCTCAACCCTGACTAATCCCTAACTATTCCCTAACTAATCCCCAATTGATCCCTTATCCATCCCCCAGGTGCCCGCTAACATGACCGAGAAAGCCTTCCCCAAGCCCCTCGTCGTCTCCGGCCCGGGCGGCGTCGGCAAGTCCACCCTCATCGGCATGCTGCTCGAGGAGTTCCCCGCCGTGTTCGCGCTGCCACGTGTCGTCACCACGAGCGCCGCCGCGGTCGAGGCCGCCGCGGCCGCGCGTGCCGAGGCCATGGGCGGGAACGCCAGCAGTAACGGCGACGAGAATTACCCGGGGGACACCCCGCCGGTGGAGCTGGTGTCCAGGGAGTTCATTCTGGACGCCATCAAGCGGTGGGAGGGCGGCGGTGTGGCCGCGGTGCCTGAGCCAGTGGCGGCGCCCGTGAAGGGCAAAGGGGGGGCGGCGCCGGCGACTCCAAAGGGGAAGGCGGCACCACCACCACCTGCGGTAAGCTAGATCCTTGCCAAACAGCCCGTTTCGGTGGCTGGATTCCAAGTCTATGAGAAGGTTTAGTCACATGAACTAATTGGTCTGTATGCAGCGCCTGGAGTTATCAGTATGCTGTGGGGGTTGATTAGCACACTGACTATCTAGGTGGCACCAGCGCCCGTGCCAAGGTTCCTCATCTCATGAATTTTGTAATTTTTACTTCGCGGTTCCCTGCAGATGGTCTCCACACCTTTCCCCATCGCGCGTAGAAGTTATGTCTGCGGCTGCTCTCGCTCGATAAAACAGAAAGGATCAATAAAACAGAAAGGATCGATAAAACAGAAAGGATCAATAAAACAGAAAGGATCCTCAGAGACTTTTGGTTTGCTGCTCATCATTCACCCCCCCGCCGGTGGCTACAGGATCCACGGTGCCGGGCGCCCCCTCCGGCACCATGATATTGTTTGTGGCGGCTTCCTCACCGTGACTGGCTGCGCATGCGTTCCCTTTTAACTCTCATCTCTCTTTTTCTCTTTTTCTCGTTTTTACGTTTCTCTTTTTGCCCCCACATTTTGTCCCCCCAGCCGGTGGCCGTGGGCCCGAAGGTTCTGAGCTGGAAGGAGGTGAACGGCGAGCTGTACGCCGTGATGGATGCCGCGCTGGAGGAGGTGCACAAGAGCGGGTGGGTGGAATCAGCCCTTGGTCGAGTCGGCTCTCTCTTAAGTTTTGTCCACCCTTTTCTTTCCTTGTGCCAGGGCCCCTTAGTGAGGGGATGGTCCATGATGGTGGGTCAAGTCAGCTCTTTCTTGCTCTGTTGCCCTGTTGTTTTGAGAGCCCTCCGTCAAGCACGTCTTTGTATGTGCCATGTGTCACCGTCTCTATGTGACATGTGTCAGTAGCAGACTGTGGCAAGTCTCCATGTCGCATGTCCCATAGCACTGTAATCATATAGTAGTAAATATCTCTGTAGCAGTATCTATATACTACTAATGAAAATATAGAATATACTACTGATGATATATATTAATACGTAGGGTAAGAATATACTACTAATAAATGTATATTCTTTATACTACTACCTTACTACTATACATCACATATCATATGCACATGTCCATCTGTGTAAGCGCCAGGCATTTGCCAGCTTCATTTTTTATGTCGATGATCTAGCGAGCTTCTTCTCTTTTTTCCTCTCAACCACCCTTCCCCCTGCCCCCCCTTGTCCCTCTTCCTCCCCACCCCACCCCCCCGCTTCCCTCCCCTTTCTTCCCACCCCGTCTTTGCTCCTTTCTCTCTTTCGCGCCCCCACTCCCCGGCCCCATATGATTACACATTGTCACTAATCCAGCCGCATCTCGATCTTGGAGATGGAGCTGCGCTTCGCCGAGCGGCTGCGCTTCGACAACCAGCCGGGCATCTATGCGTTCGTGGCCCCCCCCCCGCCCACGCGGCCGTGCTTGGAGCAGCGCCTGCGGCGCATCTTCCGGCTCACGGACGCGGAGGTGGCGGCGGAGCTGGCGCTGGCCAAGGAGGAGTTTGCCCGCGTGGACGCGGGCGACCCAAACTTTGTGTGCGACCACGTGATCACGCGGTGAGGGGGGCGCGAGTTGCGTTTGTTCGTCGCGCGTGGGCGTCTTGACAGGAGCCCACGTCGCTGTGCGGCAACGTGGCCACGCAGGGAGGGGGATGGCATTGGTGTGGGCCCCTGGGTGATCACGGTTTCGGCAACGGTTTGTGTGATGGTCCCATCTTTGGCGAATGGGCCGTGATCACGCACGGGGGAGGATGGGATGATGCGAATGGAATGCCAATGCCCTAAGCCTTGGACCCTGAACCGTGTTGATACGCGGGCAACCTACGTTTGTGTGCGCCCACATGGGTCACGCCACATGGCGAGGGGTTGGGATTGATTGATGTTTGTGATGTTGATGGGATTTGTCTTTATGATGTTCATGGTCATGATGTTCTTGCGGTTGGTCATGGCCACGCAGTTGATGTGAGGGGGGCGGAGTACCCCACAATTATTTGGGTGTGCGTGTCCTGTATCGGCCTGACCCGAGGAGTTGTGTGACCCACAGGTACTGGGTGGTTTCCGATACGGGGTAGTCACCGATACGGGGTGGTCACCGATACGGGGTGGTCACCAATATGCGGTGGTCACAGATAACTGGGTACTCTGGGGACATGCTTCTTGAGTTGGACAATACTGTAAGCTTTGTTACTTCAAGGTACAAATAAACCCTTCGCTCCCCTTTCCCTGTCTTCCCCCAACGAAAGCTTCAAGGCCTCTGAAATGTGCACCCCTTCCCACGCCCCTGCGTCCGCCAGCCCCCCTGTGGGTCCCCCCAGCACCAGCCGCATCGCCCCGTTGGAGGAAGGGGGTGAGCCCGTGCTGATCGACCCGGGCCGTGCCCCTCGCGCCGAGAGCCTGGCGGACGCGCTGGAGCAGATGAAGGCGCTCGTGTCGCACTACAGGCCGGACGTCATCCCGGCGAGCATGTTCGCAGCGGTGCGTGGGGAGGGGGGGGGAGAGGCTGTGAATTGTTCGAGGGAGAGACGTTGGGTGGGCAGGGAGAGGGAGGGAGAGAGAGGTGGTGAGTGGTTAGGGGGAGGGGGTGAGTGGGGAGGGAGAGGCGGTGAGGGAGAGGTGCGGAGGTGAAGGTGGGGAGAACGAGGTGGGGAGGGAGAGATGGGGGAGGGAGGGGTGAGGGAGAGGCGGGAAGGGATGGGTGTTGAGTGGGGAGGGAGAGGTGGAGAGCGACAACGGAGAGACAAGGCATCGGTGTCGCACTTACGTCTCACATGTCTCGGTAGTGGGTGGCAGGGGACAGGGACAAGAAGTTACATTTGGACGAATGGATGAATGGATGAATGGATGAATGGATGGATGGATGGATGTAGGTCCGAAATGGGTGAGAGCAGTAGAGAGGGGGGGATGGCATATGGAGGGACATGGAAGGGAGGCAGGGAGGCTGATGAAAAAGCAGAGCAGCACGTGATATTATGCTTTGGTCTGGAACTAAGGTCATTGCTGGGATCAATCTGACATAAATCGGGACTCGGTTTGGGTGCATGGGCTTGTGCACGTCACCTAATTGTATGATGCAGTGTTGACATGCTTGGGTCTGTAGCAGACAGTCATAGCAGAATGTGAGGTGTTGCGCATCAGTCACTGTCCGGCAGCCTAACCTGCCTTCTTGCTTCTTTACCGGCATTCCTATTTACATGACCAGTCTTTTTCACTCCTTTTTTATAGTACCTGCCTCTGCACTCTTGGGTGCACTCTTCTCTGCCTCGGTACACTCTTCTATGCACTTCTTGTATGCACGCTTCTATGGCTTTATGTCGCTCCACCCTGGCAGCCCGTCGACGCCCAGTCCATGCAGCGCCCCCTCGCGCTTTGTGGACTCGAAGGCGTGCCGGAGAAGGCGGCGCTGCTGTCGCGGCTAGCGGCGGAATATGGCGACAAGGTGGCGGTGCTGCGGCGTCACACCACCAGCGCGACGCACGCCAGTGGCGGTAAGCACCACTAGCGACAAATTAGATTGAAATGAGCAGACACTGACTGTGGCAGTAGGCAAAAGCACAAAGAATCAGCTCTCATTGGTCATGGACGGTGGCATTTGCCCCTACATGCTCCTTAATGCTCCTAAAAGCTTTTAAGACTCTCAAAAGTGCTCACATATGTGCATTAATGCTCATGAAAATCCTATACTTTGTTGATAGAAACAAAGTGGAAGCCAGGACTATCGTACTAGTCATGTCACATCCTTTGCACTAGTCATGTCACGTCCTTTGTTCTTTGCACCTCTCTTCTGTTCCTTCCCCCCCCCTCCTCCCCTTCCCCCCCCCCCCTTCCCCTCCCATACATCCTCCCAAACTCACACATGCATCCGCAACTGTCAACCCCCATGACACGCGCCAGAATGCAAGGCCCTTTTCCAGCTACGCGCCCGCGATGACATGGAGATGGACAACGCGATGGCAAAGTACGTGGAGTACGTGCGCGACTACGAGACCAACGAGCTGTTCGCCACGCCTCGCGACGAGATGGGCACCGCGCAGGTCTCGGGGAAGCTGCCAGTATTAGCGCTGTCGGCGTCCGATGTGGAACGGATACGGGACGACGGCAATAGCCTGGGCATGGTGTTTGTGTTGCTGCGGCCCAAGACGGTGGAGGCAATGAGGGGGTGGGCGGGGTTGGAGGGGGCGGTTGGGGGGCCGGACGCGGCGGTGGAGGCTGCGGAGAAGGATGCGGGGTTATGGGAGCGGCACCCTGAGTGGTTTGACCACCAGCTGGAGGTGAGGACCATGTTTTCCCTTTACCATGTGAGCACACCGGCAATCATGGCCGGGCAGCGCGGCAGTCTTGAACGTGCAGCTAAGAGCGTAGTGTGAAGAATGCTGCGTTGCCTTTTCAATGGCTGCCTCTGTGAGACATTCTCCTTCACTTATCCCTAGTTAGGCCCTCAACGTCCTGACGATCTGCTTGTGGCAATGCAAATACGCTATCGCGGCGGAAATGTAGTGCAGCGCGGATAAGCGTCGATAATAGCACATCGTCAGAGCAATATATAAATCTATCTGGTCTTAAAAAATAATAATAATAACAGTAGTCGGATTTCTCTGAAAATAGTTTATTAAACAGAATGCGGGAAAGAAAGGGCCGCCACAACCTTGTGGCTGTACATGCAGAGAGGCTTGTTAGACGAATGGGGACGGCTTGTTGTTTACCGGGGAATCCTACTGGCAACTAGCTTTACCTTTTGTAAGTCAGGCGCCGTTTGTTTGAACGGCCGGCCATGTGTGGTCCAATGCTGACGGAAGTTGCGTCAAAAAGCTGTAATAAAATCTGATGTAACCAGCACTCACCAATTGATTGGTGTGCTGCTTGGTTGGGTAGTGTGTTCAGGGTTGCATTCGAAGAGTACACATGGCCCGACAGCTCAGAGGTGTGACAGATGAGCTGGCTGGCTGAATTATTAAATTGTCAGCGTTAGGATATTTCTGGTTTTGCCGTTTTCCATTTTGACGGTAGGCTTGATAAGCATGGTCGGCGGGTTGTGACCCGTAATTGTTTCTTTGAATGTGCTCACTGAAGCAGTATGAGCGGCCTCGCTGCTATGGCGGCGGGGCTAAAGAAAATTAGGCAAAGACCCCGTCCTTGCCTGCTATGAAGTCGCGGGCTTTGCGACTTCACGGCAGGTAGGGGCGGTTTGAACGGAACGGAAATTTCGCGTTACCAATGTGCCAAGTGGTTCTGGTTGGCACCTTGCTGGGCAGCGTCTCGGTGGTCATAGAAAGTGGGCTGGGCGCCCCGCCCCGGCTGCTGGTAATTCCAGCAGCGGAGCCAATCATGTCGACTAAGAAGTCCGCAGCTAATGCGGAAACTGTGCGAAGGTCAATAGATTAATTTGGATTCCATGAGACTGCGCTGGTAGTCAGTCAGCGGCCCACAGCCTAGGGCGCTGCATGGCGCTGCCTTCGGCTTGGTGCGCGGCCCTTTTTTGTTATGGGCCAGCGAGGGATATAAGGGTGACGCGCGGCCGGCTAATTTCTTGCGTTCCGGAAGAAAATATATTTGCAAAATTCCCACAAAAGGAACCGAGTATCGGAAAGGCGTCTCGGCTGGCAGTGGCAGTGCCTGGCCTTGTCGTCTCTCCCTGCTCAGCACCCGGCAGGTAGCGGTTCAAACCCTGGTGGCGTCGGAATGCGAATTTTCTGGGTTTTTATCTGGAATAATATTTTGCTGAGGCGGCTCCGCGGATTCGCTAACCTTTTATCGTCGGGCCCCTTAGGGGGTTATTATAGCCTTGTGCGGGCTGAGTCGCCATGAAGGAGATGTTGCGACACGCCCCACTTTGTGGTCTTTTTATGGAAGCGGCTACCCTCGAGGCTGCCTGGAAGAGGGGGGGGGATTCTTCTTCTTTTCTTTGTTCACTGTTATTGGGGCAACAGTGATCCTATCAAGTTTTGTTTCCTGAGCGGCGACAGTGCGGGGGAGGAGGGCAATGGCGCCAGGGACTGGGGTGGATCGGGGGGCTCTTGCTCCTGCATGCGAGGGAGACGAGATGACTACTTAAACCTGCCTTTGGCAGGGGCTCTACTCATTGTTTTCAATCAAATGCTGGTTTTCTTGGGAGCTCAAGTGTCATAATCGGATTTCTCTGAAAATAGTTTATTAAACAGAATGCGGGAAAGAAAGGGCCGCCACAACCTTGTGGCTGTACATGCAGAGAGGCTTGTTAGACGAATGGGGACGGCTTGTTGTTTACCGGGGAATCCTACTGGCAACTAGCTTTGCCTTTTGTAAGTCAGGCGCCGTTTGTTTGAACGGCCGGCCATGTGTGGAATGCTGACGGAAGTTGCGTCAAAAAGCTGTAATAAAATCTGATGTAACCAGCACTCACCAATTGATTGGTGTGCTGCTTGGTTGGGTAGTGTGTTCAGGGTTGCATTCGAAGAGTACACATGGCCCGACAGCTCAGAGGTGTGACAGATGAGCTGGCTGGCTGAATTATTAAATTGTCAGCGTTAGGATATTTCTGGTTTTGCCGTTTTCCATTTTGACGGTAGGCTTGATAAGCATGGTCGGCGGGTTGTGACCCGTAATTGTTTCTTCCCACCCATCCCACCCTTGGGGGGCTCTTGCTCCTGCATGCGAGGGAGACGAGATGACTACTTAAACCTGCCTTTGGCAGGGGCTCTACTCATTGTTTTCAATCAAATGCTGGTTTTCTTGGGAGCTCAAGTGTCATAATGTATAATATTATAATACATATATCATAATACATAAATCTATCTGGTCTAAAGACGCTCATTTGCTCTAAACGAACATATAACAATTTGCGGGAAACATTAACTTGCACCAAATGATGTGCAGCTGAGCGGGGGCCTCGTGGACGGCCCCAGCGACAACCTAGAGGCGATGTACCTAGACCTCAAGGAACTGCTCGCGAGGCTGGTGCCGGAGCACGTGCCGCCGCCGCCGCCAGTATTTATCATCTCGGGCCCCGATGGCGGTGGCTCCAAGGCACTTCTCAACTCGCTGGTGACCGAGTTCCCTGGCTCGTTCGCGTTCCCAGAGAGTTACACCACGCGGGAGGTGGACGAGGTAACGTGGGGTCGTACGATAGAATTATGTGTGATAATATTTAGTCACGGTGATAGTGTGTGCGTGTGTGTGTGTGTGTGTGTGTGTGAGAGAGAGAGAGAGAGAGAGAGAGAGAGAGAGAGAGAGAGAGAGAGAGAGAGAGAGAGAGAGAGAGAGAGAGAGAGAGAGAGAGAGAGAGAGAGAGAAAGAGAGTCTTTCAGTGTATGCATGGTTGAGATACTGGAACCATGTTTTCGGAGAGCTACGCCGTGCTCAAGGTGGACGGCAAGGTGAGGGTATCAGAGAGGGGGGCAGAGTGATGGTGATGCTGGTGGTGTATGAGGTGATGCTGGTGGTCTATACGGTGATGCTGGTGGTCTATACGGCAATGCTGGTGGTCTATACGGCGATGCTGGTGGTCTATGAGGTGATGCTGGTGGTCGATACTTGGTGCGTGTGTAAATGCTTGGACCCCACCGTTTACATGCCTCACAGCCCCAAGCCATAATGCCCCCCCCCCTCCCCCTTCCCCTTCCCTCCTCTCCCCTCCCCCCTTCCCCTTTCCTCCTCTCCCCTCCCCCCTCCTCCCTCCCTCTCCTCCCTCCCTCTCCTCCCTCCCTGTCCTCCCTCCCTCCTCCTCCTCCTTCTCCTTCGCCTCTTCTCCTTCCCACCTCCCTTATCCCTTCCTTCCTGTCACCCAGGAGGGGCGAGAGGACACGGGCGATGCCGGCGATGGCGCCAACCCCCCACCCCCCAGCGCGGTGACGTTCCGCCACATGGACGCGGATGCCATGGAGCGGGGCATTGCTGAGGGGTGGTTTGTGGAGCACGCGACGGTGGAGGAGGTGCACCCGGGCACAGGCAAGCTGGTGCAGGTCACGTACGCCACCACCAAGGAGTCGGTCCGGAGGCTGGCGTGGAGCGGGAAGGTGAGCGCGAGGATGGAACGTATCATGTATTAGAAACTTGATCTTTGTTTATATCATTTGGATGCGCTTAGGGCTGATATCAACGAGACAACCAGCGCAGGCCAGAAATCGGGAGAATCCGGACCATGGTAGCTCGAGCCTGCCGTTATCTTGTCCGCGTTTTCGAGTCGCTCAGGATGATGAAGATGAATGGTGATGGAAATGTGTATCCGTGTGCATTGAAATTATGGCTGGCTTACGTGTAGAGCGACTAGATGACCTAGACGGTGGGGCCGGAAACAGCTTGCTTGATCAGGGCGTGTGTTTCGAGCCTAACTGGCCGGGAGTGTCTAGTGGTGAGCACCATAGCTGCGATCGCTCTCCCACCATTTACGAGGAAATACCCGCAAATGGAAAACCACTTGTATATGTCTTGCCTCGAGTAGACGAATAGGGCAGGGATGACCAGTTAGTGTCATTGGAAGCATATGAAGGCAGTCCTGTAGGAAACGCATGGATCTAGTGGATATAGTAATGATCGAAAAGCACGGGGCTGCACCAGCCAGCGGAGGAGCACATGATGCACACCCATTCGCTGGGTGACCGTTGCAGCTGTAGCATGATGCCACAAGACAAACTTGAGTGTGGCTATTTGAGCACGCAGACTTGAGTGGTGCTATTTGAGCACGCAGTATGCCCGTTGGTCTCATGGGCACCCAGTCCACAGCTTTGCGATGTCTCGCATCAGCCTGTGACTATTCCTAGCCGGTTTGTATTCGCAGCTTTGCATGTCATCGCTGCTGGGACTGCCCTTTCCTCGCACAGCGGTATGAGAGCTCTCTTTGGCTATGCCCATCCACCATTTCCTGCTGCCAACTTGCTTCCCGCCTTTGCCCGTTCACTGAACTACTACTTAGTATGCTAGTTCTCCCACAACAGTTGTTCTTCGATGCTGATAGAACAATTCTCTGTTTGACCCCCTCCCCTCTTCTCCTGCCCTTCCCCCAAGACAACGACCCCCACCTCACCCAACCCCACCCAACTCTAAACCTGAAACGCAAAATCCGAAATGCAAATCCCGAACCCAAAAATGCTTATCCTGATACCCCACACTCTGAACCCAAAACTGGAACAAAACCTTCAATGCCAAAACCTTTAATCTCAAAACCCGACACCCGCGACCCCGCAGGTGCCCGTCCTGGACCTGGACGTGGCAGGCGTCCGCCGCGCTCGTTCTTCTGGCGTCCGCTCCCTCTCGGTCTTCCTGCGGCCGCGCAGCCTCGAGTACATCCAGGGCGAGCTCACACTCCAAGGGTGCGATGTCCGCCATGTGCGCGCGCGCGTGCTGGCGGCCGGCACGGAGCTCGCAGCCGCCGACGCCGCCATCCGGGAAGTCAACGCGGCGATTCTGGCTGCCGGGGGGCAGGTCCCGGGGACGAGCTTGGGGGCAGAGGCGGGGCGGGGTCAGGACGGTGCGGGGGAGAGCGCAGGCGCAAAGGATGGCACGGAACAGGGTGGTGACGGTGATGGTAATAAGGAGGGGGCGGATGGCATTAGTTCAACAGCTCTGTTGCCGCTGGCAAACGCTGCTTCCTCATCGTCATCATCAGCAGGGTCTCTTTTGCCCATGTTCGACCTCGACATCGTTAACGATGACGCCGACGTGGCGTATGCCATAGTCAAGAAGGCGCTGCACGAGCAGTGCCCCCAGGTCGTGCCCCTCAAGCAGGTGTGGGGCTACGGCCGGCTGCTGTGGGTGCCCGAGGAAAGGCAGATCGGGAGCCACCCCCTGCAGGTGGTCGTGAACGGCCCTCCGGGCTCGGGCAAGACGACGGTGGCCATGGCGCTGGCAAAGAGGTGACTAAATAAAGCATGCATGGTTGCCGAGTTGTTTGCACAATCGTTATGAGTAGTGTTAGACTAATAAATATACTAGTATGCTAGTATGCTGCAGTGTTTATGGTTCGCGGTTTGTTCCTGACCATCCTTGCCTCCACCTTTTATTTCATGTCGCCCCCACCTGCTCACGCCTCCTTGTTACCACCCTCTTATAGATAACCCCCTTTTCTATAATCCTCTTATATATAACCCAGATATCTGATATAACCCAGTTGTCGCTCTCACCTACTGTCATCTCCCTCTTTCCCCTGTCACCCACGGCCACATTTTCCCTCTTCTCTCCCCCCCACGGCCTCTCTCGCCCAACAACACTCTCCTTACCTCTCTTGCCCAACACCACTTCCACCGCCCCCTTTGTTTCCAGCTATGGCATCCCCTTTGTCTCCCTGGGAGAGCTCATGCAAGCCGAGATCGCAAGAGGGACCCCCCTGGGGAAAGCGGCAAAGGAGGCCATGGACAAGTCCACCGTGGTGCCCGACGACATCGTCGTCGAGCTGGTGACCGCGCGGGTGACTGAGATCGATTGCCGCCGCAAGGGGTGGGTCTTGGACGGCGTCCCCCGCACCAAGTCCCAGGTCGCGCTCCTGCGCCAGCGGGGCATCCGCGTGCACAAATATGTGCTGCTGGACGTCTCAGACGACAAGTGCATGGAGCGCATCCGCGGGCGCCGAATGGACCCGGTCACGGGCGACGTGTACCACCTGGAGCAGGTAGGGTGGGCGCAGAATGAACGGGACTGTTCAAATTATCAAACTAGTATAAAAATAACATGGGAATGTTATGCCTAAGCCTGGACGGATGGATGTATCGGCAATGTCTCCCACCTGCACAAGGTAGGCACAGGAGTGCTAATAATTTTGCTAGCTGCAATGGCAAGCATTAACCCTCAAATCCGAGGGTTTAATGCTCCGCGTCTCCTCCAACGGGCCCGTGTGCAATTACCAAATTATTTTGCTAGCTGTGTACTGTGATGAACCTGGACCAGATAGGGCGGCCGGGTACAACGTGGCGATGTACAAGTGTGACATATATGTAACAAGTGTGACATATATGTAACAAGAGTGAAGATATTCAAGTGTAACATATTTGGGAGCAAATACAAGTGTTAGACTTACGGGAACATATTCAAGTGTTAGACTTACGGGAACATATTCAAGTGTTAGACTTACGGGAGCAAATACAAGTGTTAGACTTACGGGAACATATACAAGTGTTAGATATATCGCCCGAAATAACGTAGGTGCATAGGCTGGGGCATGCATTGGCAATGCACATCACCTGCACCCGATGGGCATTCCGGCTGATGGTCTGTGGGGCGTGGGCTTTTCCATTCATACTGGCAGGTAGGGTGAGTAGGCTGGGATGAGCATAGGGAATGCAGTGATGGCAGCAGCTAGGGCGCGCCTCGATGACATGCGCCTGGTGTGCCAGGGGAGGCGGGGGTGCATTTCGGAACGGGCATGTCAAGCAAAATGTGCATAGGGCGGACGGACCCCAACAAGAGATCGCAGGTACATGGGCTGATTGTCTTCCTGGGTAGCATGCTTGAGCATGTTTAGTTGTCATAAGTCATCTTTGATGTCTACGGTGGTTTTGGAATGTGGTGGGATGGCTGAACTGGACTGCGGACCTGCTGAAGCTGGCAGCACTGCCAAGCACCCTCTGCTCTTGCTAAAACCCCAGGGAGCAGTAGCACTCACCTAAGTAGTGCCGGCAAGCAGTATAAATGCCTCATTTGTTCCTTTGTCCTCTGTCTGATTCCCAAACTACCCTGTGCTGGCTGGGCCATCGTACCCCATCCAAGTGCACGTGTTTTACTCATTCGTGTATATGCCCCCAACCTTCTGGTATTTCTCACCCCCCTACCCCCTTTCCCCCGCCCTTCCCCCCTTCCCCCCGCCTTTCCCCCTCCCCCCCCTTCCCCCCCCCCCCATCCAGATGCCCCCCCCCAAGGACAAGCCCGAGATTGCGGCGCGTCTTGTGCAGCGCCACGACGACCGTGACGCGATTACAGAACAACGGCTGGACCACTACTTTGACCAGCTGCACGCGCTGCAGGTAAGGGGACACGAGTGGGCCATCAAAGGCCTCGGTATCAGCCCACATGACGCACGCGTTGACCAGCGGCACGCGCTGCAGGTGAGGTTTGGTGAAGCAAGGAGGAGAGCAGGCCGTGGAGCAAGAAGTAGAGCAGGCCAAGGGGGAGGCTGGTATTGTTGATACACTGCAGTCACGTGCTTATTATTATACACTGGTACCATAATATTCATAATGGTACCATAGTATTCATAATGGTACCATAGTATTCATAATGGTATCATAGTATTCATAATGGTATCATAGTATTCATAATGGTACCATAGTATTCATAATGGTACCATAATAAGAATGCTACTAGGCCGTGTGGGTCGTGTAGGTCAGGAAGCAGAGGAGCAGGCCGTTGGGTAGGTTGGCAGCAGCATAAGTGCCAACCTCGGACAGCTGCGATGGAAAGCCTTAACCCTAAAGGGTTACTGCTCCGCGGCTGCCCAACGGTAGTGCATGACTAACTATAACCACGGACACGTTTCCGCCTGTAGATTTTGAATGCAACCTACTCACGCAGGCCTACTGTGCAGCATCTCGCCTGGATCGTGTTAACGTTGGTGCCTTGGCCTTGGGAGGCTTTCCATTCCTGGGAACGTCTTTTGCACTTGCACACAACGCTGGGTGCGACAGCTCGCCCCGGTCGTTTCTTACATATGCCCTTTGCCTGTCTTCTATGTTTCGGCATCCCTGGCACGACCCACGTACACGAGCAGGACTACTAGTTCGACATATCGTGGCAGTGGACTCTAACACGCATTCTCACCCTACTCTTGTGCTTTCATCTCGGGCACTACCTCTAATTGCATGGACTGCGTGAGACATCTGGCTTTTGTTTTGCTAACCTTGGTCGTATTGCCTTTGGGTACGTATATTAAGTTCTGCGACCTGTACATCCTTTTCTTTGTTAGCTTGCAGGTCTATGTGTGCATCATCCTGCCTTGATGGAGTTTGCCTAAAAAACTTTGCCTTTTATATTTGCATCCCTGCGCCTTGTGCTCTCTTTGCACACATGACCACATGCGCAACATCTTTGCCCTGATTGTGCTTACAGCATCCCTCGCACTACCTTGTACCCTTGCAATCGCGCAGGACTACGTGTGCGACTTCTCGGTGACGGTCGACGGCACAACCCCCGTGTCCACCATCCTGCAGAAGATCAGGACGTTTGTGGAGCTGGAGGCCGACCTGGGGACCAGTGTGGCGATTGGAAGCGCCAAGGACCTGCTGGTAAGTTCTAATATTAGATTGCCTTGTTGTACTTTTACTCTGGTTAAGGAACCGTCTATTTTAGTCGTGGCGATCGGCAGTGCCATGGATCTGCTTGTGCGTGATTGTATCTAATTAATTAATTAAGAACATACCTCCGTGGGGAGGATATGTAACACATATCCCTGAGAAGGGGCATATGGTTTTTGACACATTATCGGCGCCAACCTGCAGGTGGTGGGTGTAAACTGCCACCTACTCGGAGTGCACAACTGAGGTGCACCTGCACCACCATGTATTCCAGCAGCTCTGCAAAGTTGCGGACATGGGGTGGAAGATGATCATGGCTAAGCAATGGCTAGGGCATGATGGCGTGTCAGCAGAGAGTGGCTCTGTGCATGGGCAAAGCATGGCTGACTCATAGCGGATGCAGTAAGGCTGCCCCATGGTCCAGAGCCCACAGATAGGCTTGGAGCACATTTTGAGGCGCCGGTTTGGGAGAATATAAGGCCTCTCCCGGAGCCTGAGGCATACCCAGGCTTAACCCACAACCCCCTAATTGCTTTGATATGATTATATTTCAGGAGATACTAGTTAAGGAAGCAGCATGGCGCTATGGGGCCTGCTAGTAAAGGAAGCACAGCGGCAAGGTCCTGCTTATGGGTAGCTGTGGACTAATATGGTGGGTTTACGTTATTTATACTCTAGTATGGTTGTATTTTGGTTTTATATAGTACTTCAAATTATATACTAGTATGGTCAGTTAATGTTACTGATGTTCTAGTCAAGCTGCAGCATAGCGGTTGGGCTGTAAATAATGCCTGCTCTGGTTGATCGCAGCCGAGCAACTTGGCTTAGCACCTTGGCTTTCTGCTGGTGTCTGTTGGTGGTTTTTGTGCAACGCAAAGCAAATCGAGGACGGGTATGCATCTAGGTGTGCCATGTTGGAGCTTTCACTCCCCTACACGATGATAATAACAATAATAATGCCGCCCATGTACACTCATGCCATCCCCTCTCGCCTGTAGACCTGAAGTGAAGTGCAGCCTTTACGACCAAGTCAGTGCTTCGCACGGCCACCCGCTTTTTTGCCTGGATAGTCCAAGTATTGAGTTAGTGCTCCTTAAGGTATGTTTTGGCCGCTTTTTGACACGCCTCTCCGCCCCCCCCCCCCCCCCCTTACCAACTTACCCCCCCTCTTACCTCCCCCCAGGACCTGGAGTACAGCGTGGTCTCGGCGATGAAGTTCCGTGGCGAGTGCCTCTTCCTCCTGCGCGCTGACGGCGGCGCCAAGGAGGTCTGGGTGCGCATGCACGAGCTGTGTCCGGCCTCCCGCGCGCTGATGCTGTCGCGCGACACGCGGCTCTTCCCCCAGGTGGCGGCCATCACACGAGAGTCCTGGCACGACCTGGCGCCCGCCGCGCAGGTAACTGAACGCTAAAACTTCAATGATAAACTTGAACCCCAAACAATTAGCCTGAAAGCCCAGACAGTCATGTCACGCCTTGGCGCCCGCCTCGCATAACCTATGGGATCTGACCCTTTTGAATTGAGTTGCCATCTGTGTATTCCCATTCAACCGTGTATTCCCATTCAACTGTGTAATCCCATTCATCCGTGTATTCCCATTCATCCGTGTATTCCCATTCATCTGTGTATTCCCATTCATTCATATGTGTATTTCCATTCAACTGTGTCTTCCCATTCAACTCTGTAATCCCATTCATCTTTGTTTTCTCAAACAATCAATAGTGCTCCACCTGTTCTCTCTGTAGAAGTTGTATAACATGAGCCAGTGAGAGAACCAACGCCCCTCTGTGTCGGACCTAGGCCTCACAGGCGCTGCGAGCGTGGGCATGACCCTTGAATTTGTCTGCTGGAAGCCTAACAACAATGTCAAGTAGTCATGTTCACCGCTCCTCATGTTCATGCCCGTGGCCTCTCTTCATGTCCTCATGATGCAGGCGCTGGTGAGTGTGGATGTGACCCTCGAATTAGTTTGATTGAAGCCAAACAACATTTTAGTATATAAATCATGTTCACTCTCCTCATTTTCATGCATGTACACCATGATGCAGGCGCTGGTGAGCGTGGACGTGACCGCGCGCGTGTCCGAGGTCTCCCTCACCCTCTCCCTGGGACCCACGCGCAACGTGGGGCGCCCCGTGGACGCCGCCATCGGCTGCACCGCGCTGGTGGAGGAGGTGGTCGACTGGCGCTCGCTCGACCCGCCCGCCCTCATCCGCCAGCTATCCACCAAGACGATCTCCAGCGCGACCATCAAGGTTTGTGGGGCCGCATACAGTTCGGTAGGGGAAGCCATGAACCGTTAGGCAGGGGTCCAGCAAGGCGCGCATGGGTGCCACGAAGACGCGCAGGGTGGGGCGCTAGCGAGCACCAAACTTGTGATAAAGAATTTGTAATTGTGAGGGACGCTTGGTACTGCTGTTCGGGCAGATGGTGTCTTCTTGTTGGTAGCAAAGATCGCCAAGGCTCTCACCAGTCGCCACAACATTATCGCAAGCCAACCCCCCTTTGCTTTGTGAAGCCGTAGGCATGTAGTGGTGGACACTGACCAATCGCCTGGCCATTCACCAATGATCAATCCCGAGGCGTTGGTTGGCGTCCATTCGCACTGTAGGTGGAGCACTTGCTTCTTATTAGATGAACTTGTACCCTTTGTGCGGCATAGGCATTTCTTTTACGCTGGCTCACCCATGCCTCACGTCATCCACACACCCTACAGCTTCGCACGCCAACCGCTCCCATCAACTTTATAGCCTTCCCTGGCTCAACCATCGCTCACGTCATCCACACTCCCCTAATGCTTCGCACAACACCATTCCTATCAATCTTATAGCCTTTCCCCCCACTATAGCCTTTCCCCCCACTCACCCATGTCTTGCCTCATCCACCCACCTACCCACTCCACCCCCGCAGCTGCCGCGCGGCCGCCACTTCTTGCGCACGACGATCGACCCCGGCATGCTGTACTCGGTCACCTTCCACTCGCTGGCATCGGTGGCGGTGGACACGCCGCAGAATGTGCTGGCGGCCGCCGCAGAGGCACAGGGGGGCCCTCCTTTCCACGCGCAGGTGAGGAGTTAGTTGCTGTACGCGCAGGTGATGCAGTGAATGAATTACTGTACTGCAGCCTACAGCCTACGGCTTCACGGGGCAACCGCTTCTAAAAGGGGTCAGTTTTTGTCCTTGCGATTGGTGGGCCTTGTGGTGGGGTTGGGTTTTGTACCCAAATTATAGCTCGGCTAACAGCTCTCCTTGAGTGTGTGATTCTTAAGCGCATGGAGCGACCACCACGCACCGCGAGGCGGCTGGGAAGGAAGTTGTCCAGCTGCAGCGGCATCGCATGATGGTCGCATGAGACGCTGCGCCCTGGCAGGCTATGCTGCGTCCCAAGGACCCCCTACAGCATTAAAGTAGTTTGCATGGATCTGCGTACAATTTTTTGCATCAAACCACTGACGCCCTCCCACGCGGTTTGTCGATGAGAAAAACATACCTGTACTATTCAAACAAAATAAAACAAAAACAGGTGTTATTGCAAACAACCACGTTTAGCACGACGCAGAGCGGTGTTTGCCTGATAATGCTATCCTGTCGTCCCAAACATCATGCACACTCCATCATGTACGCCCAATCCCCTGCATGAGTGCTGCGTTGCTCGTTTGCAACGCGCTGCCATCACACTCGACTGTCATTTGCAACACGCATCACGCTGCCATCACACTCACATGTCCTGTCTCACTTGTAGATGCCGCCCCGCGCTGCGGTGGGTCAGGTCAGATATGGTTTAGAATAATATTATGCGTACAATTTTTTAATTCAACTACAATGCTACTATGTGTACAAATCTTGATCTAAATGGCTCGAGTCGCACCGATGAAGCAATGTCTACACACACACACGCCCTGCTTGCGGGGGCCATCCTCCAGGGCTATGCGGTGCTTACACAAGTTCCAATCATCGCCCTTGTCAAACTAGTCAATAATCTCTTGTCTCCAGTCTTATTCATGGCCTTATTTATCTCTTATCCACGGTCTTACTCGCAACCCTCCTGCAGGTGCTGGAGGGCACGTTCGGCCCCTTGGCACCCGGCGACTTCTCCATCTGGTTCCGCCAGCTCTTCCGCGTAGACACGGCGGGTGCCATCATCGCGGTCCAGCTGCTCACGACACAGGAGGCGGTGGAACCCCTGCTCAAGCTGCTCATCCTGGACAACGACACGGGCCGCAACGTGGTGCATGCGCTCGGGCACGTGCGGCCACAGGTGCGTGGTGGGAAAGGATGCTAGAAGGTACTTGGTCTTCGCTGTGGTGGGAAAGGATGCTAGAAGGTACTCGGTCTTCGCTGTGGTGGGAAAGGATGCTAGAAGGTACTCGGTCTTCGCTGTGGTGGGAAAGGATGCTAGAAGGTACTCGGTCTTCGCTGTGGTGGGAAAGGATGCTAGAAGGTACTCGGTCTTCGCTATGGTGGGAAAGGATGCTAGAAGGTACTCGGTCTTCGCTGTGGTGGGAAAGGATGCTAGAAGGTACTCAGTCTTCGCTGTGGTGGGAAAGGATGCTAGAAGGTACTCGGTCTTCGCTGTGGTGGGAAAGGATGCTAGAAGGTACTCGGTCTTCGCTGTGGTGGGAAAGGATGCTAGAAGGTACTCGGTCTTGCTGTGGTGGGAAAGGATGCTAGAAGGTACTCGGTCTTCGCTGTGGTGGGAAAAGGATGCTGGAAGTTCGTTGCTTTGTCTAGAAGTTGTTGTCTTACATGGCACTATAGTTCTGGCAGACAGCAGGGGGGAACTCTGGTGCGCACATAAAGGGCACGTGTCATAAAGGGCTGGGGTGCGCCCGCTGGTGTGTGGGGGGGTTGGGACGATGACGGATGTCATTGTATTTAGTTATCGCAGTATAGTGACCATGCGGTCGACGTGGGCTGTAACTCGGTGCACGTGCGGCCGCAGGTGCGTGGGTGTGGGTGGGAGGAAGATATGCCAGACTTAATGGTGTTGTGACCTTATTGTGACCTTGATGTTCCCTTACGGTTGGCAACAGTCAAGGCAGGCTCACAAGGTGCTGGCGCTCCTTCCCATGCTCAGTGCCCGACCTGGCGTAAATCTTCCGCCTCATCCCCGTGCATTATAAACTCGCCATTACATCCCACGAGGCTGATCAGCGCTCCTGCTGTATCATCCACAACTGCCACTGCCCCCGACCCTGCCTCTATATGTCTTGGAAACTCAGACATTGGCCATCTTAGGAATGTTCCATTTGCAAAGCCATATTAACAGCCCCCCGCCCTATGTCAACACTCCTTCCCACCTGCCCCCCTCTCCCATCCCCAACCTCTATCCCCCCCCCCCCCCTCCCTTCCACTCCCTCCTTCATTGCCACCACCACCACCAACTACTAGTACTGCAACTATAACCACCACCAAACTCAACCCTCACTACAACCCTGACAACCACAAACACCGCTATTGCCGCAGGAGTACCCCCCCAACAAGAACGGCTACACCGTCATCGGTGCCGTGCACGTGCCCCACGACCCAGAGGCCGCCGCGATGCTGGCCGCCGCCAACGCCGCCGCCAACGCCGCCGCTGCCCCACCAGGGAAACCCTCCACCCCGCTGTCACCCAAGCGTGGCGCCCCTCTCTCGCCCAAGTCCCCCATCTCCCCCCGTGGCCAAGCTGCTCCCGAGCCACCTGATCAGGCCCAGCTCGATGCCTTACTGGCCTTGTCCCCCGCGCCCCAGGGTGGTCGCTGGCGCCTGTCCATCATGAGCAGCTCCTACTTGGCGGAATTCACGACACTTCCCTCGGAGCAGCCTACCACGGTGGAGGCCACGTACACCCGCAACAAGGCGTTCCTGGTGGCCAAGTACAGGATCATGACGGCACCGGGGGCGCCACCTGTCGGCGCCCCCTGGCACCTGGCGCTCCACCTGGTCATGTCCCACCCAGGGATCGCGTTCACGGTCTCGTTGCTCAAGTGGGCGGCCGGAAATACTGGCGCGGGTGGGGTAGCGTCGCCCGACAAGGTAATGCCGGTCTGAGATTGTGATCCAATCACGTCATAGGGGGGTTGCTGTGTGAAGCTAGAGCTTGCATGCGGGACAGGATGTTGCTCGGATGGTGGTCTCAGTTACAGCAGTATTTCCTGGTGAGCTGCAGACCTAGTTGTAGTTATGGTGAACGCCCTGTGCAGACCTAGTGGTGAGCGCCATCTGCAGACCTGCTGGTGAACGCCGTGTGCAGACCTAGTGGTGACCGCCGTCTGCAGACCTAGTTATGGAGCGAAGTTTTGGGTGGCATGCCCCGATAAGGCAGTGTCCTGCACTAGGCTTAGCGAGGGCAGCCTTTCATCTAAAAGGGTCGCCTTTGCGCCGTGCTAGCCTGGTCTTGTTCGCGGGCCCAGAGAATGCTTGGGTACTAGTCTAGTTCATGATCTCCTATTGAACACTTATGTAAATGTATTGTGTTGCGTAGATGGTAGTGCTAACTTATGTCATGGATCACTACTAACTTAGGTATCTATTTGCTGAAACCTTATTTCCTTGCCAAAACATCTCAAACAGGGTGGTGCCAAGAAAGCCGCCGCACCGCCGCCCGCGAAAGGCAAAGGGGGCGCGGCGCCCGCCATCCCCCCCAACGAGCCTCCCTTTGTGGGCGACTCGCTCGCGCCCATGGAGGAGGTCGCCAGGTGGCAGGCCGTGGACTGCTTTGCGCACGCGGGCCTCGTCCTGCCCGCGCTCGACGGCTCCCCTTACATGTTGCGGGTGGCGCTGGACCTGCCGCGGTGCACGCCGCCGCCACAACCGGGCAAGGAGGCGGAGTGGGTCCCTGACGGCCTCAAGGTGGCGGTCTCGATGCTGGCGTCGACGCCCGTGGACGTGGTGTGGGACGACGTGGAGACACGACTGTTCGCGCACATCAAGGTTAGGGAGGAAACAAATCGTTCGATCAAGCACACTTAGATGACTAGATCAGCTATCTGTTCTGGCACATCCAGCTGAGGGACGGAATGATGATCCTTCATGGGCATATCAGGAAGCGGAGCGTGGTTGGCTTTTTTGTTCGCGCACATCAAGATGAGGGAGGAAAGAACGAAGACGCATGCAGAGGTCAAAGTAGGTGGGCAAGCATGGTCGATTAAAGTAGCTTTATGTGAGCGCACATGAAGAGAAGGGACGAAACAAACCATCAAACACACTTATCCAGGTGAGGTACAAATTATCATTTGTGCACATGTCGATCTGAGCAGCCAGATCTTATATCTGTTCTCGCAAGGTCCACGGGAAATCGTCCTTTCGGTACCTGCTCTTTCTGTTCCCAGAACTCGTGGTCCGCAGGGGCGAAGGACCAGCCTGTCTCAACATAATGATCCATACGTAGCGCTCATGTCATGACACCAAAACTCACTGGCCGCGTTACTCATTCCCAGCATGACTATGTAACATACCGGAATAACCATTTTCTATGATTTCTTCATTTCCTATGATTCCATACTCTCACACCCAGAGCTTATGGTCCACCCAAACTCAAGCACTTCCTCTATCATACTTGCGAATGCGACCGTTGCTACCTGCTCTGTTAGAACCGGTGGGCTGCAGTACAGATGGACCAGCCGGTCTATTCAGAAGATCCTTCATGATAATTGCTCTCTGACACCCAGACCTCGTGGGTTACCCTTGACTTTTGCAGCATTCTGACAGGAACCTTGCTTTACAACACCTGCTTTAAATCCTGATACCCAGAATTCATGGGCCGCGGTCGAAAAGGATCGCCAGAAGCGCGCCGCCGCCGCCCGCGACGAGTTCCTTGCGAAGCAACGCGAGGCCATCGCCAACGGGGGCACCCCGCCGGAGCCAGTGGTCAAGAAACCGCCCACCATGGAGGCAGCGCCCCCAGGGAAAGGTGGCAAGGGCGCCCCTGGCGCAAAGGGAGCACCGGCCAAGCCCGCAGCCCCGAGCACACCAAAGGGCAAAGGGGGCAAGGGGGCGGAGGTGCCTGAGGTCCCTGCGGTGGTCCCGCTGGACCCGGTCGCGTTGGAGCCTCAGCGGTTCATGATCGTGACGGGGCCTGAGCTGGTGCCGGGCGTTCCCACCGAGGTGTGTTATACTGACCTGTCCGAGGTTCCAGTGACCTGTCCATGATTTCAGTGAGCCGCCTATGATTGCAATGACCTGTCTACAGTCGCAGTGACCTGCTTATAGTCGCAGTGACCTGTCCGTGGTTACAGTTACCTGTCCATGACCACGCGGGTTTCCATGACTGGGGTTCTGATGACTGGGGTTTTGAGTGATGGGGTCTCGAAGGCTGGGGTTTTGCAGGCTGGGGTTTTAACTAATGCGTCTTGATGGCTGGGGCTATGATGGCTTGCATTTTAATAACAAGAAAGTTTTGTGGCTCGGTGTTGACCCTCCCGGGTTCTCGTGGCTGGCAGCGCCCCCTGTTGGACCCTCAAGGCTACGAGGAGCGCGGGCGGGAGGGCAACGCGGCGGTGGCTGCCAGCCGCGAGGTCATCACGGGGCGTTGCCAGAAGCGCACGGCCGACGTGGGCGAGCGGGAGGCTTTTGGTGCACGCAAGGTGATGGAGTTCATGGAGTGGCGTGTGGCAGACCTGGGCCAGAAGCATGCGCTGTTCAAGGAGAAGGACCAGCACGTGGAGGAGCGGATGCAGCTCAATCGGCCGGTGGAGGGAGGGTGACGATGAGGAGTTGTCGCCCCTTGGTGGTTCATGACTTGACCGGCAGTCTTTACTACATAAATCATTTATCTCGCGTCATACCTGGTACCTTTGGCGGTTGTGGTTGCAGAATGAGGCAAGAGGATTTTCTTACCAAGATAGCCTGGGAGCTCAACTCTTCTCCTTTGTTTTAGTACCTAGCTCCAGCTCAGCATGCTGTGAAATGCCAAGTTTCAGACACAGAGCAAGGCCTTAACCTGATGATGCAATCGATCGCAGTCAGTTGGCCACATATTTTCTGCTGTGATCCCAAACCAGTGCCAAGATTACAGATTCAATATAGCAGCACGACAACGTGTACATGAAATAAATTGTTGTGAGAAGAGCCAGTGAATTTCTAATTTTCTGTATTTGCCTGGCAGTGCCTTCATCAACATGGCATGCAAAGTGGGAGCATGCATGCATTCATACGTCACAATGACAGCTAATTTGTAAGCTCTGGCGTGCATGTGTGTGCCGCACATGGTGTGCAGTGAGTACCGTATATCACTTGTACTGTACATACAGACGACTTCTAGTCCGGCCTCACACGACGTTGGACCGCCATTAATTAATTAATTAATTAAACACGTGCTCCCGTTGGGGAGTCACGGAGCACCAAAGTGCTTTTAATCCCTGTGCGTGCACTACAGGAGAAAGGGCAGAGACCCCCAGTCTCCTTCATGCCAAAGGCATGCCACAGCTGCATTCGGGCGCGCTAGCTAAAAGGACAGGCTAACGATCCGGCAAACTGTGGGTGCAATAAGACCCATGTAAGCGTGGCATAACAAGTAGCGTGGGCAAGTAATCTTAACATAGCCAGGGCATAGCATGGCTATACTAGGACTAGGCTAAGGACCGCCATGCGTCCAGGAACAGTTGTTATCGATCGATCACGGTGCATATGCAGGACTACGGTAACTGCTATTCATTCATTCATTCATTCATTCATTCATTCATTCATTCATTCATTCATTCATTCATTCATTCATTCATTCATTCATTCATTCATTCATTCATTCATTCATTCATTCATTCATTCATTCATTCATTCATTCATTCATTCATTCATTCATTCATTCATTCATTCATTCATTCATTCATTCATTCATTCATTCATTCATTCATTCATTCATTCATTCATTCATTCATTCATTCATTCATTCATTCATTCATTCATTCATTCATTCATTCATTCATTCATTCATTCATTCATTCATTCATTCATTCATTCATTCATTCATTCATTCATTCATTCATTCATTCATTCATTCATTCATTCATTCATTCATTCATTCATTCATTCATTCATTCATTCATTCATTCATTAAACTCGTGCACCCGTTGGGGAGTCACGGAGCACCGAAGTGCTTTTAATCCCTGTATGTGCCGTGGCCTTGTACATGTACGCCTATTATGGCCCCCCTACCAGCTGATGCCTTAGCATTATTTAACCATGTACATGTGTGCCTGTGATGTGCCACACACCAGATGATGCCTAGCTTTATTTAGTTATGCTGTGCCCACGCAGAGAGCTGCTCTCTGCTGAGATGCCACGCTCTAGCCATTGTCTAGCCATGGTGATCTTCCCCCCTCTGTCAGCGCCCCTAGGTGCCTGAATACAGTGCACCGGCGGGCAGGTGCACCCAGAGCAGGCGTGGTTTACACCCTACCCTTGTGCACAGGAAGTAGCCAAGAGTGTATTAAAAGCCATATGCCCCTTGTCAGGGCTATTAATTAATTAGTAACATAACTCTGTTGGGAGTATATGTAGCACATATCCCAGAGAAGGGGCAATATGGCTTTTAATACATTCTAAGCTACTTCCTGCAAGGGTGGGAATGTAAACGACACTTGCTCTAGGTGCACCAAGGGCACCTGCACCCCCCAGAGTCTCGGGCAACACCCAGCTAAGGGGAGCTCGTCATAGGGGGGAAAGATCAGCATGGCTATACAAGAGCTAGGGCATGGCGTCTCAGCAGAGAGTGGCTCTCTGCGTAGTCACAACATCACTTAAATAATAAAGCTAGTCATCATCTGGTGTGTGGCGCGCATGTACATGACTAATTAATGTTCATAAGTCAGCTGGTATAGTGCCTGTAGTATAGGCGTGCATGTGCAAGGCCAAGTGCTGTCTAACTATTCTACACTACTACTGCTGTATTCCCCTAAGCTGGGGTCACTGGGGCCGCGGTGGTCGAGGGGGTCGCGTGCCAGGGCTTGTGGTCGACGTAGATGGCCGCCCCCTTCCAGTACACCGGCTGTCCCGCCTTGGTCTGCCGGAGCTGGAGGTAGGTCGGCCATAGCTCCCGTCGCCGTTGTTGCTGCGCCAGGGTCAAGCCGTCGTCCACGGTGAAGGGAGTGTTCTCGAGCCGCTTGCGGCGTCTGAGAAACGAAATCTTGTCCGCTGGGCTCTTAAAGATGAGAAGAAGCGGGGGCGCCCCTGCCTTACCCCGCGCGCGGGGAAGGCGGTGGGCGACACCACCAAGAAGGCCCATGCGATCAAGGATTTTGCTCTCAAACGCACGTGCGAGCTTCACGGAATTCTCACCTTCCTCCATGACGAAGTTCTTGACGATGACGTTGAGGCTGCGCTTGGCGAGCTCGGCCTCCTCGCGGAGGTCGATCTGAGCATGCACTGCGGCTGGAGCTGTGCTGCAACGGCGGAGGTGGTGGAGGTGGTGTGCTGCTTAAGCATGTCCGCCCAGGTCTGGGTGGGAGGAGAATCGCCAGCCGGGCCAGCAAGGGCTGGCTTGGCGGCTATGTCCTTCACCGCCTGGGCGGTGAGGCCTGCGGTGTTTTGCAGGACCTCGAGGGCGATGGCATTGTCCTTGACGGGCGCTGGTCAGTGTGAGCTAGTACGCCGTATTATACGCCGTATTATACGAAATATACGCAATACGCCGAGGTTTGGCGTATTGCCGTACTAGAAATTTTGCTAGTACTTACGCCGTATTATACGCGTATAATACACGTATTATACGAAATACGCAATACGCCGAGGTTTTGCCGTATTGCCGTATTGCCGTACTAGCTCACACTGGCGCTGGTCGATGTCGTGGAGCTGGGCGGTGATGGCGGCGGAGGAGGGGGTGGTGGCGGTGGAGGAGGCGAGGAGGGTGGAGGTGCCGGCGGTGGAGATGGTGGAGAGGAGGGGGAGCTCGGCAGTCAGCGTGCTGCCCATGGCCGCCACATCTGCAGCGATGGGGGCCACGTGCTGCTCGAGGGTCTCCTTAAGGAGTGAGCGGATGGAGGATTCGGTAATTAAGGTGGTGGTGAGGGGCTTGGGGTGCCAGAGCTCCTCGATGGAGCGGCCAATTAAGGAGGGAGAAAATAGCGAATTGCTGAAGGTGGGGGCGGCGGGCGTTGAGGACGTCTTTAATTAATTAATTCATTCATTAATTAAACTCGTGCTCCCGTTAATTGGGGAGTCACGGAGCATTAACCCCGATGGATGGATGGATGGATGGATGGATGGATGGATGGATGGATGGATGGATGGATGGATGGATGGATGGATGGATATAGTATACCATATGGATGGATGGATGGATGGATGGATGGATGGATGGATGGATGGATGGATGGATGGATGGATGGATGGATGGATGGATGGATGGATGGATGGATGGATGGATGGATGGATGGATGGATGGATGGATGGATGGATGGATGGATGGATGGATGGATGGATGGATGGATGGATGGATGGATGGATGGATGGATGGATGGATGGATGGATGGATGGATGGATGGATGGATGGATGGATGGATGGATGGATGGATGGATGGATGGATGGATGGATGGATGGATGGATGGATGGATGGATGGATGGATGGATGGATGGATGGATGGATGGATGGATGGATGGATGGATGGATGGATGGATGGATGGATGGATGGATGGATGGATGGATGGATGGATGGATGGATGGATGGATGGATGGATGGATGGATGGATGGATGGATGGATGGATGGATGGATGGATGGATGGATGGATGGATGGATGGATGGATGGATGGATGGATGGATGGATGGATGGATGGATGGATGGATGGATGGATGGATGGATGGATGGATGGATGGATGGATGGATGGATGGATGGATGGATGGATGGATGGATGGATGGATGGATGGATGGATGGATGCATTGAATTGAATTGAATTGAATTGTAACATAACTCCGTTGGGAGTATATGTAGCACATAGCCCCTGAGAGGGGGGCATATGGCCTATCATACATCCTAAGCTACTTCCTGCAAGGGTGGGGATGTAAAGGACCCTCGCTCTAGGTGCACCAGGGCACTTGCATCCCCATGATCTTCAAGCAGTGTTTCGATTAGTGGCGATACACCGCCAAATGTGGCGGTGTGGCACTTTTTTTGGCAAAATGTGGCGTTGCCACCCACTTTGACAGGGCTCCCAAGAAGCCACAATTTGGCCGTGCTGTTCTACTTTGTAGTTTCGTTTCGCCACAGGGTGGCCGTGCCTGAAGTTCACTCTAGTACAGGTTACGCCACAATTGGCGGTGTCAGCCGGTCTTCCGGCCGGCGTTCCGCCACAAGCCTCCCTAGTACTAGACTACTACTATGAGTACTACTATGACTGACTGACTTACTGACTGCATAGTGCATGGCCAAGAGCCCGGCCAAGAGCCCGGCCAAGTGCCAAGTGGCAAGTGGCCCGCTGCCAGAGACCATAGTGCACTGTGCAGACTGCAGCTTGTGTGCATTTTCACTTTTCAGGCTTCAGCTGGCTGGCGGCCGCCGGCCTACCCCCTCAGTTATTAATAAGACACTCGTCAGCCACACTGCATTGACTAGGTTTATTTATCTACTAGGTCGGTATGGTATCTACTAGGGCTATTACCGACTAGGTCGGTAATTTTCAACAGACCCCTCCGGAGGTGCACACCCCTTCACGCCGTTTTATTAAAAATCGGACCCATTATAACGTGAACTAGGTACCGCCGTACCCAGTTCGTACACAGCGGTTCCACCACCAGATTCTCGGGCGGTTATGGGAGTTACGTTGGAGTTACGCGATCCGATCTTGCTACGGCCGCATCGATCCCCGCCTTGATGGCTTGCCTCGAGGAGCACCGCAAGATGAAAAATTGGCTATAGATCGAGCCGTCCACGTGTAAATTTGTGCCCGTAGCTTTTTAATAAAAGTTCGTATAAACCCAGCGTAATGTGTTTCGACTTTCGGCACTAGTAATCGTTGTTGTTAATTTACCGAGTAGGAAAAATCCTCTTGTGTACAGCCAGTACGGTGCCGCGCCGCGCTGACCCCGCTGCCGGCAGGGTCATTTGCCGCACCAAAAAGCCAGCCCGCCACACGTGGCCGTGCCAAGCCCAATTTTAATTGGCTTAAAGCCACACATTGGCCGAGTAAACTGAAGTTTTCATAGTTCGAAACGCCACAAGTGGCCTAGCGCCACGAGTAACGAAAACCTTAATCGAACCACTGTCTTCAAGCTATGCCCAGCGAAGGGGGAGCCTGTCATGGGGGGGAAGATCAGCATAGCTATACAAAAAGCTAGGGCATGGCGTCTCAGCAGAGAGTTACTCCCTGCATGGGCACTGCATAATTATATGAAGCTAGGCATCATCTGGAGGGTGGCTCATCATAGGCACGCATGTACATGACTAAAAAGGCTAGGCCTAAGCTGGTATAGTGCCTGTAGTAGGCGGGCATGTACAAGGCCACTGTCTAACTATGCTACACTACTGCTGTATTCCCCTAGGCTGGGGCTGGAGTTGCTGGGGCCGCGGTGGTCGAGGGGGTCGCTTGCCAGGGCTTGTGGCCGACGTAGATGGCCGCCCCCTTCCAGTACACCGGCTGTCCCGCCTTGGTCTGCCGGAGCTGGAGGTAGGTCGGCCATAGCTCCCGTCGCCGTTGTTGCTGTGCCAGGGTCAAGTCGGTGAAGGGAGTATTCTCGAGCCGCTTGCGGCGTCTGAGAAACGAAATCTTGTCCGCTGGGCTATCAAAGATGAGAAGAAGCGGAGGCGCCCCTGCCTTACCCCGCGCGCGGGGGAGGCGGTGGGCGGTCAGCTTGATCTCACCAAGAAGGCCCATGCGTGCAAGGATTTTGCTCTCAAACGCACGTGCAAGCTTCTCGGAATTCTCACCTTCTTCCATGTCGAGGTTCTTGAGTATGGCGTTGAGGCTGCGCTTGGCGAGCTCGGCCTCCTCGCGGAGGTCAAGCGTCTGCCGCTGGAGCTGGGCTGCGACGGCGGAGGTGGTGGAGGTGGATGGATGCATGGGTACACTCAATCCTACCGGACTAAGCGATCTACAAAAACAATCCTACTCTTATCTATGGTGCCCGCGACCCTAGGGGTCGTGTCTAGCATGCTTCCCGCGTTTGCAAACACACTGCTTCCCCACTGCAGGGGGGTTGTTGTCCTCTATGACCTGGGCCTGGGCGCCTGTTTATAGGGTGCCCGGACATGCATGGTCCTCGTATTGGCGACAGCGCCTGTCCCCAGCCCTCACTCGCACCGAGGCTGATGTGTAATTCCGCCGCATCCGGGCTGACTTTGACGCGGCCCTTGCGGTCTAGATCCTCGATCCCAGGCCCAGCATGGTGGGCTGGCAGCGCTGTTGCAGCGTGTCATTGTAGTCTTGTACCTAGCTTGCGTTGGCTTGATTTTAATTTAAGCGAGACATGAACTTGGCTTGATCTTTGCATGCCAGTAACAGATTATTTTCTTTAGGGTTCTTCCTCTTTTCGGGGCTTTCCTAATGTTGCATGCCGCTCTCACGTCCGTATTTTATCATTATCAAGGAATAAATATGAGACAACCTGCACCTACTTTTAAAATTTCATGCCGCTGTGGTCTTACCACTTGTGGCAGTGAGAGAAGCTAGGGCGCCCTCCCTCCTCGTTACATGTATAGGGGTTGAAGGCTCCTATACTCTGTATTGGCACCAACGTGACACAGTCACGTGCTTCTTCTTCTTCTTATTATTATTATTACTATCATTATTGTTATTATTATTACTATAGCATTATACTATTATTAATATTCCGCTGCTGCACAGCCATGTACATTGCAGGGCGCGATAAATATATATTAGTACTTGGCAAGTTTTAGTTGATGGCAATTTGTTGGGCGCACATATGATGGGGCATCGATGCATAGGCAGAAAAGCGCCAGGTGGAGTCCCATGCTATAAACATGCATGAAAGCTAGAATGTCATGCATGTACATCGTGGCTGCTTCTGCCGTGTTGCATGCTCTTCCATTCAGCAATTATGAATCATTCTTCCTAGGCACGGCCATCCACCCACGGGAGGAGTCATAGACATCCTTTGGTGGTATTGGTTGTTTTATCACCTTCTTCTGCGTCGGCGCATGCTGTGTTGTTCGCCTCTTTTTCTTGTCTGCCCTTTTAGCCTTCAGAACGCTGGGCTCCTTCGGCGATGGTGGCGTTTGTGCAGGCTTTTGCAGAAGTGTGGTGAAATACTGCATATCGAATCCTTTCAGTTTCCTTTTCACCGCCAATTCATTCACAGCTGCAAACAGCGCGGGGGCTTCCTCCCCAAGTTTGGCAAATGCCCAGAGCAATTGGGATAAACTATGCGGCTTGAAATCCCTCAGCTTTCGCCTTAAGACCTCCTTTTCTACGGCTGCAAAAAGAGTGGGAGCTTCCTCACCTGCCTCGGCAAACGCCCAGACGACGGTGGACAAACCATGGGGCTTCAAATCTCCCAGCTGCCTTGTCAAGAGCTCGTTCTGCACAGAGGCAAACAGCCCAGAGGCCTTCTCCCCTGCAGTCGCAAACGCCCACAGCAGGTTGGACAGTTCCAGCGGTTTAAAGTCACCCAGCTTTCGTTTCGCAAGCTGATTCTGTACCGCTGCAAGCAGCCCAGAAGCCTTTTCCTCTGCCGTGGCAAACGCCCAGACCACATAGGTTAAATTCTGCGGTGTGAAATCTGCCAACTGCCTTGTCAACAGCTCTTTTTGCATTGCTGCAAAGAGCGCAGGAGCCTCCACCCCTGCCTTGGCAAACGCCCACACCACATTGCACAGTTCCTGCGGCTTAAACTCTCCCAGACTCCGCCCCAAGACCTCCTTCTCCACCGCTGCGAACAGCCCAGACGCCTTCTCCCCTGCCTTGGCATACGCCCACACTGCATTTGACAAGCCCTGCGGCGTGAAGTCTCCCAATCGCCTCGTCAGCAGCTCGGTTCTCACCACGGCAAACAGACCAGGAGCCTTCTCCCCAGCTTTCGCAAACGCCCACACCAGGTTGCATAACTCCTGCACCTTGAAGTCTGTCAATGTGCGTCCCAGAACCTCGGCTGCCACATCTGCAAACAGCGAAGCTGCCCTCTTTCCTGTTCTAGCCAGGGCCCAGACCACGTTGGACAGCCCCTGCGGTGCAAACCCCCCCAGCTGCCCTTTTGAGACATGCCTCTTCAGCGCGGTGAACAGCGCAGGAGCCTCTCGCCCCGACTTTGCAAATGCCCAGAGGATGTTGCTTATCTGTTGCGGCTTGAAATCCCTCAAGTCCCTCCGCAACATCTCGGTTGCCATTGTTGCATACAGCCTCGAACTCCCTTTCCCCGCAGTTGCAAACGCATGGAGAGTGGTCGCAAACGACTGGGGGAGAAACAACGCAGGTTCCTTGGCAATGCGGGATGCAAACTCCGCCTCAAAGGTCTCAAAGAGTACCGCGTCGCGCTGCCCTGCGTTTGCAAACGCGGAGACGCTCATGACCAGGTCTTGCAACCCAAACCTTCCAAGCCCCTCTCTCCGGACCTGGCCCCTGGCGGCCGGAAAGAGTTGGCTGTCAGACCGGCGCATCGTTGAAAACGCCCACAGCAATGTAGACAGATTCAGCGGGTGCACCTCCCCAAGCCCCCGCCTTGCCAGCTCAGCGTCCATGGCGCCATATAGCGCATCGCCGCGGCCCGCCTTAGCAAACGCCCACGTGATGCGGGCCACCTCTCGCGCGGGCAGGCCGGGCAGCCGCCTCACCACCTCCGCCTCCATCAAATCCAGCCCCTTGTTCATGTGGCCTCCCGCCCCTGCCAGGGTGCACGCCAGATTTTCCAGTTCCCGGCTAGAGCAGGCCGCTGGTCTCTTCTCGAACCGGGTCCACAGCAGCTCCAGCGACTGGAGCGACCGGATGTGCTCACTGGGTCGGGCACCGTTTAATGGCAGAGTATTCATCGCCCGCACAGCTGTGATGGTGTCCTCGAACGACAAAGGGGCGTCTCCCTTCCTCGCATCCTCCAGCCGTTGCAGCAGCTGCGCTGCAGTCAGGCCCTCGAACCTGTGTGCCCCGCTGGCCGGGGGTCGAGAAGCCGACCCGCTCGCAGAATGGAGGCCTCTTGCGGCAGAGGCAGGACGGCTGGGTGGATGGACTTGGGAAATTAGTGCGTCGCCGGCAAAGCCCAAAAGTGCGTCGCCGGCAAAGCCCAAAGCGCTGCTTCGCTCAGCGTAAGGTGCGAAGCTGCGGGGAGTGTTCGACGGGCGATGGCAGCCGCGCCGGGCGCTGTCATAACGGGTCGCAACTGACGCCGCCATGGGGAACGGATATGGTGATATGCCCGCCCAGCCTGCAAGCGCAGGCAGAAGCTCGGTACAGCTCAAGCCTCGCCATGATGAAAAGCAGCGAAGGGCGTCTGCCCCCGCCCTGACAAGTATGAGACGCTTCATAGCCTGCCGGTGGCACAGCGCCGGAATAATGGAATGGTCGCCTTACGCAGGCGTAGACAAACGCAGCCCCGGAGCCAGCGCATCGGGAACGGCCGAGGTACTAGTCACTTAAGATTTCATGAAACCCAGGACATTCTACATTTTCAGTTCCCGTGAAGCATTTGACCATGCGCACGACATAACCAGCATTTCGGTCCCTGCTTGTCCTTCGGCAATTCATGCATGTACGTCATCATCAAGGCTGCGCACGTGATTCAGTAACAGTACGTCACGCCATGCATGTGATTGCATATTTTCTTAAGACACTTGGCGTGGATTCGCGATTAACGACCTGATGTTTCATGGCGATATCCTGCATGGCGATATCCTGCACGCGACATCCTCATGGCGAGACACTTACCGAAAGTTTGTGACCGGGTAACGACGGATCAATCAATTCATCAATTGCTGCCAATTTAGTGCCGGTCGGCAGAGAACAGCTGCTCGCGGCCGGCGCGAAAGCCGGCAACGTTCCCCTCCCAGCGTTTCCCGCGCAAATGGCACGTGACTTCCTAGGTCTGTCTACTGTCTAGGTCTGTACAGTGTTGAGTTTTTTTTTTCGGGGAAATGGGTATATTTTATTAGCCAATTATGGACCAAAGAGGTGAGAGGGGAAATGAGTATCAGCGAATCCTAATTAAGGTGGGCACACACACGTGTGGCGGTGACAGGTGAAAGGCTAATAGGGCGCGTTATTAGACCAGGGAAGCCATTGGACCTGAGTAATGTCGCCATGAGGCATACTGGTGAATACCTGATTACGGCCCAGTAGATCATGAAAAAGCTGGAGCGGGCTGGGCTTGTCGTTATTGGGCCCTGGGTCCCACACCCTGTGTTGAGTTGAGTTGAGTTGAGTTGAGTTGTACAGTGTTGAGTTGAGTTGAGTTGAGTTGAGTTGAGTTGAGTTGAGTTGAGTTGAGTTGAGTTGAGTTGAGTTGAGTCGAGTTGAGTTTATTCCCACGCCAGTGAACCGACACGGTTGGAAATAGTGGATCCAACGACTGATCCTGCCTTAACTCGTCGTCTGTCCCTGGTCCTCTACGGAGGACTGAGTTGAACTCAGTCCTCTCTAGAGGACCGAGTTTTTGGGTATCGTAGAAAATTCGCCCCGGTCAGAATGTTTGTCAAAAAAATTCTCTCAAAATTTATTCAAATACTACGTGAAAAGATCTTTCTTGGACATATTTTTGGGATTTTTTTGGATTTGGTATGAGCGGCTAAATGTACGGTCAAAGTACAGGTGGGAAGGGTACTTTTCCACGTGAAACGCGAGTTCCGGAAATGCACGACCTAGCCATGGCGGCTCGCGCCCATGCATGCAGTTTACGTTTGCGGACGAGTTAGCTGTCCAAACTCAGGAAATAGATTTAACATGCCCTAAAGATGATAAAAATCAATTTTTAGCTCGCGGGGATGCGATTTACCCGGTGTCGGCACTGTTCTTGCTGGAAAAAACTGCGATAAGGCAGGTCGACGGAATTGATGACTGCGCTTGCTTTCCGGCGCAATTTCAATGGCTGATAGGTTTCTTTCTACATTTTAACATGCATTGTATTAGAATAAATTGAGTGACAGTATACATTTGATGATTTCGACCATTCTGTCACGTCATGGTCTATGTGCCGCAAAGTGCCACTTTTGCGGGCACCGCCTGGGCCAAGGTAACGCCAGCCGTGCCAGGTAAAGCCGGATAATCGTTGCCTCTTCGTTCCTTGATGTTCGTACATGAGTTTAAGCTTGCGAGGCGTTGTCAGGTTCAAGTCTTGATGCTGTTTCTTGACCGTTGCCTGCCCCTCTCTAAAACCCCCTTTTCAGATGATGTTAGCAGGCATTTGCCTTAACCCAGTGTAGTTGTGCAGGGTTTTAGGAGCTGTGCAGGTTTAAACACCTTCGTAGATGTTAGTTATTCTCTTGCTACGTTCATACTGCATGTTTGTGTGGCCACGGGCTGCGTCAAGGGTGCATTCAAGCTTTTACGGGTGAGTGAAAAGTCTTGGTGACAAACCACTGCCATCATGTGCCAGCAACTATGTTGGCCACATCATGGCAAGGCAAAACAGTTATAGCCATATTATTGTTGTTAGAAACAATGGAAATATGCTTAACCTACCCATTATATTGGTGGTTGACACTTATAACATAACCCTTTGTTGGTAGGTATCCAAGCCCATTCCCTACATGCACGCATAGGCTCTCACTACATGATAAGGTATGATATACCTGAAGTATGATGATGCAAGTGTGTTGTCCTGTAATGCTTGAAGGGAAATGAGTTGATTGGGATGGTTGGTGGCCATGGTATTGTGTAGTATGACCGCACTTACATGCTAGCAAAGTTAGCAAAAGCCCCATTCCTCTCCTGAGGACTGAGAGTTTTTTAATTGTTTCAGGCAGTTGCAGTGGCCAAATTGAGCCCAGTATTTTGCCACGTTTCAAGAACTATATTGTTTACATGCCTATATTTTTTCTTCATGCACCAGGATTTGATTGAATTTTTCCCACTCGTTCTTATCCCGAAAAATGCAAATTCGCGAGGGGTGCCCAACGTCCGTGTAATTTTCAGGTGTTCGGGTCAAGTTTTCACATATGCAGTATTTTTGCCAACAAAATGACATCTAGTACACCCCCGATCCACATCAAAACATTTGGGATGGACCCCCCACCTAGTCGCTACACGCGGTTGAAAATTGTCAACTCAGTCCTCCTGTGAGGACTGAGTTGGGACAGACGACGAGTTAATACAGGATTCCCGATGGTCTTTCCGGGTAAATGGGTATATTTATTAACCAATAGGAATATCATTAGGTTAAGAGGTACCACGTATCGATCCCGATGGTCTTTCATGTAGGTAGATATACTGTTGTTGTTGTTGTTGTTTAGACTGTACATAGACTGGACTGACTGGTGTTGTTGTTGTTCAGTTGTTGTGGTGGTGTCCCACGCATAGACTGTTCAGTGAAGGCGAGGGCCAGGACACTGACACACTGTCCGCTAGAGGTCACTGTTCAACTTAAACTTTAGTACTAGTCCTCTCCGGATGCAAACGACACGTTAGCTTAAAGCTTGACACCGTTCGCTTATTAGACTCAACTACGTGAGCGAATTATAATGTTCGGTTTATAACCTTTCACCTATCACACTACCCTCAGTGGGTAACCAGCTGGTCAATACGTGGTACCTCTTAACCTAACGATATTCCTATTGGTTAATAAAAAATACCCATTTACCCGGAAATTATAACGTTCGGGAAAAGATGCGGATCGGGGAGAACTTCGGTGCCACCAGGAATGCCGGCGCCAAGAATTAGCGCTCACCAACATGAGTGTGCCGCCGTGGGCACAACTTGGTTACCTGCACTAGGAGTACGCAACTTAGCTGTATCAACTGGCAACTCGCAAGTGTTCTCAGCTCTCAGCTCCTCTTTTCATAATAAGTTGTAACATTAAAGCGGCAGATGTTTTCTTCAATTGTATATAGGGCATCAATTGAAGCAAAACCGACCGCGTGTTCAATAGAACGAGACCTTGTACGTAATTGTATAATCACACATATTATTTGTTTTATGAATACGTACATAACCGACCATTACCATCAAATAGTTTTTTCAATTGAAGTAAAAACCATTTTCTTTTAGCATGTTGATAAAAAACAATACTTAGGCGAATTCTGAATTTATATTTATAATATAAAAGCCTAATTTAATTTGTGCCATTAGACAACCATCTCCATCTAAAAAACCTGCAATATATGCACATACTTTTTCATCTATTAATTTCATTTTTTTGCTACTTTTAGTTTTCCCTCGGTATTGTCTCTCTGTTTTATGGAAAGAGTTCACCGATATAAGTTAATGCTTTTCTTTATGTTACCATCCATAAAGTAACGCAGTGTTGCGATTTAAAGGTGCTTCTTCGAATCGCAGTTTACGTTCTAAACCCAACTCACGTACCACTTTAATCGGCGAACAGCCGAACCCTTGGAACCTTCTTCAGCTCCAGGATGTGATGAGTCGAATCGAGGTGCCAAACGACTCCGTCGATGGGAACTCTTGGGATCAGTCATCAGCCTGTTATCCCCGGCGTACCTTTGATCCGTTGAGCGGGGTCCCATCCACAAGGAAACCCCGGATCACTATGACCGACTTTCGTCTCTGCTCGAACTGTTTTTCTTGCAGTCAGGCAAGCTTCTGCCATTTCGCATAGTTTATCTATTTTGGCTTACCTTTGTGCGCCTCCGTTACTTTTCTCCTCTCATTTTGTTTCGTTTCGTTTCGTTTCGTTTCGTTTCGTTTCGTTTCGTTTCGTTTCGTTTCGTTTCGTTTCGTTTCGTTTCGTTTCGTTTCGTTTCGTTTCGTTTCGTTTCGTTTCGTTTCGTTTCGTTTCGTTTCGTTTCGTTTCGTTTCGTTTCGTTTCGCTTCGCTTCGCTTCGCTTCGTTTCGTTTCGTTTCGTTTCGTTTCGTTTCGTTTCGTTTCGTTTCGTTTCGTTTCGTTTCGTTTCGTTTCGTTTCGTTTCGTTTCGTTTCGTTTCGTTTCGTTTCGTTTCGTTTCGTTTCGTTTCGTTTCGTTTCGTTTCGTTTCGTTTCGTTTCGTTTCGTTTCGTTTCGTTTCGTTTCGTTTCGTTTCGTTTCGTTTCGTTTCGTTTCGTTTCGTTTCGTTTCGTTTCGTTTCGTTTCGTTTCGTTTCGTTTCGTTTCGTTTCGTTTCGTTTCGTTTCGTTTCGTTTCGTTTCGTTTCGTTTCGTTTCGTTTCGTTTCGTTTCGTTTCGTTTCGTTTCGTTTCGTTTCGTTTCGTTTCGTTTCGTTTCGTTTCGTTTCGTTTCGTTTCGTTTCGTTTCGTTTCGTTTCGTTTCGTTTCGTTTCGTTTCGTTTCGTTTCGTTTCGTTTCGTTTCGTTTCGTTTCGTTTCGTTTCGTTTCGTTTCGTTAAGCGCGACATTTTTGCCCCCATGTTACTCACTGGTGAGCTGCGGATGTTGGCTGTCCGCCTCCCCCACGCGCGGGGGAAGGCTGGCCCGGCACCCGTGCTCCTCACATGGCAGACAAGCTGGCGTTCCTTAATTAAATGCCGCAAGAAGCTCTCGGAGACTTGCTTCACGCAGCCTGGACGACGACTTGACCCTGGCCCAGCAACAGCGGTGACGCGAGCTATGGCCAACCTGCCTTCAGCTCCGGCAGAGCGCAAGGGGGAAGCCGGTATACTGGAGGGGGGCGGTCATCCACGTTGACCACAAGCCCTGGCATGCCCCTCCTGCCACCTCAGACTAGGGAATATATACCAGTAGTGCAGATTAGCGATCAGGCTTAGCCTAGCATGTGGCCCACGCGCATGTGCGCCCATAATGGCCCCCATGGATGATGCCTTCAGAATATAGCCACGCCATGCCTATAATATAATATAAAAACGAGCCACGAGCCACAAGCCACGAGCCACGAGGTAGCCATGGCTGACGGCGGAGCTCATAACTTTCACGTTTGAGCACCGAATTTAGCCGTGAATATCACAATCGACGCGTCTTTCTACGACGCACATGCTGATATAATTTTCCGAAGCTATTACGCAATATACGATGAGCAAACGCCTCTCAACGCAACGCAGCCTGGCGGCTGCGCTCAGCAATGAAAATACGTCTGCAGCCCGGCCCGGCTGCAGCTTCGCCAACCGGCCCAGAAGGCAGCGGCGCCGCTAGCCAAAGCTCTCTAGTGGTCGTCCAGCCCCCTGCTGAGCCCGCCTCGCCAGCAGCGTCGCCTGAACCCAAGCGCAGTTGCCCTGCCGAGCCGAGCTGGGTCGAGATCGAATTTGTAGCCGAAGCCCGCCAGCCCGACTTCTTTGACAAGTTTACCGAGGAACGCATCCTGGCCTGCATGTTTTTTGGATCACACGCCTCGCTTGTTGAATTGTGCAAGCAGCTCTTCATCCGAGGTTGGCTCTTTGATCCTCACCAGAATCGCGCCTCCTCTTTCGACCGCTTTCCCAGCCTCCGCCGCCCCCACCTCCAGCAATTCGCTCTCTTTTCCCTCCTTAATTGGACGCTCCATCGAGGAGCTTTGGCCCCCAAAGCCCCTCACCACCACCTTAACCGAATCCTCCATCCGCTCACTCCTCCAGGAGGCCCTCGAGCAGCACGTGGCCCCCATCGCTGCAGATGTGGCGGTCACTGATGGGCAGCACGTTGGCTGCCGAGCTCCCCCTCCTCTCCACCATCTCCACCGCCACCTCCACCCTCCTCGCCTCCTCCACCGCCACCACCTCCACCTCCGACGCCATCACTGCCCAGCTCCGTGACATCGACCAGCGTCTTAAGGACAACGCCATCGCTATCGAGGTCCTGCAGAACACCGCCGGTCTCACCGCCCAGGCAGTGAAGGACATTGCTGCCAAGCCAGCCCCTGCTGGCCTGGCCGGCGTTGCTCCTCCCATCACGACCTGGGCGGACATGCTTAAGCAACATACCACCTCCACCACCTCCGCCGTCGCAGCCCAGCTCCGACGGCAGACGCTTGACCTCCGCGAGGAGGCCGAGCTCGCCAAGCGCAGCCTCAACGCCATACTCAAGAACTTCGACATGGAGGAAGGTGAGAATTCCGAGAAGCTTGCACGTGCGTTTGAGAGCAAAATCCTTGCACGCATGGGCCTCCTTGGTGAGATTAAGCTGACCGCCCACCGCCTCCCCCGCGCGCGGGGTAAGGCAGGGGCGCCTCCGCTTCTTCTCATCTTTGATGTCAGCCCCGCGGACAAGATTTCGTTTCTCAGACGCCGCAAGCGGCTCGAGAACACTCCCTTCACCGTGGACGACGACTTGACCCTGGCGCAGCAACAACGGCGACGAGAGCTATGGCCGACCTACCTCCAGCTCCGGCAGACCAAGGCGGGCCAGCCGGTGTACTGGAAGGGGGCGGCCATCTACGTCGGCCACAAGCCCTGGCACGCGACCCCCTCGACCACCGCGGCCCCATGAGCGACTCCAGCAGCCCCCGCCTAGGGGAATACAGCAGCAGAAGTGTAGAATAGTTAGACAGTGGCCTTGTACATGCCCGCCTACTACAGGCACTATACCAGCTGAGGCCTAGCCTTTTTAGTCATGTACATGTGTTCCTATGATGAGCCACCCTCCAGATGATGCCTAGCTTTATTTAATTATGCCGTGCCCATGCAGGGAGTTACTCTCTGCTGAGACGCCATGCCCGGCTAGCTTCTGTATAGCTATGCTGATCTTCCCCCCCATGACAGGCTCCCCCTTATCTGGGCATAGCTTGAAGATCATGGGGCTGCACGTGCCCTGGTGCACCTAGAGCAAGGGTCGTTTACATTCCCACCGGCCTTGCAGGAAGTAGCTTAGAATGTATGATAGGACATATGCCCCTTCTCGTGATAGACTCGGCATGGACATGTGCTACACTAGACGTGACGGGCTCACCCCCGGGCAGCCTCCTGGTTTGTCTGTAATATGGAGGCAGATGGTGCGCAAGGATAGATGGCAAGTAGTGATGAAGGAGACCACCCCCAAGCCTGTGGGGGCTCCGCGTGTGACCAAGTATGGCATTCATAGCGATTCGGGCCGCGGTGCCCACACCCCTGTACATAACTAGGACCTAGATAGCTTAAACCATCCATTCCATCCGGCATGTTCCCCTCCCACTGAGGACTTATGCTCACGTGACGCAGTCACGTGTCTATTAATTAATTAATTAATGCCCCTTCTCTGGGCTACGCGCTACATATACTCCCAACGGAGTTATGTTACAATTCAATTCAATTCAATGCCTATAATGGGACCCCCATGGATGTTGCATTAAGAATTTAGCCATGCTATGCCTATGCAGAGAGATGCTCTCTGTCGAGACGCCATGCCCTAGCTCTTGTATAGCCATGATGATCTTCCCCACCTATGACGGGCTCCCCTTAGCTGGGAGTTAATTAATTCATTAATTAATTAGACTCGTGCTCCCGTTGGGGAGTCACGGAGCATTAACCGGCCGATGGATGGATGGATGGGTGCAAACAGTCCTACCGGTCTAATCTATCTACATCAGCTACCTACGACATCTATCTAACAGCATTCTAACTACAACATCTATCTAGACAGCCTCACGCTGCCCTAGCCCCTAAATGGTCTGAGATCCTGCCGATAAATCGGCTGGATCTTCACAATTTTGCAAACCAGATGCCATCCAACCTACCCATATCCAATGGCTGTCCTTGGGGGCCAAGCATGTCCATGAGTTGCCCTTCGGGTTGGTATATCACAACCTCACATATATGCAGGGTAGGCCATGTTTAACTGCCGTCAAAGTCAGGGGGGTCAAGACGCGCGTTTTCATTTTTGGTAGAATGTGCATTTTGAATTATGTTATAAGACCTAGGCACCTACCACTTCAGGGATGATAAACAATTAGTTGCTGAACAGTTTGAGCCATTGGGGTCACCATTTGGGTGGGTATACCAGCAGTTACACCCAGTACAGCCCATAGGGGTACCGTTGGTAAAAAGCAACCAAGGGAGTAGGGGTGGGCATACGACCTCCTAATATGGCCACCAACCATGCCAAACAATACATTTCCCTTCCACAATGATGGGGAAACATAACTGCATCATCACACTGCCCTTACATGGCACCTATGTGCAGGTGCCACCTTGTCCATGCACGTAGGTAACGTGGTACGGACACCCTACGCAAGGCATGCATTCTAGGAGGCAGCCACCAACAAACTAGTGGTGTTGAGCCTATTTCAGCCTGCCCTAGCAAGGATAAACTAGGCCTAAGCTGCTATAGCTTGCCAGGTGATGGCCAGCACACCTGGTGGCACATGCTGTCAATGGGAAGCTTTTACTCACCAGTTACGTGCTTGATGATGCCACAGAGACCAGCCAACTGCCTCACACTCATGCAATATGTGTATGGGAAATGTATAACAAACATATATGGAGGTATTCAAACCCATACAGCCTCTAAAACTTATCACCATCACCCTGTGGCAGGTCAACTGACTGAGGGAAGCATCTAAGAATGGTGTTTTAGAAAGGGGCCAGGCCAGGGTCAAGAAAGAGCATGAATAGTGCAAAAAGAATGTGCTACACAAGCTAGAACGTATATATAAATGTCAAACATCGATAGGAAAACGATGCTTAAGCTTTACCAGGCATGGATGGCGTTACCTTGGCCCAGGCGGTGGCCGCAAAATGGCGCATTTCGGCACACCAAAGCTGTGCAGCATGGTCGCTGGATTCGGCGATTTCTGGCCACCCTTGCACGTTTACGACTACAAATCATCATAAAAAGTAAAAAGAAACCGATATATCCTTTAAAATACGCCGGAAAGGTATTGCTGTCAACGTTTCTATCGTCCGGCCTGATCGCAGTTTTTTCCAGCAAGAACGCTGCCGACACCTATCAAATGGCATTCCCGCGAACCAAAAATTGGCCTGTATGATCTTTAGGACGTTTAAAATCAATATCCTAAGTTTGGACAGAAAATTCGAACTCAAACGTAAATGCCATGCGTGGGCGCAAGCCGCCATGGCCAGGTCGTCGTTTTCCGGAATGCACGTTGTACGTGAAAAAGTACCCTGACCCCTTGTACTTTGACCGGCCAGAACACCTCTATAACTTTGTCAAAAGTATGCAAACCCTAGTACCATGCTGTGAAGAATTTTATAAACTTTCGATCTTCTCAGCTAAACTTTTCCTAATTCTCAATAGATTTCGCGGCATCTGGTCCCCCGAGAAGGGGCCGATGCATCGGCTGGAACTCGATTTTTGGCGGAAAATCGGCAGCAAGACCATTTAGGGGCTAGGGGAGCTGTCTGGCGTTCCTCCCACGGGTTTGCACACGCGGGCGCTTCCCCACAGGGGGGGGCTCGTTGTCCTCTATTAATTAATTAAAATCATAGCTCCGTTGGGAGCATATGTAACACATAGCCCTGAGAAAGGGGCATCTATGGGTTTGTAATACAATCAGGGCTACAACCTGCAGGTGGAGGATGTACAACTATCACCTGCTCTGGCTGCACAAGGTGCACCTGCACCGCCATGATGGTTCATGCCTCCTTACCAAGCACAGGCACCCAGGGGGGCGGGCTTGAGGAGAGGGCCTAGAAGGCCTGCATGACATATGGGGTGGAAGGTATGGGGCTACTAGGCTATAGCTGGTGTACCCATGGCATCTCAGCAGAGAGTAACTCCCTGCATAGGCATAGCAGGGCTAAATTCTTAATGCATCATCCATGGGAGGTCCCATTGTAGGCTGGGCGCGGCTAAATAGTGAAAGGCATCATCCATGGGGGCCATTATGGGCGCACATGCGCGTGGGCCACATGCTAGGCTAGGCCTGACTAATCTACACTACTGGTATAGGTTCCCTAGTCTGAGGTGGCAGGGGGGGCCTGCCATGGCTTGTGGTCAACGTGGATGACCGCCCCCCTCCAGTACACCGGCTTCCCCCCTGCGCGCTGCCGGAGCTGAAGGTAGGTCGGCCATAGCTCGCGTCGCCGCTGTTGCTGGGCCAGGGTCAAGTCGTCGTCCAGCGTGAAGCGAGTCTCCGAGAGCTTCTTGCGGCATTTAAGGAGCGCCAGCTTGTCCCCCATGGACTTAAAGGTGAGAAGCACGGGTGCCGGGCCAGCCTTACCCCGCGCGCGGGGGAGGCGGACAGCCGACATGTCCGGCAGCTCACCAGTGAGTTGCATGGGGGCAAGAATGTCGCGCTTAAGTGCCGTGAGAAGGCTCGTCGGGGTCTCACCTGCCGGCTGGTCGAGGTGCTTGACGATGACGTTGTGGCTGCGCTTGTCGATCTCGGCCTCCTCGCGAAGGTCGAGGGCTTGTTGTCCTCTATGACCTGGGCCCACTTGGCCTTGTCCATCATCTTCTTCCAAATCACGGAGAGGCCTAGGCCCCCCATCGAATCGAATTGAATTGTAACATAACTTTGTTGGGAGTATATGTAGCACATAGCCCTTGAGAGGGGGCATATGGCCTATCATACATCCTAAGCTACTTCCTGCAAGGGTGGGGATGTAAAGGACCCCTGCTCTAGGTGCACCAGGGCACCTGCTGACCCTCATGGTCTATCACGCTATGCCCGGGTAGGGGGGGGGAGCATGCCTGTGAGGGGGAAGATCATCATGGCTATACAAAACTAGAGCGTGGCATCTCATGCAGCAGAGAGCAACTCTCTGCATGGGCACAGCATAACTAAATAAAGCTAGGCATCATCTGGAGTGTGGCTCATCGTAGGCACACATGTACATGATTAAATAAAGCGCGTGGCTTAGCTGGGATAGTGCCTCTAGGAGGCGTACATGTACATGGCCACGGTCTATCTATTCTACACTACTACTGCTGTATTCCCCTAAGCTGGGGCGTCTGGAGTCGCTGGGGTCGCGGGGGTCGCCTGCCAGGGCTTGTGGCCGACGTAGATGGCCGCCCCCTTCCAGTACACCGGCTGGCCCGCCTTGGTCTGCCGAAGCTGGAGGTAGGTCGGCCATAGCTCCCGTCGCCGTTGTTGCTGCGCCAGGGTCAAGTCGTCATCAAGGGTGAAGAGAGTCTTCTCGAGCCGCTTGCGGCGTCTGAGAAACGAAATCTTGTCCGCCGGGGTCTTAACCCTTAAACTGTACTGAGTCCGTTTTCGTGGCGCCAGTTGAACTCGCGCCACTCTAACGGACTGAGTTTGTGGCAGAACCAGGCGCCGCGCCAATAATAATTTAGGTGAGAAGGAGCGGGGGCGGCCCTGCCTTACCCCGCGCGCGGGGAAGGCGGTGGGCGGCCAGCTCGATCTCACCAGTAAGCGGCCCATGCGATCAAGGATTTCTCTCTCAAAAGCACGCGCAAGCTTCTCGGAATTCTCACCTTCCTCCATCTTGAGATTCTTGACAATGACGTTGAGGCTGCGCTTGGCGAGCTCGGCCTCCTCGCGGAGGTCAAGCGTCTGCCGCTGGAGCTGGGCTGCGACGGCGGAGGTGGTGGAGGTGGTGTGCTGCTTAAGCATGTCCGCCCAGGTCGTGATGGGAGGAGCATCGCCGGCCAGGCCAGCAGGGGCTGGCTTGGCGGCAATGTCCTTCACCACCTGGGCGGTGAGGCCTGCGGTGTTCTGCAAGACCTCGATAGCGATGGCATTGTCCTTAACTCGTCGTCTGTCCCTGGTCCTCTACGGAGGACTGAGTTGAACTCAGTCCTCTCTAGAGGACCGAGTTTTTGGGTTTCGTAGAAAATTCGCCCCGGTCAGAATGTTTGACAAAAAAATTCTCTCAAAATTTATTCAAATACTACGTGAAAAGATCTTTCTTGGACATATTTTTGGGATTTTTTTGGATTTGGTATGAGCGGCTTAATGTACGGTCAAAGTACAGGTGGTAAGGGTACTTTTCCACGTGAAACGCGAGTTCCGGAAATGCACGACCTAGCCATGGCGGCTCGCGCCCATGCATGCAGTTTACGTTTGCGGACGAGTTAGCTGTCCAAACTCAGGAAATAGATTTAACATGCCCTAAAGATGATAAAAATACATTTTTAGCTCGCGGGGATGCGATTTACCCGGTGTCGGCACTGTTCTTGCTGGAAAAAACTGCGATAAGGCAGGTCGACGGAATTGATGACTGCGCTTGCTTTCCGGCGCAATTTCAATGGCTGATAGGTTTCTTTCTACATTTTAACATGCATCGTATTAGAATAAATTGAGTGACAGTATAGATTTGAGTATTTCGACCATTCTGTCACGTCATGGTCTATGTGCCGCAAAGTGCCACTTTTGCGGGCACCGCCTGGGCCAAGGTAACGCCAGCCGTGCCAGGTAAAGCCAGATAATCGTTGCCTCTTCGTTTCTTGATGTTTGTACATGAGTTTAAGCTTGCGAGGCGTTGTCAGGTTCAAGTCTTGATGCTCTTTCTTGACCGTTGCCTGCCCTCTCTAAAACCCCCTTTTCAGATGATGTTATCAGGCATTTGCCTTGACCCAGTGTAGTTGTGCAGGGTTTTAGGAGCTGTGCAGGTTTAAACACCTTCATAGATGTTAGTTATTCTTTTGCTACGTTCATACTGCATGATTTTGAGGCCACGGGCCGCGTCAAGGGTGCATTCAAGCTTTTACGGGTGAGTGAAAAGTCTTGGTGACAAACCACTGCCATCATGTGCCAGCAACTATGTTGGCCACATCATGGCAAGGCAAAACAGTTATAGCCATATCTATTGTTGTTAGAAACAATGGAAATATGCTTCACCTACCCATTATATTGGTGGTTGACACTTATAACATAACCCTTTGTTGGTAGGGTATCCAAGCCCATTCCCTACATGCATGCATAGGCTCTCACTACATGATAAGGTATGATATACCTGAAGTATGATGATGCAAGTGTGTTGTCCTGTAATGCTTGAAGGGAAATGAGTTGATTGGGATGGTTGGTGGCCACGGTGGTGTGTAGTATGACCGCACTTACATGCTAGCAAAGTTAGCAAAAGCCCCATTCCTCTCCTGAGGACTGAGAGTTTTTTAATTGTTTCAGGCAGTTGCAGTGGCCAAATCGAGCCCAGTTTTTTTCCACGTTTCAAGAACTATGTTGTTTACATGCCTATATTTTTTCTTCATGCACGAGGATTTGATTGAATTTTTCCCACTCGTTCTTATCCCGAAAAATGCAAATTCGCGAGGGGTGCCCATCGTCCGTGTAATTTTCAGGTGTTCGGGTCAAGTTTTCACATATGCAGTATTTTTGCCAACAAAATGACATCTAGTACACCCCCGATCCACATCAAAACATTTGGGATGGACCCCCCACCTAGTCGCTACACGCGGTTGAAAATTGTCAACTCAGTCCTCCTGTGAGGACTGAGTTGGGACAGACGACGAGTTAAGACGCTGGTCGATGTCGCGGAGCTGGGCGGTGATGGCGTCGGAGGAGGGGGTGGTGGCGGTGGAGGAGGCGAGGAGGGTGGAGGTGGCGGTGGAGATGGTGGGGAGCTCAGCAGCCAGCGTGCCGCCCATTGCCGCCACATCTGTGGCAAGGGCCGGGGTCACATGCTGCTCGAAAGCTTCCTTAAGGAGGGCGCGGATGGAGGATTCGGTCAAGGTGGTGGTGAGGGGCGTGGGGGGCCAGAGCTCATAGATGGAGCGTCCAAGGAGGGAGAAGAGGGCGTATATCTGCAGCCGGGGGCGGGGGGCGGTGAAGATGTACTCGTATGGGCGACGCTGCTGCTGACCATTGACGAGACGACCCTGATGGAAGAGCTGTTTGCACAGTTCAATAAGCGAGGCGGTGGATCCCCAGAACACGTAGCTCAGGATCTTGTCGGGGTTGAGCTTGTCGAAAAAGCCGGGTTGGCTGGCGTCAAATTCGTCAAAAATCGGCTCGGCAGGGCGACTGCGCTTGGGTTCAGGCGACGCTGCTGGCGAGGCGAGCCCGAGAGGGGGCTGGGCGACCACTAGAGCTTGGCTAGTGGCGCCGCTGCCTTCTGTCTGGCCGGTTGGCGAAGCTGCAGCCGGGGCTGCAGGCGTATTTTCATTGCTGAGCGCAGCCGCCAGGCTGCGTTGCGTCGAGAGGCGTTTGCTCATCGTATAGTGCGTTATAGCTTCGGAAAATTATATCAGCATGTGCGTCTAAGAAAGACGAAGCGATTGTGATATTCACAGCTGAATTCGGTGCTCAAACGTGAAAGTTATGAGCTCCGACAGCCATGGCTACCTCGTGGCTCGTGGCTCGTCTTTGATGTAGGCCCCCCATGTCCTCTACTAGCTGTTCTTTGAAGGTGCGGGCCTTGCAGCGTCTAACATCACTGGGCCCGGCCCACGTCAGGACGGGTGCCGGCCAGGCTGAGCTGGTCGCAGTCCTGCGGGGGGGCCACGTGAGGTGTCTACCTGGTTGGTGCGAGCTAGGTGCCCTACTAGCTGCAGGCGTCGCTGCTGGTGATATATGGCATGCCCTGGTACAGGTCCTCATTGCGGACATGAGCAGCATATCCTACTCTGAAAATGGAACGCAGCATGTTGGTGACCGCGCCGTCCAGCTTGCGTGCCAGGTCGGCGGTGAGGGTCCACGTCTCGGCCCCATACGCTGGGAGTTGCCCGAGACTCTTGGCGCGGTGGTGCAGGTGCCCTAGAGCACCTAGAGCAAGTGTTGTTTACATTCCGCCACCCTTGCAGGAAGTAGCCTAGAATGTATTATAGGCCATATGCCCCTTCTCAGGGGTATTTGCTACAGATTCTTCCAACGGAGTTATGTTACAATTCAATTCAATTCAATTAGCGCAGTCACGTGTCTATTAATTAATTAATTAATGCCTATAATGGGACCCCCCCATGGATGTTGCATTAAGCGTCTAGCATGTTATGCCTGTGCTACATTGACTCCCAACGGAGTGATGTTGATAATTAATTAATGTTATGCCTATGCTGAGAAGCCATGCCATAGCTCTTGTATAGCCATGATGATCTTCCCCCTCACAGGCATGCTCCCCCCTTACCCGGGCATAGCGTGATAGACCATGAGGGTGCGGGTGCCCTGGTGCACCTAGAGCAAGTGTTGTTTACATTCCCACCCTTGCAGGAAGTAGCTTAGAATGTATTATAGGCTCATATGCCCCTTCTCAGCCAGCCCCTTCCAAGCCAGCCCCTGCTGGCCTGGCCGGCGATGCTCCTCCCATCACGACCTGGGCGGACATGCTTAAGCAGTGCTCACACCACCTCCACCACCTCCGCCGTCGCAGCACAGCTCCAGCGGCAGACGCTTGACCTCCGCGAGGAGGCCGAGCTCGCCAAGCGCAGCCTTAACGTCATTGTCAAGAATCTCAAGATGGAGGAAGGTGAGAATTCCGAGAAGCTTGCGCGTGCTTTTGAGAGAGAAATCCTTGATCGCATGGGCCTTACTGGTGAGATCGAGCTGGCCGCCCATGCACCGCGCCTTCCCCGCGCGCGGGGTAAGGCAGGGCCGCCCCCGCTCCTTCTCACCTTTAAGACCCCGGCGGACAAGATTTCTTTTCTCAGACGCCGCAAGCGGCTCGAGAAGACTCTCTTCACCCTTGATGACGACCTGACCCTGGCGCAGCAACAACGGCGACGGGAGCTATGGCCGACCTACCTCCAGCTCCGGCAGACCAAGGCGGGCCAGCCGGTGTACTGGAAGGGGGCGGCCATCTACGTCGGCCACAAGCCCTGGCAGGCGACCCCCGCGGCCCCAGCGACTCCAGGCGCCCCAGCTTAGGGGAATACAGCAGTAGTAGTGTAGAATAGATAGACCGTGGCCATGTACATGTACGCCTCCTAAAGGCCCTATCCCAGCTACTAAGCCACGCGCTTTATTTAATCATGTACATGTGTGCCTATGATGAGCCACACTCCAGATGATGCCTAGCTTTATTTAGTTATGTTGTGCCCATGCAGGGAGTAACTCTCTGCTGAGACGCCATGCCCTAGCTTTTTGTATAGCTATGCTGATCTTCCCCCCCATGACAGGCTCCCCCTTCGCTGGGCATAGCTTGAAGATCATGGGGATGCACGTGCCCTGGTGCACCTAGAGCAAGGGTCCTTTACATCCCCACCCTTGCAGGAAGTAGCTTAGGATGTATGATAGGCCATATGCCCCCTCTCAAGGGCTATTGAATTGAATTGAATTGTAACATAACTCCGTTGGGAGTATATGTAGCACATAGCCCTTGAGAGGGGGCGTATGGCCTATCATACATCCTAAGCTACTTCCTGCAAGGGTGGGGATGTAAAGGACCCTTGCTCTAGGTGCACCAGGGCACTGGCATCCCCATGATCTTCAAGCTATGCCCAGCGAAGGGGGAGCCTGTCATGGGGGGGAAGATCAGCATAGCTATACAAAGAAGCTAGGGCATGGCGTCTCAGCAGAGAGTTATTCCCTGCATAGGCACAACAGAACTAAGTAAAGCTAGGCATCATCAGGGGTGTGGCTCATAATAGGCACACATGTACATGATTAAGTAAAGCGCGTGGCTTAGCTGGGACTCCCAGCTAAGGGGCACTAGTAGTGCCTCTAGGAGGCGTACATGTACATGGCCACGGTCTATCTATTCTACACTACTACTGCTATATTCCCCTAAGCTGGGGCGTCTGGAGTCGCTGGGGCCGCGGGGGGGGAGGGGGTCGCCTGCCAGGGCTTATGGCCGACGTAGATGGCCGCCCCCTTCCAGTACACCGGCTGTCCCGCCTTGGTCTGCCGAAGCTGGAGGTAGGTCGGCCATAGCTCCCGTCGCCGTTGTTGCTGCGCCAGGGTCAAGTCGTCATCAAGGGTGAAGAGAGTCTTCTCGAGCCGCTTGCGGCGTCTGAGAAAAGAAATCTTGTCCGCCGGGGTCTTAAAGGTGAGAAGGAGCGGGGGCGGCCCTGCCTTACCCCGCGCGCGGGGAAGGCGGTGGGCGGCCAGCTCGATCTCACCGTTAAGGCCCATGCGACCAAGGATTTCTCTCTCAAACGCACGCAAAAGCTTCTCGGAATTCTCACCTTCCTCCATCTTGAAGTTCTTGACAATGACGTTGAGGCTGCGCTTGGCGAGCTCGGCCTCCTCGCGGAGGTCAAGCGTCTGCTGTTGAAGCTGGGCTGCGACGGCGGAGGTGGTGGAGGTGGTATGTTGCTTAAGCATGTCCGCCCATGTGGTGATGGGAGGAGCATCGCCGGCCAGGCCAGCCGGGGCTGGCTTGGCGGCAATGTCCTTCACCGCCTGGGCGGTGAGGCCTGCGGTGTTCTGCAGAACCTCGATAGCGATGGCGTTGTCCTTAAGACGCTGGTCGATGTCACGGAGCTGGGCGGTGATGGCGTCGGAGGTGGGGGTGGTGGCGGTGGAGGAGGCGAGGAGGCTGGAAGTGGCGGTGGAGATGGTGGGGAGCTCAGCAGCCAGCGTGCCGCCCATTGCCGCCACATCTGCGGCTAGGGGCGTCACGTGCTGTGAGATGGTTGCTTGGAGGTGGAAGAGGAAGGTGGATTCGGTCAAGGGGGAGGGGGTCCAGAGGTCCGTGACAGAGCGGTCAAGGATGGAAAAGATGGCGCCGATCTGAAGACGGGGGCGAGACCAGCTGGCCAGGTTCTCAGATTGTTGTCGCATTGTGAACCGGCCGTCAGGTCCATTGCGGAAGCGGTAGCATTAACATTGAAGGCGTTGGCACAGGTCGAGAAGGGAGGCGTGTGACCCATAAAACACGAACTCCAGTAGCTTGAGGGGTGGCATGTCGAAATAGCTGGGTCTGTGATCGTTGAAGGTGTTGAAGGTGGAAAATATCCCGTCAACGTCAAAATCGCGCTCAGACCAGCTCGGTTCGGCTGGGCGGCTGCGTTTTGGCTCAGGCGAGGCTGAAGGCGAGGCAGGAAGCCCGGGGGGGTGCTGGACGACCACCAGTGCGCGACTAGTGGCAGCACTGCCTTCCGGCCCTGATGGCGAAGCTGCAGCCGGAGCTGCAGACGTATTTTCATTGCCGAGCGCAGCCGCCAGGCTGCGTTGCGTCGAGGCGCGTTTATTCGCCATATAGTGCGTTATAGCTTTGGAAAATTATATCAGCATGTGCGTCTAAGAAAGACGAAGCGATTGTGATATTCACAGCTGAATTCGGGGCTCAAACGTGAAAGTTATGAGCTCCGACAGCCATGGCTACCTCGTGGCTCGTGGCTCGTGGCTCGTGGGGTTAAAATGTATGGATCAAGGGCTATGTGCTACATATACTCCCAACGGAGTTATGTTACAATTCAATTCAATTCAATGCCCCTTCTCAGGGCTATGTGCTACATATACTCCCAACGGAGTTATGTTCCTAATTAATTAATTAATTATGCAGAGAGTCGCTCTCTGTTGAGAAGCCATGCCCTAGCTCTTGTATTCTGATAGCTAGCTCTTGTATAGCCATGGTGATCTTCCCCCCCCATGACAGGCTCCCCTTAGCTGGGTTGAGCTTGATAGATCGTGGTGGTGCAGGTGCCCTTGGTGCACCTAGAGCAAGTGTTGTTTACATTCCCACCCTTGCAGGAAGTAGCTTAGAATGTATTCAAAGCCATGTGCCCTTTCTCTGGGATGTGTGCTACATACACTCCCCACGGAGTTATGTTCCTAATTAATTAATTAATTAATTAATCAATTAATTAATTAACGAGACAATTACCAGAGCTGCCGTAATTAAATGGCACATTATCCCTACGTTACACAGAACAAGGAGTATGAGACGCACTGCAGTCTACGTGTTAATTAATTGAGGAGCCTTGTCTACGTTTATTCAGGAGTACGAGGAGTTCTGTGCATGAGACCCTAGTGAATTGTACAAGAGACGCATCATGTCACAACAAGGCCACATGGTGATTAAACAGATCACTCAATCACATGAAGATTGGTGCACATAGAAATACATGTAGCCCTCCGACTCCTTTGCTACATTCAAAACTTGCGACTCGTTGATCTGCACGGCGGGACGTCCCCACATCAGCACATGCAGCGTACACCAAAAAGCATTTGTGGCAGCCATGTGTTAGTTTTTCCTGCCAGGTGAGAACTGTACAAAGGTTGCAGAAAAGCCACTGGCCAGTCTCACAGGTATCAAAGTCTGCGAAGTGGCCAAGGGGGGATCACCTTGCCCCCCCCCCCCCCCCCCCCCCCCCCCGAAAAAAAGGTACCCTTACGAACTAGAAGAAGGCAAATGTGAGATGGGATACACAAGGTAACGGCGTGGGCTACGTAGGTAGCCAGGGGGGTGACTTGGCCCCCCCCCCCCCCATTGTAATATGTGGCCTCCATTAAGAATTAGATTAGAAGGCAAATGGGAAGAACAAGCTACCAGGGAGAAGACTAGGGAAAAAGAATGCAGTGAACAAGGCAACAAAAAATACAAGATAAGTGTCCATGCCACTAGAAAAATTCCTGGCCTTTTCAATAGGGTTGCACGCAGACTGCACAAATTAACACTCAAGTTAGTGAGTACTTGCATGGGCATGTCATGGAGTACTATGCCAATTTCAATCTCAGAACGAAAGACAAGATGCTTAGAGCACGATATGAGCCCAAGAGCACCAGACAGAGATGACTATGGCCTTCGCAGCATCCCCTACAAGCACGAGGATTTTTGGGGGAGAAATCAAAATCATGATGTCATCAAACCATCGACTACCTAGTGCTGAGTTACAGATTAAGCTGCCCCACCTGGCTGATGACCGAGTCGTGAGTTTATCTCGGTTATCAGCGCAGCATACTAGAGGACAATACCGCATACTAGTGCATCAGCCACTGCTAAGATATTATTCAACTACTAGCGAAGTAGTACACTAAATGAAGCAGTGAACCCAGCCCCACCTGGCTGATGTCCGAAGGATCGCGACGTCTGCCAGCAAGCCATCAATTAACAAGTAATCATCGACCCTTTGGATCCTTGCCCCACCTGGCTGATGACCGAGTCGTTGCAGCGCAGCCACTTGCGCGCCTCCGGCTGGTACACATCCGCCACAAAGTGCCCCGACGAGTAGTTCCTGCCCAGGTGGCTGATGATGCTGCGCAGCTTGTACTGGCAGTCGCGCGAGCCGGGGCTGAGGTTGACCCGAGGCGACCCTCGTCGGCCCACCTCTTTGCCGCCGGAGGACTTACTCTCACCGCTGGGGTCCTGCGCAGCCGCGTCCAAGCCATGCGTACCAGCCATGTGGCTGTTTCCCTGGTCTTGTTGTCGCTGCCGGTTCTCGGTCCAGGGTCCCTGGTCCGGTCGGCGGTGGCCGGAGTGGCTGCTGCAATCGGCATCGGCGGATGCGTCGCTGCTGCTGTCGTCACGGATGCTGACCACCTCCTGCGCGCGCCCACAGATGCAAACATGGCGGATAATTGCATATCCATGAGTACCTAGGCACCATCACATACTGTTATATCATCATGCAATGACATATCAGATCCTGATGGGGTCATTGTTCATCTATCAGAGAGCGTCCAGGCACTTGCATGCACCGAACTTGGCGCGGCGCAACAAAAACACATCGCAAGCCCAAATATGTCACGCAGTCACCAATTAGAGGCACACAACCAATATCGTAAAGCCATTTCTTGTGCGCCCGCACGCAATATGTTCTCCCGCCCTCATGCTTTAGGCGCCGCACTGAAGGGTAGGCACATGGAGGGGCAAACCCCGCTGCTGAAGGGTAGGCCCCCCAGGATCTAGGGCCAGCGTACATATGCCATGTGGGTGCGCTCTCGCCCACGACAAGTGGGATGTCCAGACCTGTTCCAAGGGCATCCTGCAGCCGGCTAAAAAAGAGATCCCTTTGGTGCGGAGCGCGGGAGCTAAAGAATAAATGGCGACAATCGTTTCTGGGAAAGCAAAGCCACGGATAAGCAAGCCCGGAAAGCGTGACCTACGAGTTACGTTTGACACGCACCGGTCCGCTCATTTACAACAGCACCGTTCTGATCATGTGATACTGGTTATAGTGTCCATGTGATACTGGTTATAGTGTCTGGTTATAATACGGCAGAATATCGCGCGAGTATTATACGCACCGGGCCCCCAGATGCATCCTCCTCTGCCATGCACGCGCCATCCTCGCCGGCATCGTCCTCAGGGAGGCTCCTCATAACATCCCCCTGGCCATCTGCAGTTGCGGATGTCAGTAGGGAGTGGAGATGTGACAGATGCCAGTATGCTATAGCCAAACGTCAATCATTTACATTTCGGATGTTGAAAGTAGGGAAGAGAAGTGTGACAGATGTCAGTGCGGGGAAGTGCTTCGAGGTCACTGTAGCTGGAATTCAACTGAAGCCAACAAGGTCCACTTATCAATATCTATTCGATGGCGAATAGGACACCAAATAACGTACCTCGCAGCGGCTCCTCTGTGGACGCAGATGCTGGCACGCCTTGTGGCGTCTCCATGGCGGTGACAGACGCCAGCAGCCGCTGCTCCTCAGCTTGCAGCGCCTGCATGCGCGCCAGGTGCTCCTCGTGCTCCCTGGCGCTCTGCTCCAGGACCTGAAGGGGAAGGGGGGGGGGGGGCAGGGGGGAGCCAGCGTGGGGCGGGGCGACCAAGGATGAGATGGGGCTGGGGCAACGGGCATTGGCCATTATTCGGACAAGGTATTCGGACAAAGTATTTGGGCATTGGACAAAGTATGCCTGATGCACGTGCCTGCAAGACACACTAAACCCTCCACCGCACGGCTCCCTTATGTACGAATCTAGTTACATAGGACAAGCTTCCTCTACACAATCAATGAACTGTACTGAGGAAACCCAGTGTCAGCATTGTCACGCTTGCCTGCTGCAGCAGCGCGTCCTCCACCTCGCGGTTGCCTTGCTCCTCCTCCTCCGCCGCGGACTTGCGCGTCTCTGCCATCAGGGTGTCCCAGGGCGGGGCGGCCACCCGCCCTGGCCGATTGATATGAAGCGTGTACGATCCGATAGAGAACGCCGGGTTAGCAATCGGCGGCAACACCATCGATGCATTAGAGCAGACCATCCGATGGAGAATGCAGGGCCAGCAGTTGATGGCAACAATATCGACAAAAGATCTGGTCGTTTACAAGAGAAATATCTCACAGGGGAAAGCTACATGACTTCCGTAGCTTACGATGCAAGGCCAAGCAGGTGTACAGGAGGAACATTGGAGCTGATGATTGGGATTTACAAACTATCAACCCAGGCAAGACTAACTAGGGCTAGTATTTACCAGAACTTAAACATGGCCATCATATCCAACAGCCAGAAAGCAGAGGCCACGTACCCCCCCGGCCCTGCTGGCTCGTTGGCGCGTCGCGTCCCCTAAGCGCCCTCACCCCAAGCGACGCCGAAGCACCGCCACCCCGCTGGACCCCAACGGATGCCAGCGAGCTCGCCAGCTGTCGCGCGGCACCCGGCTGGGCCGCCAGGTCACCACCACCCTGGCGCTTGATGGCCAGAAGCTCATTGGTCGCGCTGCCACCAGACGAGGACGCTAGTAGCCCTATCTGTTTCACCGCCTGCACAGGGCCTCTGGTTGCCTGCGCCATGGGAGCTGCAGCCTTGTGGGCTGAGTCGTGGGCTGACACAGCCTGAGGCTGGGCACCCCGTCGACCGTAAGGACCATTTTCGAAATCGCGCTTGCTATCACCGTCACCACTGCCATCGCTGATGTCATCCGTGCCATCGCTGATGTCATCCATGTCGTCCTCCGCCAGCAAGGGGTTGCGGGGCGGCTGGCAAATCCGGCGGGAGCCCTTGAGCGGCCGCGACACCACGCCAAGGTGGGACTCGGGGACATCCAGGGTGTCGTCTGGCGGGGGGTCACGGGGCATGGCCAGGCGGCGGCATGGCATGCGATGTCAGCCGTGTAGCACTATCGTAGCTTAGTACTGCAGTAGCAGTATATGATACACAAAACTTCAAGACCTTCTTGAATAATTGGTTCTCTCCAAGCGGTGATGCACCACGGTGATAATGATCGCGAAGAGAGCAAAGACAGGGACGAAAATTCACGAGCAGCTCCGTGGCAACATTGGAGAGGCAATTAACGGACGAAACATCGTTGGAAAACCGTTTTTGATGGTAGGGCTGCCTTGTTTGATCGTGTGGTGTCCACACTATTCAGTATTGCATCTAACACGTAATACTGTTACACATTCATAACTAGGAGAGTGTCTATTTCATCCTTGTGGAAAAGGCTGGGGCACCCCATTGCTGACACACCTTCCACCGGTAATACTGTAACTGTAAGATTGGCATAACAGCGTCTATTTTGTACTAGTAGAACAGGCCTGGGCGCTCTCGCTCTTGACACACCTTCTATCATGGCAAAGGCAGCACCCGCAGGTGCCGCAGGGGAGGGGCCGGTGGACGCCATCAGGGCGCCCTGCAGGCGCGCGGTGGCGGCCCGCCTAGCATCAAACGGCACCGGCAGCTTGGTGTCCTTTGTGCAGGCAAAGGCTGCACGCAAGTGGGAAAAAACAGTTAACAGTAAGCGTAGCAGGGCCACAAGGGAAGAGGGGGTTAAGGGTGGGTGGGCGGAGGAGGCAATATTAGGCAGGTAGGCTGGCAGGTAGGATTGTTCAAGCAAAAATATATACTACAGAAGTAAACAAATAGGATAGGACTGTTCCAGCATCTGGTCTGGTGGAGCCTTTGGTCTGCGAATGGTGATAGGAACTGTCAGTACAGGCTGGTCATCTTGCAACACTGAAGCAGCGATAAAACGGGCAGAAGAAGCCCGGCAGTCAGTACAATACCTAATGGGTTGACTACTCGCATCCATCCGGCGGCTGGGAAAGTAAAAACTGGGCGCAATTGACATCTTCTATGAAAACGGACCAGGGCTAGGCAACTCCGCGACATTTTAACGATACGCACTCAGCGTCACCTTGTCGTCATAGACACCATTAGCACCGGATAGGTAATCTACTCACGCATGAGTACTGATTGCACCACAAATAGATCATTCAACCGTTTCCTATTGCTTCTTGAATAAGGGTGAGAGCTGGGTAATGCATGTACTGTCCTAGCCCCAGTTGCTATCCACCAATGTCCTGGTACTAACTGGCCATTAGTCCACCACAGCTGGGTATGTGATCCCAGGCCTACTAGCAACTTAGTTGCGGGCTACGTGCGTCACTGGTTCTCTAGTCGAGCTCGTCGAACCACGGCTGGGTGACCCGCCGGTGTCTTTGCATCACACACACACACAAAACCACACAAACAAGGGCCAGAGAAACCATCAATAGCCAATCTTGATTGGTCGGACACGGGCTGGATAGCCTGCCACAAGTAGAACAGGAACAAGAAGGAGAGAGCAGCTAGGGGAGGAACAGGAGCGAGAGGGGACTCACCAATGTCTAGGGAGGTCTGCGCAGACACCCGCTCGAGGCGCTTCACGAGGCTGCCAGGTGGCGCCCTCCGGAGCGCCCGCCGGCTGCGCAGCACACGCGTGCGTGTGGGATGCGTCAAACACATGGAGCTGAGGACAGGGGGCGCAAGCTCTATCAACGACCCGTTGACATGGAGAGCTTAGCAACAGCACGGCAAAGGTTCACAGGCGCTTGCCAATCACCACCTACCTATCATTGCCGTAAAAGTTCTTGATGCCGCCCGCTGTCACCCCACTGGTCACTCCGCCAGCACCCATACCACCCTCCCCCGGCATCGCCGCCCCGCCAGACGCCACCGCGGCCCTCGGGGTGCCACTTGGCGCGTTGCCGGCGCCAGGCACCGTGGCAGCGTTGCCAGCAGAAGGCGTCGGAGGGTTAGGGCCAGAGGCCGTCGTGGCACCAGCGGTGGGTGCGGCAGGATTGGAGGAAGGAGCGGCGTTAGAGGACGTGTTGTTGTTGTTTCTGCTGCTGTTGCTGTTGTTGTTGGTAGTGGCGGGGGTGGCAAGCTCCGCGGTCATGCCGAAGCGCTTGAGGTGCAGCACCATGACGCGGGGCAGGCGGAGGATGTGGTGGCGGACGGTGCAGGAGGTGCACTTGCATTCGTCACAGGAACGCTCCACGTGCTCGTCCTGTGGGTACGGGCGCACGCAGAAGATTTTGTAGATGCAAGGAGCAGTGGTACTTAGCGCTTCAAACGCTGCACGTGCTCAGCCTGTGGGCCGAAAGTAACGGGGCTAGCAGAAGAGTATGTAGTAGAAGGGGAGGTGTTAGTTCGCTCGATTGCTTGCTTGGATAGTTCGTTGGTTCGTTCGTTGGTTTGTCACACAGATCGGTAACTAGATAAGCTAGATGACTATCTCCAATAAGGAAATACTTCAGAAACAATACCGCGTCGTTAATTAACTATGTAACCAGCTACAGATAGCCACTCGCCAGAAAGAACAAACTGCAAGCATATGTGTAACTACCGCAGTGGCCCTAATTGGTTCGTCAACTATGTAGAAGACTAATAAAATCCACTCGCCAGAAAGGACTGCTGCAAGCACAATGACTGCTGATGCGTAAATAGGACTGCTGCAAGCACAATGACTGCTGATGCGTAAATAGGACTGCTGTGTGGATCACCTGTGATCTGTAAGGGATATGTAAATAGGACTGCTGTGTGGATCATCAATTGTGATTTGTAAGTCAAACGCATCCACTCACCGCAAAGAACTGCTGCAGTAGCGAGTTTAGCGACATGCTTTCCGGATGATCTTTTAACGACGCGTTGTTGGAGGTGCCATGGGGGGTTGCCGCCAGTTGTCGCCGCCATCCCATGCATATCATCCCCACGTCAATGCGCAAGAAAACGAAGAGACAGGTATGCCATCCGTCAGGCATCTGCCTACATGCAGCCCAGTGCTCGGCGGGGCGGTGATGATACCCGACGGCCTTAGTATGCCGTGTCGACGACATATGACAATCATAGCATGCCTTGTCCATGAAACATAACGATCATAAGGTGCCGTGCCAATTATAGATACCGATCATAAGGTGCCGTGCCAATTATAGATAACCATCATAAGGTGCCGTGCCAATTATAGATAACGATCATAAGGTGCCGTGCCAATGATAGATAACGATCATATCACGCTGTGCCGATGATAGAGGCGGCTAGAGGACCTTGGGCGGTTCAAGAAAAGAGGGCGGTGCGTATCCGGTGAAGCTTTCCCAGCGACGGCACGGTGGTGGCACTATGTCAGCGAGACTAGGCACATGCCTTTGTTCAAAAGTACAGAGGAGGCCCTTGACCTCCTCAACACAGCGATGGCATCTATGAGTGCCGCGTATTGTTTGGAGCACTTCTTTCCTAGTATTTATCAGGGAAAAGCACAAGTCTTTGGCCGTGTACCTCAAGCCAATACAAGCTGATCGGGATCGAGAGAAAGCAAATGTGCTGGAGTAAGGTACTTTTGTGCGGTCCTTGGATATCCAGGGCTCATCTGCTGGCGTTGCTCTGGGGACTAACACACAGCAATACACTACCACGCATAATATTACAACAACGTACCGGCGTGGTGGCGCAGCGACAGGGCGAGCGAGCTAGGCATGAAATAAATGAGGTAATCCATAAGAAGATAAACTAAGAGAAAAAAAAAGAGGAGGCACGTACCGGAGTGGTTGTGGCGCAGCGACAGGTCGAGCGAGAAGTTACGGAACAGCTCGCGCACGGTGGACGTTTTCCCGCAGCCGTCACACCGCAGCTCATGCTCCACAAAGCAGCTGCGCACGCACACCCGCACAATGCAGGCAGGTATTTCGGGGCACATGCGCAAACATAGCATTGAGGACATGATACAGGCATAAGCACAGGCACAAGCAGAGGCATAAGCACAAGCACAAAAAATGGTTGTAAAAGCCATGAAAGAAGAAGCACATGCACAAGGCCATGCCAAACGCATGTGCATGCACCTCAGCTTAATCTCCACGAAACAAGCTGCTCTAGCGATCAACCCAAGGCAGGCAGGTATACAGGAGCAAAGGCATGGGCACATTCATGGCTTTGGGAAACTTATGGACTAAGACTGCTCCACCAAGCAGCTGCGCGCGCACACGGAGTAAAGCAGGCAGGCAGATAATAGGCTTCCTCCTAGTTGCTGCCGCATAGCAAGAGTCGCGGCACGGCTCCACACAGCAGCAGCTCTCGCACATCGGCACTAGGCAGGCAAAAAGCAGAAACACGAAGTGATTTGCGGGGTAGGCAGGCATGCAGCGAGCCAGCCCATTTGGCAGGCAGGCAAGAAAAGCCAAGCAGAAAATCGACACATAAGGCAGGCAAGCAAGGGCGAAAGCTAAGGCAGGGAGCATGCACAAGCACAGGAGAAGAAGCAGGCACAGGTACAAGCACAGGAGAAGAAGCAGGCACAGGCACAAGCACAGGAGAAGAAGCAGGCACAGGTACAAGCACAGGAGAAGAAGCAGGCACAGGCACAAGCACAGGAGAAGAAGCAGGCACAGGTACAAGCACAGGAGAAGAAGCAGGCACAGGCACAAGCACAGGAGAAGAAGCAGGCACAGGAACAAGCACAGGAGAAGAAGCAGGCACAGGCACAAGCACAGGAGAAGAAGCAGGCACAGGTACAAGCACAGGAGAAGAAGCAGGCACAGGCACAAGCACAGGAGAAGAAGCAGGCACAGGTACAAGCACAGGAGAAGAAGCAGGCACAGGCACAAGCACAGGAGAAGAAGCAGGCACAGGTACAAGCACAGGAGAAGAAGCAGGCACAGGCACAAGCACAGGAGAAGAAGCAGGCACAGGCACAAGCACAGGAGAAGAAGCAGGCACAGGTACAAGCACAGGAGAAGAAGCAGGCGCAGGCACAAGCACAGGAGAAGAAGCAGGCACAGGTACAAGCACAGGAGAAGAAGCAGGCACAGGTACAAGCACAGGAGAAGAAGCAGGCACAGGTACAAGCACAGGAGAAGAAGCAGGCACAGGCACAAGCACAGGAGAAGAAGCAGGCACAGGCACAAGCACAGGAGAAGAAGCAGGCACAGGCACAAGCACAGGAGAAGAAGCAGGCACAGGTACAAGCACAGGAGAAGAAGCAGGCACAGGCACAAGCACAGGAGAAGAAGCAGGCACAGGCACAAGCACAGGAGAAGAAGCAGGCACAGGTACAAGCACAGGAGAAGAAGCAGGCACATGCACAAGCACAGGAGAAGAAGCAGGCACAGGTACAAGCACAGGAGAAGAAGCAGGCACAGGTACAAGCACAGGAGAAGAAGCAGGCACAGGTACAAGCACAGGAGAAGAAGCAGGCACAGGCACAAGCACAGGAGAAGAAGCAGGCACAGGAACAAGCACAGGAGAAGAAGCAGGCACAGGCACAAGCACAGGAGAAGAAGCAGGCACAGGCACAAGCACAGGAGAAGAAGCAGGCACAGGCACAAGCACAGGAGAAGAAGCAGGCACAGGTACAAGCACAGGAGAAGAAGCAGGCACAGGTACAAGCACAGGAGAAGAAGCAGGCACAGGTACAAGCACAGGAGAAGAAGCAGGCACAGGAACAGGAGCAGGAATATGAACAGGCACAGGCCCACCAGGATTGGCAAAACCTTCCTTCTGCATTGTGCGGTGACAAGCATGACCCCAGGAGGCCTGGCCCTGGCCACCCACCTGAAGTTGCGCGTGACGGGGCACATGGAGTCGGACATGCGGACAGCGGGGTGGCCCCCAGGGTGGCGAGGGGTGTCCTTGCCGGGGCGCTCCAGGTACTGCGACACCTCCTCCTGCCATGTTGAACAAGCCAAAAGATAAAAAAGAGAGAAAAAGGCATCCGTCAATAGGCAGACTGTCGAGTAGGTGCATGGTTGAGTATGCGGCAGCGCTGATACTGGGAAAGCCGTCTCCTGCCAGGGTGAATCAGTTGCCTACTGCATCCGTGGCATGGCATGTCTTATTTTGGGGGGTGATCATGCCATGGTGAACAAGTAACCCAGCAACAAGAAGCAGTACTATAATGTTACGATTGTTAAAAACATATACAGTAAGAGTAACCGAGCGACACACGTGACGTAACCCATAGCAGAAGCACTGCAAGCGACCCACATCCATGAGCAGTCACCTTGAGCAGGTTTGTGCTCTTGCAGAAGGAACTCCTGCGCATCCCCGTGTGGATTACCCTAGAACTGTTTCAGCCCCCCGGTTCCCACCCACTCTTGCTGCCTATTTCAGCTGCTAACATCTACTTGGAATCACCTGCTCCCGGTCAAAGCAGTCACAGAAAAAACTTGTTTGCCTGCAATCCTACACCCTCAACCCGCAACGCACACTAGGAATCGCGCTTACCTCATGCCTATTCTTATCACGCGCACCAGGTCGATGCACTCCGAAAAGGACTTGTGCTCGTCCTGGGTCCCACTCTAGCATATCCGACCAATTATATCGTCCTTCGTCCAATATATCGCCTACTTTGACCTAAATCCCCGTTCCCAACAACTGTAGTCACCTGCACCAGGTCGATGCACTCGCAAAAGAACTCATGTGCATCCTGCTGCCGCGCGCCACCGAACTTGCGCGCGTGCTTGGTGACCGACTGCTTGAGGCGCGAGGGGTTGATGCACGCGCCGCCGGGGAGGGGGGCCGCCAGCGCGCCCGCTGCAAAATTCATTATAAATGATGACGGGAGCACTGACATACTATAATCAGTATATGTAAAACAGAGTGGACACCAGCATGGGAAGTGGACACAAATAAGCCAATGGGGGGTCTAAAAGTATTATTCTGTTGCTCATTAAAACTTTATTTGTTGCTCATTTTCCAGAGCTGCACGCTTCCGCCACAATCACAGGGCGGAAGTGCGAACCCTGGAACTGAGCAACACAGAAAGGAGAAAAAGCTTACAGAATGACAGAAAATAAGTGCAGCACGAGAAGGAAAGTGGGTAGCCCAATCATGTAGATGGTCACAGGGGAGTGGCCCACACTGGTTCTCAACACGGGCGAATACACACCTGACCATGTGGTAAGAACAAGCAGACGATGCTGGCCAACTGTGAAGAATCCTAAGAAGATGTCATTCGCTAAGCAAATGCATCTGTGATTCATCCCTCGCTTCTGACACCCGCCACGCGGGCTTCCCCCTCCCCACTCCCGTACTTCGAGCGCTCCCCTAGTTCCAGCGTTTGTCACCAGAGGGCCATCACATCCTGTCCCACCCCCAACCGCGATGCTCAACCGCGACCCCCATCATTCTGCTGCCCCCCGCGACCCCCATCATTCTGCTGCCCCCCGCGACCCCCATCATTCTGCTGCCCCCCGCGAGCCCCGTCATTCTGCTGCCCCCCGCCCCAGACAACGCTTCTCATGTGGCCCTTCCACACATCCCGACCACCACCGTGACCAACCCAGTTCCAATTCTGGCGATCTCACCATTCTCGTCACCACTGCACAGCACCACCCAGGTGGTGGTGGATATCTCACCCGACACACGGGATGCCGACGTCATCATGCCCACACCCTGGAGCGCGCCAGCCTGGCCAGACCCCTGCGCGGCGCCCCCCAACGCCTGTGCCGCAGCGACGCGATTCCGTTGCCGTACCGTGTACAGCAATGCCGAGAAGACGCTGCCATCCGGGAAGGGGGAGCCCCCCATGCCGCCCTGGGCCCCCACCTCCCCTCTCCCGCCTCGAGGAACCACCAAAGCGTCGGCGTGCCCTTGCCCAAGCCCTCGGCTCGCAGCCACGTCCACGGGTCCCGTAGGTCCACCCATGCTGCCCCTCGCTGACATGAGGCCCATGCCATCGTTTCCACCACCGGAAGATTTCACCATCCCTCCACTGCTCATCCCTCCACTTGGGCTAAGCCGCGACGCGCCGATTTCCGCCGCCCTGCTGTCCCCGTTGATGCCCTGCCCCCCAGCGCCCTGGATACCACCACCCTGGGAGGGGGCCCCCCCCGCGTGGCTCGCGGCGGCGGCGTGGCATGCCTCCAGGTCGGCGACGAAGCTGGTCAGGTTGGTGAGGACTTGCAGAACGGCGCTCAGGTAGCAGGTGTTGCCGAGATTGGTCATGCTGGCGGGTGTCGTGGAAGGAGGTCGGGGCCAACGGCACAGCACATATCATACGAAGGCTTACAGGCGCAACTGCGGCGTCGCAAGGCAAGGCGCTCCCCCTTGTTTATGGGCACAACTCATTCCACACAGCACAAGGTCTCAGGTAGCAGGTGTTGCCCAGATTGGTCATGCTGCAGACACAACACGTCAGGCTAACAGGCACACATGACTGGATACAGCACGAGTATATTTACTACAGGAGCATATTTAGATATTTACTACAGCAGCATATTTAAATATTTACTACAGCAGCATATTTACATATTTACTACAGTAGCATATTTAAATATTTGCTACAGTAGCATATTTAAATATTTACTACAGCAGCATATTTACATATTTACTGCAGTAGCATGTTTACATATGCGCTACAGTAGCATATTTACAGTGTCACGTAGCAGGTGTCGCCCAGGTGGGTCATGCTCGATTGTGGGGGGCAGGACGTGGGCAGGCGATCATACCCGTGTTTTCAAATGTCCATCAATGTCGGCACTACTTCACGGAGGGATGGATGGACGATGGAACCCATCCCACTCGCGCGCGATGCTAACGCTCACGCCTCACTGCACGGGGGTATCCGAACAACTGGGGGGGTTGCGGAGAACCGTGGAGGTAGAATTGGGGCATACACCGCCCGCACTGGGTATGCATTAAAACTACCAATGCGGGCGGGGTACTGGAGGTCTTGACATACAGGAATGGAGCTTACTTCAGCTACCTGTCCTGCCACATGGACAAGGACCACCAGGCTACGAATAGCGCTCTTACCCAGGGATAGTGTGGCCACCGCCGGCATTATTCCTCCGATGGTACACAACCACAGGGCTCCGGGGGGATGACAGGGCAGGCTCACTGCCCTTGTGCGTGGAGCCAAGGGGCGGGTGGAAGAAGCTCGGGCCCTCTCGCGTGGGTGTGCTGGGTGCCGCGGGAGTAGTGCTTATGTTGGCAGATGGCTGCTGCACCCAGGATGGCTCGTTGGCCCTCAGGGCGCGTACGGGGGAAGGGGATGAGGTGGCGATCGCTGGGGGTGGGCTGACGGCGGCGGATGTGGTTCCGTACATGCGCCGTGCCGCATCTGCGGCAAAGATGCCATTGTTTGATTGATTGATTGGAGCATTTTTGGGGGGGCGTGGATTAGTTGGAACATATTGTTCGGTCGATTGCAGTTGGGATGGGTGCAGTTAATCATTGGGGGAGAGGGGGGGAGTTAACCCTTGGCGGAGAGGGGGGGGGAAGGGAGGGGATGGAATAGGGAGGGCAGGGGTCAGTGAGGGGAATCGGGAGCAAAACGGGAAACATGTGATTGAGTGAGAAGAAGCCATACAATGGAACACACTTGTGATGTGTGCCATCGTGATGCCACAGCACGACAACAACCTTGAGAGCTGGCCAATGCGTGGGATGTGATATACTACATGAAGTGTTATAAGTTCATACGATGATTGATATAAATAACAAGTTACAAAGAATATGCGGCTGATTTCGTAGTACTCAACTTATTGCTGCACATTCTGGTGGGGACTACCAGCCAAGAAGACATAAAACAATACAAGAGGAGAACGTGGTTGTGAAGAAAAATGAGCGTGCCTCACTACAAGCCGCCGCCCTAAGCCCTTGCCAGCTGGAGGTTAGGGGTGGGTTAATCCGCAACTGTGTGATGGCCCAAATCCGATACTCCAAACGCCAAAAATAAAACTCGCCAAAATGTGCCCAAATTTTGAGGTATACGTTTACCGCCAGAAGCGCCAATTGTGTGACGGCAGCCATGTTTCAATTTAGGGCAGCAATAACAGACCGGATGCCAGGCTAACAAGGGCTAACGCGACTGCATCTTTGTGATGTCTCATTAAGTCTTTATGCTGCATCGGCGTGAACGGAGTCGTTGAGCGCACTGATCAAAACCAGCATGGAGAAATCTGGGCTGTAACTGCAAAGGGAATCCTCATCCTTGAATGCACAAAGCCACCCCTCTGTGCTCCCATGATGCCAGCTGTCTCTTCTCTGTTAGCGCCACCTGTCTCGTCACCTGTCTTCTCATTCTCTTCACTATGTCATACAAATATGACCCTTCTCTTCACATACAACCTCCCCCTAATTCTTCTCCGTCATACCCTTACCTCTCTGCGCCTCCCCCCCAGCAGGGACAATGGACTCCCTCGCCCCCTGCTTCCTCGGCTCGGGACTAGGCCTGTCATACGCGTTCTGAAACGTCATGCTCGGGTAGGGGGCCGGCGTGGGCGGGACTGGCAGGGGGGGAAACAGAGCCGAAAAGCAATTAAGGGAAACCAGGTTTTCCACAGGGGGGGGGGTCAACATTGGGCACCGGTATGCGCCGGAATTAGTTGACACCCCCACGACCACCGAAAAGGAATCACGAGAAAAAGAGGTGGTCAAATTGGGGGTCAATATCGCAAGCACACATATAGGAAACAACTTCTTATAATAAGCACACGAATAAAATCATACTACTATAATCGTAATAGTTATAGTATAGTCTCCTTGATAATAGTTATCTTCTACTGGTATATTGCAGCTGTCATTCAAAACAGCTGTCAGTGCGACATGCCGCCATCTGTCAACGCACCAGCGAACGCGCGCCATGCAAACACATACCATAATACGGCGTGCTGTCACTCGCCGGCACGCTGCGTGGCTTTGCTTTCTTTGGTGGGGGGGTTGCCTTGGCAGCTGCTTCCAGCGCCATCTGAACCATCAGCCTGCCTGCGGGCACCAGCGACCGTCCGTTCAGGGATGCCCCGGGGGGCCAAAGAGATCAAGCAAAAACACAGGAAAGAGATCAAACTGGCATACAGCAACGATCAGAAACTGTTGGTGCAAAGAGGAAGGGGGGGGGGAGAGGGAAGGGTGGTGGTGGCGGGGAAGGGAAGAGATTGGGAAGGAGGGGGAGAGAGGGGATGGGGGAGGAGATAAGGGAGAGGTTGGGAGAGACGGGGGCGAGGGGCGGGGGGGGGGGGGGGGGGCGGGAAAGATAAAGAAGAAAGATACATGAGAGATTAGCATATGAACATTAACGAATGAGAGTAACCCATTAGAAGGGATTACAGCGAAAAACATGCAATCTCGCAGTAGAAATGCACTAACAGAGCAACCGCTATAATCATGCCATTATCATACTATTATTATTATTATCATGCTTTCCTGGGGGTAGGATCGCCAGGTTCTAGGGCAATAATCCAAAAGGATATATAGCCATCGCCATGCAGAGAACAGGCCTTGTTACTGTACAGGCAGAATCACACAGTATTGCAGTATGTTGTAGAACAAAACAAACCATCTTATACTGACAGCCTACAGGCCTCATGGTTACGATAATGGAAATAGTCTACAAACCACAACGATAGCTTGAATAAACACAATTACCAACCTAATTACTCAATAAACATACCTCGCTTGCTGGTCAGAGTAGAGGTATGTCTATTACTAGGTACTGTCAACTCCTCAATTAAACATACCTCGCTTGCCAGTTGACGGCACCTGCGCGGTCGTCCTTCGCCGGACGAGGCCTCTGGATCCTGTAGGTCCCCAGCACCGTTAAAATGTATTCATTGAAAATTGCAAGGCAAGGAGAAGATGCCATGCAAAAGAAAATACAAAAAGAAAATTCAACAAACAATCAGGGTTGAATTTGTAATAACTAACTTGGTAATATACAATTCTGCATCGACATGATGGCAGCGACAGCGCACACACAGAAGAAAACGACAGGTATAGAGACAGATGTTAGCTTTATCAAGGACAGGCGGAAAAGCTGACCAGATCGGCACTTCCCTTAAGAGATTTCCAAACCAGGCATTACATTAACATGATAATTATGTTAACTACCCAGGGTGAGGGATACCTGGTTTGCTAAACAAGCAGAGGTCAGCATGTATATTTTTGATAGGAAATTGCACGGAGAGGAAAACGACAACATCCGATCATGTAGGGTGGCGTCAACTGGAAGTACGGAGCCCATGCGACAGCACACAAATCGTTGTATGCCTTTTAGAACAGTAACCATGCCTGACTGCAAATAAGCTCGCTCATGCTCTGCGGATTGTGACCCAGACCGCCTAGATACGCGTGCGAGCATGCTGCCCCTGGCATCATCGGCTAGGTATGCGTGGCGACATGTACTTCACAAATTGACAAGAGGTGTGTTAGTTGGTTTCTTAATTTATCCACGCTGAACAAGTGCACCGAGAATTCCCTTCGTGCAAAACAAACCAAGTGATAACTACAATGCTGCCCAATTTTCCGGTAGGCATGGTAACCGTGCATTTCATACTCTACAACAAAGATAGATGCTGATGCTCTAGCATTTATGTGCCTTCCGCAAACTCACCGTTCATGGCCGTGAGGGGGGCCACTCGGAGATGCAGCCTAATAGAACTGGCTAGTAGGAATTCACGTCTTAGCGGGCAAGACGGGGATAACAAGCTCACGGTCCCCAAAGATGCCCCTACAGCAGATGGATTTGGTGGCTCCGAGTGCGCATACAGGGTTCGTCAAGCATACTGGAGAAGTGTTGGGGGCAGTGCATGGGCACAGCCCCGTAACTATTGAGTAGGGTACGCAAACAAGATTAAATTCTAAACAATGAGGTAATACTAAAGAGAATTCAAAAGGGCTGTGACATGGCAGATGCCTGTCCACACTCAGGCTGCCATCGCCATCGGCACGTGTTTATTCACACAAAAAATTGGCGCTTGGCGGTTACGAACTATGAAGGCGGGAAGGTGGTGGCTTTGAAAAACTCGACGCGTTCTGGGCCGATGGCGCGCCTGTGTTTGCCGTCGACGCAACACAAACATGCATGAAATCTTTTTTTTTTCCGGGTAAATGGGTATTTTTATTAACCAATAGGAATATCATTAGGTGAAGAGGTACCACGTATCGACCAGCTGGTTACCCTCTGAGGGTAGTGTGATAGGTGAAAGGTTTAGAAAGGAGCATTGTGTGACCAGGGGAGCCAAGTGACGCGCGTAAGGTCACCGTGAGGAATGCAGGTAAACACCCTGTTGCGTCCCACTAGGAGAGCATGGAAGAGCTCCAAGGGGCTGGGCTTGTCATTGTAGGGCCCGGGGTCCCACACCTTGTATTGTTCTTGCGCCAAGAGCCAAGCGCGACGCATTGTTGAGTTCCAGAGAAAGATAAACCGCCTCACCACGGCGGCTTTGGTGTATTCGTGCCGCACTTTGAAAACCGTCTCGTTCCGGATAGTCCAGATCGCGTATAGCATATTAGTTCGGAGCCATACCCAGGCTAGTTGACTGTTGGATAGCTCCTCCCCGGGGGTCCCCGCCATACCGAATATGATACAACGCACGGATAGCGTTAGTGTGGAATGTGGTAGCGCGGTCCATGCGGACCATACGTTAAACAACCAGTGCCACACCCCGCTCACTTGGCAGTAGAGAAAGCGGTGCTCAATTGTTTCCGAAGGGAAGGTGCACAGGCATGTCGCATCGTGGTGAAACCGGCTGCTGAGGGTCGCGTTTACCCCAATGGCTCTGTGCAGTAAAAGATGTTGAATGTCGGTCGCTCTGCGGTCCACCAAAGGGTGATCGACCGCCACGGTGATAAGTTTAATCCAACTGTACCCAGGCCATTGAAAGCCCCATCGTGGGCGGCCAGGGTGGAGCTTATGGTTCTCGTGCAATAAAACTGATGTCATAACCCCATTCTGCCGTGTACTCGTAAAGACATTTGCTAATCCTAGACATCCCCTTGGTCAAGGTCCAGCCAAACTCCAGGGGGTCCAATGGTAAAGTATCCAATCTCGTATTGCCTACGTGTAACCAAGTGATGGCCTCCGCCGGGGTCGTGGGGTCCGGCTGGAACATGCAGGACCTTGATACTAACCACGGGACCATCCGGATACGGTGACATTGGTGGGCTGGAAGACAGACACATAATGTCGCCAACTGATTGAGGCAACCATTGTGGCCTGGAAGGGTGTCGGCCACTTGGACTTGAATTCCGGCCGGAGGCAACACTCCCCGGACCAGACCTTTGCATGTGGATGTGATCCCGTCCGGGTAAAAACTGATCCAATCACCCGGTTGGAGGGCCTTGCGTGGGGCCATCATCAGAGCATGCCATGTAGCTGGGATGGCCTGGATGAGGGTGTTCCAAGCGTGTAGCGATGGCATGTTTTGCACCCAAGCATTAACTTCAGTGTATGCCCGTAACCGATATCTGTCCCCCTGCCACGCGTAGAGATGAAATGAGAACATGAAATGAGAACATGCATGAAATCTCATGAAACCCCATCCAGATCCTAGGCGCCAGGCGGCAGGCATCCACCTTCCTAGGCACGGCGGTGCCGTCCTACCGAAGTATGTACTGTACCAAGCCGTTCTGCCACTGGCGGGTCTTCCGAGTGTCACTATTGAGTTCCAAGCGCATCTCCAAGTATACTACACCCTACCCTCAGTGGGTAACCAGCTGGTCGATACGTGGTACCTCTTGACCTAACGACCTATTGGTTAATAAAAAATACCCATTTACCCGGATCTCCAAGTATACTATGGCATGGCGCGGCGCTTACTGGTCAGCTACCTAGTGAGCGTCAGCCACGGGGCAACTGGGCCATTGCTGGCGGAAGCTACTAGTTGTACTACTAGGGACACGGCTTATGCTGAGAATTTTACTTCTCTGGTCTATAATTGGATAATACATATTCCCAAATGTTGACACGTCCAAGTGTGGCGTCAATAATTTGGTAGTAGCTTTGGATTCAACATGGCCATTTAACACGCGACCAGCAACTTCCAAGTAGCACAGCACCGCCACTTTGTGGCGTCTTGGCCACAGGTAGTGATGAGGTTTCTGACTGCGACAAGTCATGAAAGCCAGCTGGTCGATACATGGTACCTTACCTTACCTAACGATATTCCTATTGGTTAATTAAAAAATACCAATTTACCCGGAAAGTCATAACAGCCAGCACTGAGGTGAGGGCTTCCGTGGGAAAGGTACACATACGTGAATTAAAATGCAAACACTGCAAGCAAATGTACGCAGCGAGAATAATTGTGTAATGCAAAGTATTGTTTGTGGCACAGTTGATGGAAACGACTTTTGGTCGTAAAAAGGCTTGCAGTTCCTCTCGTCCGTAACAGGCTTTGACGCCATGAACGGCCATCATGTGATTTATGGCATAGTTGGCGTCAGGGGGGAAGACTCTTCAAGGGCGTGCAAGCAGGCCCGATGGAATGGCAATTTTTATGACCCTTGCTCGCGGAATAGGAAATTCCACAGATGCGAGCTCTATCAATTGCTGTTGTCGCTGCTGCTAGTCACTTCCAGTTACGTGACGGTGGAATGCTTCAAAGTAGGCAGCACGCCTGCAAGACCCCTAATATCCCAGCGCGCAAGTGCACTCAGGCAGCCGATGCGTAGGAATGCCGCGGCAACTGGTCCTGTAGTGCGAAGACCGGGAGATCCACCAGGACCCGGGGGATCGCGGTCCAACGGTATGCCATGGTTTATTATGCTTGTAGTTGCCTCCATTCTTACCCCAAGGCTTGAGCCTCACATCAGCAGCTACGAACCTAGGGACTAGAAAGGATGCTAGATCCGAACGCAGCATGGAGCGCTTGATCCTGATGCCTGTCGTATGGCCACGTATAGAAGCTGATCGTTCATTGGCATGCGTGTGGCTGCCAGGAAATAAGAGCCCGAACCACAGGATCTTTATTTCAAGCAGTATCGATTATTTATACTGCTATATCGGTTTATTTTTATTTTCCATGGCCGTAGTACGAAGGTTTCGTTGTTGTCGGATGCCTAAAATAGCTTATGCTAAGCACTCAATTCAAGCATTGAAGGGAATGCACAGGGTTCCTGTATAATCTGTGTTCATTCAAGTAAGCTATCGATGGTCATTTTACTGAGCCAGTGTGGTGATATCTCGGGCATTTTGATGCAGATCTGGCTGCTACTAGCCCTCTCCTATCTTGTCCCATAAATCTTCAGACCCTGCACATGGCACGCTCTGCTCTGCTTTGAGGGTTCGTTGCAGGGTGGATATAGCACATATAAGAATGGAGTTAGTCCTAACTAGCAGCAGAAGCCCTATTCATGTCCCTAGCAGCGTCCCCTTCCATGATGGCCCTACGATGGCCCTACGATGGCCCTACCATGGCCCTAGGATGACCCTGCGGTGGGCCTACGATGGGCCTAGGATGGCCCTAGGATGGCCCTAGGATGGCCCTAGGATGGCCCTAGGATGGCCCCCATGCCACCTGTCGCACAACCGTCGCGCGATCAAGTTTTCCCGTCCCCGCGCTCCCTCCCACAGCGTTCTTATTATCGTGTGTCAATTACTGTGTATAGTACTAGTGTGTCCTGTTATCGCAAGCCAACCCCTAGCGATGGCGTAGCACAATTTGTCTGCCTTGGACCCATGCGCCCGTGCTTCTGTGCCTGGTGTATAGCAACTACACGCCCGCACCAATGTCGGCATGTCTGTGGGTGCTGCTCGATGTAATAAGCACAAACACGCACATCCCATGCGCCCACACCCTATTGGTGTGCCTTTGATAACTGCCCACATCCCATGGGCCCACACCCTGTGAGTGTGCCTATTCCTTATAACAGCACACACCGGATGTGTCGCTATTCTAACAATCAGATGCCCATGCGATATCCTCTTTTGGCAGCTGTTCTAAGAGCATGCATTATTCTTACATTGTGTACTTCCAATGTGCCCCATGACCACAACCCACGCAACACACATCGCCCGCCGGGTCCTCACCGGTGGCACAACCCCCCCCCATTCTGCACCCCTTCGCTGGCACAACCACCCATCCTTCCCCACCCCCTCCGCTTGCACAATCCCCCCTTCCATTCCCCACGCAACCCAGTCCCCGGCGCGTCCCACCCCCAGCTCAAGTTCCTCATGAACAAGGCCATCGAGGCGGACCGACGCGTGCGCGAGGAGCTCCAACTGAAGCAGCAGCCGTCGGGCGGTGCCACCAGGGGTTCCTCCCCCTCCTCATCCTCATCCGCTCCGTCGGCCAGGTCAGCCTTGCTCCTTCACGATCCCCTCGGGCCCAACGCGAGAAACCGAGCGCCCGATTGGAACGCTGCGCGGCCCGCCCCCCCGCCCATCGTGCTCCCGCCCGCACGCCCCCAGGTGGACCCTGCCCAGGTGAGCCAGCTCGTGCGCGCCGCGCTCAAGAACAAGGCCAACCGCCCGCCGATCGCGGTGCCGTTCTCTTTCCCGCAGGAGGAAGGGGAGACGCGCGGCGGCGACCCGGGGGGGGATGACGCGTCCCTGTCGGTGTTTGACCGCATCAACAACATGAACAACCCCGCGGGGAGGGGGCCCAGGGACCGAGGAGGAAATAGCGACCAGGCGGCGGGAGGGGGGGGCGCGCCATCCGCGCCACAGTCCGCGGCCATGCTGTTGGCTGCGATGGACAAGTACGGGGGTGTGGCCGCTAGGGGGGGAGGAGCGGCAGCTCCCCCGAGTTCTGCGGCATCTCCCAATGGCGTCAAGGTGGGCTGCTGCGTCTGTTTCTTGCACATGTGGACTTGTCTGTTCATAGATTGCATGTTGCATCCGGCTTGTTCAGCGTTTTTGTTTGCTCCTTTTTTAGATGTTTGTGTTTACCGCATTCTGCATAGCGCACATTATTCGGCATGGCTATGTGTATGCGTATCTTGTGGTGAATTGCACGTATTGGTAACATGTTTGTGGCGTGTTTGGGGCGTGTTTGGGGCGTGTTTGGGGCGTGTTTGGGGCGTGTTTGTGGCATGTTTGTGGCATGTTTGTGGCGTGTTTGTGGCATGTTTGTGGCATGTTTGTGGCATGTTTGTGGCATGTTTGTGGCATGTTTGTGGCATGTTTGTGGCGTGTTTGTGGCATGTTTGTGGCATGTTTGTAGCATGTTTGTGGCATGTTTGTAGCATGTTTGTGGCATGTTTGTGGCATGTTTGTGGCATGTTTGTGGCGTGTTTGTGGCATGTTTGTGCCATGTTTGTGCCATGTTTGTGGCATGTTTGTGGCATGTTTGTGGCATGTTTGGAGCGTGTTTGTGGTATGTTTGTGGCATGTTTGTGGCATGTTTGTGGCATGTTTGTGGCATGTCTGTGGCATGTTTGTGGCATGTTTTTCTCAGCAGTCCTTGTTTCAGCATGGTCACTTTCGGTTTCAGGGCAAGTAAGCGTGGTCACTCTCGGTTTCAAAGCAAGTATGGCCTCCTGCCATTGTGTCTCCTTCCATCATCGACGAAGGGTTGCGATCTGAATTCGGGGCAATGGATCACTTCTCATCAATGTGAGCGTGATGAATGTGTTATGATATAGTTGAGAATGATAAATCTCACTCTTGTTGTGCTGTCAGGATTGTCTCTCACAGCAGGTTTTCAAACAAGGGGTTCGCCGTGCGAAGCTAATGGTGCAACCAAGGGGGTAGTTCACCAGTATATCACGATGTCTGCTTCGGGTCGGCGGTCTTGTCTGCGGCCTTAAGGGGGCCATCTAACGTATCTGAGGTCTTTCCCCCCTATCAACTCTGCCCTCTATCAACAGGACCTCCAAGGATGGCTGCAGGAGCGCGGTCTGCCAGAAAAGCCGGGTGTTGCCACTGTGTATGCTGCGTCCCAAGATCTGCTGCAGGGCAAGAAGGTGGGCCGTGCCACTAGCCCGTCATAGGCATCACATCTGCCAAACTTACCAATCTTTCCAAAGTGGTGAGACCTTCATAGTAAGCGAGACTAGGCTATGCTGTGTACACTGCTATGTATTTCATGTGTTTTCGAGGTTCATATTAGCATGCACCTGTCACATTAGCAAGCTTCTGTCCTTACGCGCACGGACGAACGCGCGTGGTGTCGTACCTGGTGTCGCGCGCACGGTGCCCCACGGTGGTATGTGTGTGTGGTCACTGTAGTATAGTATCGTGTGTGTGTATGCGTACGTGTGTGTGAGTGTGAGTGAGTGAGTGAGTGTACGTGTGTGTGCGTGTATGTGCATGTGTGTGTGTTGCCACGGGGTGGTGGCGTGCGCAGTGTAATCCAGTGTTAACAATGTGCTTGGTGAGGGGGAGGGGGGAGACATTCGTGAGAGTTATATTTTTACAACCTTAAAAAGCTAGCGGCATGTACCCTGACCCTAACGCACTATGTACCGCAAGATATTACGAGCGTTAGCTCACAAAATGCGTGGGGTACCACCTGGTTGCTGACTCTTTGCTTGGTGGTCCCGATTGCAAACTATTTATCTGGCGAACCTGGTTGCTGACTCTTTGCTTGGTGATCCTGATTGCAAACTCTTTATCTGGCGAACCTTGTTGCTGACTCTTTGCTTGGTGATCCTGATTGCAAACTCTTTATCTGGCGAACCTGGTTGCTGACTCTTTGCTTGGTGATCCTGATTGCAAACTCTCTATCTGGCGAACCTGGTTGCTGACTCTTCGCTTGGTGATCCTGATTGCAAACTCTTTATCCGGCGAACCTGGTTGCTGACTCTTTGCTTGGTGATCCCGATTGCAAACTCTTTATCTGGCGAACCTGGTTGCTGACTCTTTGCTTGGTGATCCCGATTGCAAACTATTTATCTGGCGAACCTGGTTGCTGACTCTTTGCTTGGTGATCCTGATTGCAAACTCTTTATCCGGCGAACCTGGTTGCTGACTCTTTGCTTGGTGATCCCGATTGCAAACTCTCTATCTGGCGAACCTGGTTGCTGACTCTTTGCTTGGTGATCCTGATTGCAAACTCTTTATCTGGCGAACCTGGTTGCTGACTCTTTGCTTGGTGATCCTGATTGCAAACTCTTTATCTGGCGAACCTGGTTGCTGACTCTTTGCTTGGTGGTCCTGATTGCAAACTCTTTATCTGGCGAACCTGGTTGCTGACTCTTTGCTTGGTGGTCCTGATTGCAAACTCTTTATCTGGCGAACCTGGTTGCTGGCTCTTTGCTTGGTGATCCTGATTGCAAACTCTTTATCCGGCGAACCTGGTTGCTGACTCTTTGCTTGGTGATCCCGATTGCAAACTCTTTATCCGGCGAACCTGGTTGCCGCGTGCTGTGTTGTGCTTGTCCGGTCGTTAAACCTGGCTGCCGCGTGCTCGCAGGATCTGAGCTCATGGCTCAACAGCGTCTTGGGAGCACAGGTGAGTGGCGACAGCATGCGCGTGGGTCGTTCTTCCGGCAGCAACTGTGTGGAATCACGAATATTGTGCCAGCTGTTTCTTCTAGTCATCCGTGTGGAAATGGTATTCTGTGGAATCTGTCCCTACAAACGAGAGGTGGCTCTCGAAAAGTCTAGTACATGAGCTGATTTGCGTAAGCTGAGCGGCGATGGCTCTCCCAAAGTGTAGTACATCAGCTGAAGTTTCCAAAGTCTAGTACATCAGCTGAGTTTCCGCAGTCTCCATGAAATTTGAACCGTCCTAGTTGTGGCATTTTGGAGAAACTGATAGGGGTTGATCGTGCCGAGGAGGGAAGGCTCTGTTTCGTTCAACACGCACCGGATCATCACGTTCTTGATGCCTGGGAGAAAGTTTGTGTGGTCCTGTGGTCCTTTCTGCTGTTCAGGTTACCCCTTTCTCTTACCAGCAGTCATGTGTAGCGCATGATCTTTTACATACTACATCTTCAAAGTATTAGTACAGTCATAGTACATCTTCACAGTATAAGTCTCGTAGTAGTACATCTTCACAGTGAAAGAATATTAGTAGTACATCTTCACAGTGAAAGAATATTAGTAGTACATCTTCACAGTGAAAGAATATTAGTAGTACATCTTCACAGTGAAAGAATATTATTAGTACATCTTCACAGTGAAAGAATATTAGTACATCTTCATTGTATTTCCTGCCACCTTATACACACTGAGTAAGAGGCTGGTCGCTACTTTGTACCCATTTCTCCAAAAGTCTCCCGATTGGTTAATAAAAATACCCATTTACCCATATGCTTCCTGTTGCAGCTTCCAGTCTGATAGGTGGGTGGGTGGGTGGGTGGGTGGGTGGGAGACGCCATAGTCATCTCGGAAAGGGTGTGTTGATATCTGTAGTTTAACTTGCACTTGCGGCTTGTCACAACGTCTTGCAGCTTGCCACAAGATGCTTTCAAGGTGCCCAGCATGTTCAGGTCTCACCCCTACCTCAGATCCCCCACGTGATGGGTGCCTTACCGAGACCAATAGGCGTACTCAAGCACCTGGTATGGTATACTGTCCATGTGATGTGCATCGGCTTCTGAACATGCCCCTGTGACATGGGTTGAAATAAGGCTCCCCCCCTTTTGTGGCGTGATTACGATACCAAGGTTACGTAGGTGGTATGGTAGTGTGTACAGTAGTATAGTGTATAGTAGTAGTGCACCGTGTTGCATATACATTATGGTAGTGTGTACTGTAGTATAGTGTTCAGTAGTAGTGCACAGTGTTGCATGTACATTATGGTATTGTGTACTTGCCATCTCACTCCTCACTGCCACCCCAAGTACTTTGCCAAATGGAACGCCCTTTAGCCTCTGGCTGCTCTCCCTTCAACACCGCTACTCGGTACCCCATTATTAACCCTGTTTACTGCCCATGCCCACACATGCCCACCCACAACATGCAGCCGACCAAGGAAGGCGAGCACTGCTTCCATGCATCCTATCACTAACCCAATTTTCGTCCCCCACCCACTTAGTTATCTTTCATAATACCACGCAGTCAACCAAATAAGAAAGGCCAGCATGGCTTTTTTCAATTGTGTTACCAACCTTTTTCTTTCCCACGCCCACCCACTCCTAACACTTCTAAATATTACCACGCGCAGCCGACCAAGGAGGGCCAGCACCGCTTCCTGGTCGCGCTTGAGAAGCTCGAGGGCGACAACGACGCTTTCCCCTCGACGCTGCCCGATGCCGACCCAGACCACCCTGGGGTCCCCCACCCAGGTACGCCCCTGGACGACCTCTCGGCCGCAAAGGCCGTGCTCGCCCGCATCGATTCTGGGCTTCGCTCGGGGGGGCCACCCGTCGGCGCAACGTCCTCGTCAATTCTGGGCATGGATCTCTTTACCAGCATAAAGGCCCCGCATGCCGAGAGGAGCACCGGTGCCGCTGCGACGGGAAAGGTCGCGGGGGATGTTGGAAGCGGTGGGGGTGCCGACAAACAGGGCACGGATTCCGACAAGAAGGGCGGAAATGCCGACAAGAAGGGCAAGAATGCCGACAAAAAGGGCGCGGATGCCGACAAAAAGGGCGGGAATGCCGACAAAAAGGGCGCGGATGCCGACAAAAAGGGCGCGGATGCCGACAAAAATGGCGCGAATGCCGACAAAGTGGGCGTGGATGCCGGCAACAACCAGTTGGGTCTAGCGGCCCTCGGCTTGACGCCCGAGGACCTGGGCAAGATACTGGCGGCGCTGGCGGCGGCGCGGTCGCCGGCGGACGCGATCAACTGGGAGACGGTGCTGATCCCACACAAGGCCAAGGAGGGCAAGGGCAAGGACAAGCGCCAGGGGGCGAGGGGGGGCTGTCGCGGACATTCTGCGGGGCAGGGCGCACCGGTGAGTGGCTGAGCGCCAGTGGGAGGGACGGGGTGTGGAAGCTAGTGGGGAAAAACGTTTAGCATTTAGCATTTGAAGGAACATTTAGTTCAAATTTAAAAAGGCAGACTGCGGGGACTGGTTTTTGCGGGGACTGGTGGGTACCTGGAATTGTGGAAGCCAGGGGGATGGAATGCTTGTGGGAGCTAGTGTGGCTTACCCCTCCGTGCATGTTTAGGTGGCGGGGTGTGGGCTCGGGGGTGTTGTAGGAAACGCGTGCGCAGGGCGGCATTGTTGGCCAGCAATGCGGCAATACATGCCACCAATGCATATAATTGGTGGCAGACAAGGTTACTATAGCAGGAAACTAGGTGGCCATGGCTGGAATTTTTCGTGATTGACCCTCGACGCACGCCTCGCTGGAGAATAGAGGGGCGGCTCACAATAAATTATTAGATTTTTCATTATTTTCATTTATGTTCATTTTTTTTTTTAATCATTAGGTGGGCAGCAGAAGTTTTCATCTCGACTTGTTTGGCCAAGCCTGGCTTGCGGCGGTTGGAGTGTGTCTATCCTTCACCGCCCCTGGTGCATGGAATGGTGGCAGGTGGGTGGGTGCTGGTGCGATACTTGATCAAGTACTTTATTAAGTAATATCCACCCGCTGGGCCTGCGATTTTGTGATGCCAGAGCTTTAGGGTGTGTCCTAGTCATCTCCTGGCTGTGCTGCATATGATGAAAAATATAATAATAATAATAATAATAATAATAATAATAATAATAATAATAATAATATTACTAATTATTGTTATTACTGTGAAACAGTGGCCGCACCTGTTGGGTCTGCTTCACTGTGGGAAGTTGGGTGGTAGTGGGCTGGTAGCATGTCCCAAGATCCGGCCCCATGTGCCTTGTTTTGTTCGTATCACAGGCCCAATTGCAGTTTAAGGAACAGGTTCTTCTTACTGCTCTTAGGAGCAGTAAGTAGTAGTTTCATGGGGCATAGAAAAGGAGGCGCAGTGGAGGGGATGTCGGCATCTGGCCTTGCTATTGGATTTTGGCTGGCCTCGTGCATTTTTTTTCTTTGTCAGACACCAACTTTCTTTCCTGAGTGCTTCCTTTCTTGCCAGACCTCGCTTTTCCCCGACACCTGCCTCCCTCTTTCTATGCCCTAATATACTAGTCCACAGGTATGTGCCCTACTCTCCGTGCCCTTGTGTGTGTCCCTTTCGTTATGCCCCTTCCAACATGTTCCCCACTACCTAACCTATATATGCCTTGCTCTACATGCTCTACTCTATGTGCCCTATTCTACCTACCCTGCCCTGTGCGCACTATTCTATTCCTTCATGCCCTACTCTATGTGCCCTACTCTACACACCCTACTATACGTGCCCCACTCTACGTGCCCCACTCTACGTGCCCCACTCTACGTGCCCCACTCTACGTGCCCGATTCTACATACCCTACTCCATGTACGTTTCTCTACCTGCCCTCTCTCCGCCCCAACTTGCTGTGCCTAACTCGTTGTCTGCTGGCATCCGCGGGTCGTGGGGCTGTGCGGACCCCAGGGAGGCAGAGCACACGGAGCACATGGAGGAGCTCAGGTGCGTGATGTAGTGTACAACTATAGCTATACTTCAGGTATAGAGTTCCGTGGTGGCGTTGCATGGTGTGGGGACACGGAGCACTTGGAGGAGCTCAGGTGAGTGATCTATAGTTATGTGTATATTTCAGTAGCTTCACTTCATGTAATTAATGTTGTGGTGACGATGCATTCCTGATGATTGATGGTGGAGGGACGCAGAGCACACGCAGCACAGGGACGAGCGAAGGTGCGCCGCCTAGACCATCAGAAGCCTAACCACTTTATAGGGTTCGCCTCACGAGACGAATTAATGAATGAATTCAGGGCTCGCCTTGCATAGCGGTTGGCATGAGTAAAGCGCTAGCCATGGGCTTGCACTGGAAAAGCGGTGACTAGCCCTTAAAGTTTTCCTTGCGCAGCGACCGGTGCTTGTTTCGCGAGGTGTTGGGTGTTGTCCGAGAACGATAAGCAACTGAAGAGAGAGTGTCAGCACCAGGGGGACGTGAAGCTGGAAGTGTCCTACAGTAGCCTACTGTAGCGAATGAGTCCTACTGTAGCGAATGAGTGTCCTACTGTAGCGAATGAAAGCAATCACCTCCAAGGCTTGTATCCATTCAGCACTGGAGCACCAGTATATTTTCAGTGACGGCAAACACGTTCTCTGTAATCGGCTACTGGTTGTTATGAGCGGTTACGATGCTTGTTTACTAGTATCGATAGTTAGATGCATACCATGATTGCAGAATCGTACTTTCACGCTCTTCTGCCCGTGGTTGCAAGACTGATATCCATGCATGTGGTGTATGTCTCCTAGGCATGCCAGTGTGTGAGCGCATGCCTTGCCCTCAGCACGTCATCTTTCGTCCCGGCAACTGCCACCGTTGGAGCCTCTCACCTGTCTGCTCACCTGACCTGCCTAACTTGCCTGACCTCCCTGGCCTCTCCTCCTTGTCTTTCTCGCCTGTCTTCCTTGCCTGTCTTCCTTGCCTGTCCTCCTGGGCTGCCCTCCTTGTCGTCGTCTATGCTCTCGGCCGCGATTGCTGGCTGATTGGGGGTTGGGGGGAATGCCGATTCGGGGGGGCAATGCCAATTGGGTTGGGACTGCTGGCTGATTGGGGGTGGGGGGAAAATGCCATCATTGGATGCTGCCCACCGCCACTCAGCCACTCGGCTTTGGGGGGCCAGGGCTTTGGCACCTCGGGCCTGGGCCTGGGCCACCTGAGGCACCAGCCTCCTGGCTGGCGCACGATCGACGTGACCTCAAGGGCAGCGGTGGGTGGTTATAATTGGTTACTTGCGCACGCATGCATGCATGAGGCATATCAACGAGCACTGCACCAGGCAGCGGTGGGTGAGGATGGGTAGTCGGGTTAGAGTATCATGCACGGCCGGTAGGGTGTCGTAAGGACTTGGGCACGCATGCATGAGGCGTGTCCCGGAGCACTGTACCAGGCAGCGGTGGGTGGTCATGCATTTGCATCTTTTCGTTTGGTGGTCATGCACTCCATACTTCATCCTTAACTGCATAAGGTTGTGGGGGCATGGGCGGTGGGCGGTCGTGCACGGCACGGGGTACCTTGAACCGTGTAAAGTCGCAGGGTCATGGCTGGTCTAGGTGCAGATAATTATGGTGCATGGGTGTCCATCAATTAATTAATTACAGTCATTACCGCGTTAAGTTGCGATCGCCGCCTAAAACTCGGCGTCGCAACTTAACGCGGGTACGTAACCTTAACGGTAGAATTAGGCTGGCAACCCACCCCCTCCTCCTCTGACGGACGTCTATACGGCAATCGACAGCTCTCGTCAAGCCTGATCCAGCTGCAGCATCGATATCGCCTCAAGTCCATTTTTCAGGCCAGATATTTTGCGAATGGTGGGCCGTGAGGTATACGGCCCCCAACTTACCGGCGTCGCAACTTAACGCGGTAACGCAACCTTAAGAAACGCAACTCAACGCAGTAATGACTGTAATGGATGGTGCATGTGTAGTCGTGGACTAACACGGCACCCGTTCCTCTATCCTATATTGGGCGCACGGGTACTAGCGGACCACAGCATGGCTTGGGTGAGCACAACACCGGCTGTTTCGTTTACTGCTGTCTGCTCCTGCAAATGATGCTGCTACTACCTCTGTGTCGCATCTGCCTGTGCGCAGGATGACCTGTTTGGTAAAGTCCTGCGTGACCGCATGGACATACCCAAAGTAGTCGACGACGTGCCGCGCAAGTTTGCACAGGAGCGCGCCAAGGTGCCCAAGCAGGTTGCGGGCAAGGGTGGGCTCAAGGCGGACAAAACAGATCACAAGGACGTGGCGTCCCTGGTCCTGAAGCAGTGGGAGGCATCCCGCTTTGGCAGCCGAGCTTGACAAGTGCCCAGTTCGATACGCCAGGTCTACGGCGCCCTCGTGAAACATAGCACCTGTTGGTCGCCAATGGAACAAATTGTACCGGTTCTTGTGCAGCAACTCCAATGGAAGGCTAGCTGCAGCGATTGCTGGCACAACTATTCGTGTAGTAGTATAGCTGGCAATCGGTTGTGGCTAGCTCATGACTTTAGGAGCCTGTCTCAATGCCCGGTGGTCTCATTGGAGGTAGGAAACGCAGTTTGTGGTATTGATGGCTGGGGCCAACGCTGGCCTATTGCGCCGATTTCGCTGATGGGAATGAGCAGCGTTTATGCAGGGGGTCCCCCCCCCTTGTTTATATCCAACTCTAGGAACGGGGCAGGATTTAAGGGACCCAAGGTCTGTCTGTCATCTTGGCGCGGTTGACTTTCAAGAACAGCTGTCAACAAGTTTTACCAGCCAAACTAGCCGGGTAGCCTAGCTCAGTGGAGGCACTGCGTATCTCGCAGTATGGTTGCCATTAACCCGTGTTTTTTTTCAACGCTGTACATCCCGTTGTAGGGTAAGGGCGCGATGTTCGTGGTTCTCTGAACATAGTTTCTTTATAGTGAGATGGAAGTGTAGCCGCTATAGCTAGGTTATAGGGTTCACGTGACATACCTTTTGAGGCCGGTGCGGCCTGATCCGGATCAGTAGTGGCCAAAGATTTGGGCACTTTTCCTAGCCAGGTGGCAGGAGCTACGTTGAGACATAAACCTGCCACTGTCTATAGATTTCTTTGTTAATGACGTAGTGATTAACTAGATCTAGATTCTTTCTCTCACGAAATATGTGACCTAATAGCCCCGGCAGCCTTACGTAAGCTGCCGGCAATTAGAACACCACATTGCGTCACTTGTTTGGACGCAACATTTGCGTGGCGAAAAAATACCGTCCAGGCCAAGGCCGCATGACACGCAAAAAAGACAAAAACAAACCCACCTAGCTAAGGTCGGCCTCTTTTCTTTTCACAAGGGCGGCGACACCAAGCCAGGGAGAACGAAGCTCTGGTTTGACAAACCTTAACTGTCGGAGCCATTTTTGACCCTGAGCAGCAATGCCGAAGGGGCGCAAGGCTACAGCAAGGCAGGCAGCGCGCGGGGAGGACGGGACGCCCACACCGCGGGCTGCTGCCGCCAGTCACGCGCCAGTCGCCTTCAGCGCCAAAAAGAAGCAGCTCGCCAAGTGCACCAGCCCTGCAGAGGCTGTGGGGGCACTTGAGCAGGTCTTCGGTGCCGAGGATTGGTTGACGGGCGCCAGCTCGTGGAGCTCGAGCCAGCTGAGGTCTGTTGTGCAGTTGCTGGTCGATCACGTTGACATTGCCGACGTGTTGGACGCACGTGACCCGGCGAACGAAGCGTTGGTGGCAAAACTGCTGGTCGTGGCACATCTCGCGGCGAACGAGGAGGAGGCGCTGTCACCAACAACACCTTCGCAACGACTAATGGCCAAGCCGAAAGGCACGGCCAAAATTCAGCAGGTGGGGGGGCTGTCGGAAAGGAAACGAGGGCGAGGTTGGCGACATTCGTTGGGGCACCTCCGGGAACCGAAAATCAGGACGACGAGGAGGGGGAGGTCGCAGCCGAGAATTTATTGATGCAAGGTTTGAAGGCAGCGCCGGGAGGAATGGAGGGGTCGGGAAGCCACTTCAAAGCCTTGAAAGGGGTGGCGCTGCCGAGCCGAGCCAAGAGCGTGAAATATCGGATTTCGCAGCGGGTGCTGCCGGGGGCCTGCTGGAGGACGCCAGCGACAATGGGATGGGATGGAATGATGAATCCAGTCGTGGGTCATGACAGTCAAGCCTGGAAATTGGCGGAACATGAAGAACAGGAAGATTGTCATGAACATTGCATTGGCCATGGACACCCTTCTCAAGGAGCTGGGCTCAGCATCCGGGGAGACTGTGGGCATGGAGTACTTACCTAATGAGGGTGGTGGCGGCCTTGCTGCAGGTGGAGGGGCAAGGAGTGGGGGAGTGGAAGGTGGCAAGCCACCTCCTGCCATTGGGTGAGGAGGCTGCACTGCCAGCCACCCCGGCTGTCAAGGCAGCTCTCCAAACTGAGATCCTCTTGGACAAGCACAGCAAGGCCCAACAAGTAGGGAATTAAAGAGAATCCCAGCGGGACCGCTCCCTTTTCCCGCTGCCATACCCATTACCCACTTAGGCCAGCATACACTACGTTGGGCAGGGTGAGATCGGCACGCCGGCGACAGCGTGCCACGCGCCGCCACCGCGAGTACACACTGCAATGCAAGGTAGTGCGTTGGCTGAATTGGCTGTGGGGGGGGGGCGGGGCGCAGACCAGTTATAGCAACATGTGCAGACCGCGGTCGGCACTGAGTACTACAATGAGAGAATGCCAAATTAATGGCTCACGTGTGGACGACGAGACACCTTGGCATTAGGAAAGGTTGGCATATGTACTGCTGGCCAGCCGTCAACAATGGCTGGCCAGACTTTGCGTAAGTTAACTCTAACTTACTGATCTGAGACGGACTGCCCTAGATCAGTTACAACCTGATCTAGCCAGTCCTAACATGACAACTACACTCCGGCCCGGTACTAAGGTACCGGCTCATCACATACTGTATACAGCCACGTGTACATGCCACATGCAGCTACTCTAGGCCAGTACCATCCCCGTACCCAATTGGGTGCCGGCGGTACTGACACGTGTCCACTTAGGCTATAGGCGGGAGACTTAGACTAACTCCCACTTAAAGTTTTCTTGGGTTTCAATTACAGAAACACACGTGCAGCCATCATTGGATGGATGCAGCCATTCCCAATGCCTAAGAAAAAAAATCTGTCAGACAACTATTAGGACCCAAATTAAGGTCACCTCACACATGTACAAGGGATGCCTTTAAAAAGGCCCCATGTCTCAAGCATGGTGTCATAGTTGAGTGAGATGGATGCTTTGAGCCACAACATTCCATAGTCATCCAACAGGTAGTCTCAAAAACTTTTATTCAAATATATAACACATTACACTTCCCAACTTTCACGACCAGTGCTTTGACACACTGTCTGAAAACTAGCTACTCTACTGCCAATGCAGGTGTCCGGCCACAGTATTTGGCAGGGAGTCATCAGTCTGCATGGGCTCAAGTGTTTGATGTGCCAGTCTCTTCTGACTGTAGGGGTTCATGACCCCATACAAGACCTGGTATTGAGTGCTAGCTGCCTGGGGGCCATGGGGCACTTTGGTTAGTGCGTCGGCAGCATTGTCCATGTCCCTGACGTGGGTCTTGCATGGACTCCAGGTACTTGCACTCCTGTTCAGTTCAGCACAATCCAATCCAAGTCAGAGTGAACAGTCAAGGGATTGGCAAGGAAGGAGATGATTGATTGAGAGTCAGTAAGCAAATGAGCCTTCACTCCTGCAGAGCTACCAGCCTGGTGTTGCAGCCAGACCAGCAAGTGATTGAGATACCTTGCATGCATACAGAGGATACCACACTGAGCCCTGCACTCAGCCACATTGCTACTGACAGCCTTCCTCTTGTGCAATCTGCTGAATTACCAGGAGACTAGTGACTGTTTCCCACCTGTGTTGTGTAAGAAGAACAATCCAGCCTCTCTGGCTTGAATTTTGGCGAGTACCGCCTGGCTGGACTCCAATGAACTATCGATTGATCATACACGTGATGTGAATGGGAGTTAACAGATTCAGTGCTCGCGAAGCATGCCATAATAAAAGGTGACCGGACCATCATGTACATAATAGCTGCTTGATAATTTGCCCTAGCTCCTAGCTCCGGTAGCACCGCATCATCTACCCTGCTCACATATGCCAGATGGGGTCGGGGCACACGTAGCACACAGCCCGGCCTAGCTTGCCGGCCTCTAATTAATTAGGAACATAACTCCGTTGGGAGTATATGTAGCACATAGCCCTTGAGAAGGGGCATTAATTAATTAATTAATAGACACGTGACTGAAGGGGCATATGCTTGAGAAGGGGCATATGGCCTATAATACATTCTAAGCTACTTCCTGCAAGGGTGGGAATGTAAACGACACTTGCTCTAGGTGCACCATGGCACCTGCATCCCCATGATCTTCAAGCTATGCCCAGCTAAGGGGGAGCCTGTCATGGGGGGGAAGATCGGCATAGCTATACAAGAGCTAGAGCGTGGCATCTCAGCAGAGAGCAGCTCTCTGCATGGGCACAGCATAACTAAATAAAGCTAGGCATCATCTGGAGTGTGGCACATCATAGCCGGGCACACATGTACATGGCTAAATAAGACTCGTGAATCAGCTGGTATAGAGCCTGTAGGAGGCTTACATGTACATGGCCACGGTCTATCTATTCTACACTACTGCTGCCGTATTCCCCTAAGCTGGGGCGTCTGGAGTCGTTGGGGCCGCGGCCGGTCGCATGCCAGGGCTTGTGGCCGACGTAGATGGCCGCCCCCTTCCAGTACACCGGCCGGGCTGCCCCGCCTTGGTCTGCCGGAGCTGGAGGTAGGTCGGCCATAGCTCCCGTCGACGTTGTTGTGCTGCGCCAGGGTCAAGTCGTCGTCAAGGGTGAAGTGAGTCTTTTCGAGCCGCTTGTGGCGTCTGAGGAAGGAAATCTTGTCCGCCGGGTTCTTAAAGGTGAGAAGGAGCGGGGGCGCCCCTGCCTTACCCCGCGCGCGCCGGCCTCTAATGGTGGGGCACAGATCAGGGACCGTGATGGTGACAGGCAGGACATCCAGACAAGACTTGATATATTCAGCAGAGGCCTGCATGGAACAATCCCAGCTACCCTGCTGCTGCAGCAACTCACTGAAGCCTGCTGAGCATACCACAGGACTTAACTGCTGGCTCCTCACCCAGCTCCCGAGTTGCTAACTGCTGGCTCCTCACCCAGCTCCCGAGTTGCTTGCCAATCTCAAAACTGGCAGACACCTGGCCGCTATGAAAGCATCCACTGCAGCTCTAGTAGGACCTGATATCAACTGATCATCCCCATGCCATACATACATCATCAGACCATCAGGGTGTGGAATTGTCACGTCCGTGATCATTTACGTCCGTGCACTCAAGAAGTTACGCGGTTGCCGTAATCGGAATCGTTACCGACGTTTGGTTGGTTCCGATTCAGTAGGCCGCAGGCTTTGTTCCTTGGGCCGGTGTGGAGCGCCGCGCCGGAAAGGCCTGAATTTCTAGAGTGACAGTCTTAGGTGACCTGACTTAGGTTTAGGCGCAAGACTTTGGGGCGCAAAGCCTTGGTGGCTTGCGCAATATTCCGGTGCGTGACATTTGGCAGTTACGAATCTTTTGTATTGTCCAGACGGAATGATGTTCAGTCCATCGGACAAAGCTAGATACGCAGATCGTAGTGTGCGGTGTGCTGGCTCGCACGTGGGTGTCGAACAGACTTGCTCTGCATTTTGCTGGCAGTCTAACTGCACGTCAGGCGGCTTGCTGGCAAATGCGACAGCGCATGGATGCCGGGATTTTTGGAGGTATTTAGGAGCACGGCAGCGGCCATGGTGGTCGTTGTTCGCTCGTTACTCTCCCTCACAACTTGGTGTTGTCGTCAAGGGGTTTAATAGTGGAACAATCCGGAGCAGCCCCCGAGAGTGGTTGCAATGAGTAATTGTCATGAGATTGGTTGACGGAAGTGATAACTGTTTGGTTTCGTCAAGATGATGTGTGTATTGTGGGCGAGACTCGGGAAGGATCCCGGTCGTCGTTGGCCAGTGAGCCATAGCTGGGGTGAGCGGGATAGGTAGACAGGATAGGGGGCGCTAAAGGACACTGCCAGCCGTAAGCCAAGCGGAGCAGTGTGGCGTCACCCGAGGCCTGCTAGGTTATCAAGAACCGCTTAGCCTTATTTGGACAGTGACGCACAAGTACGACATTATACGACTAGACAACACTTGTATTCTTGTCGATGTCTTTTGAAATTAAATGTGAATGGTTTGGTTGCTTTCCAAATATATAAAGCATCATGGTTTTATTCCACACCTGGCTGGCTACGGAATTGCCTGTCATGAGGTCGGCGGCCAAGTATGTCCGTGACCTGCATCTCACAGGATTTAATATAGTGGATCACACACAAGAGTACTCTATTGCTATGGATATGCCTTCCAAGTGATAGGCTAGGATATAATGGCACGCAAACGCGACAGAATGACAAACAGGCAGGGATCAATATTATCATATATGGTCTGGATTCTCCAAATTTCTGGCCTGCGCTGGTTGTCTCCTTCGGATACTTGGCCCCTAGCCTCATGAACACCTCCTGTGCACTACAGCCTAAAAACTTTTGGAGCTGACTGCAACCCTTTGTTGCCGCTCGGTCCTCTACTGCCTCCTCTAGCTACCTAACCCGCATCTAACACTACCTAAGTTAGTGAGGCCGTTTCTAGCTACACCCTGGGCGAAAGACGAATGTGACGAACCGGATCTCAATGCATTATGTAGCATAAGTATGTCTGTAATATGCCATAGGCCATTGAACCCAAAACCCGTTTACTCCAGGATAACGAAGGAAACACCTATTAAAACTGCCATGATGACCCTAGCTAATATGTGTTACAATTCATAACACACGCCGAGTGCCAACCCGAGGGGTAGGACGTGCATAAATGATCACCAACGGTCCAGCATGCTCGGGCCGACATGGCCCTCGCCTACAGATGCACAGATGCACGTTGGTCCACTACATTCTACGCGAAGGATAAGGACCACTACTAAAGTACGCGGCGCGGCGCCAAATGCACCCACTACGCCGGGGCACCGGGACACATAATCAACATTGTCCACCGGTGCAAGCTATACGTAAATCTAAGAACGACTGAGGCAAATGACCTAATTTACGTCCGTAACTGTAACAGGTTATTACGCGACGTAACACCCTTCTACCCCCAGGTTTGGCCTTAGCAAAGGTTGTGAAATCTCCCTGGACCACACCTTAGTAGCCGGAGTATTGACCACGTATATACCTGACCCTTCCAGACAAGGCCAAGTGGGCCCAGGTCATAGAGGGGCAACAACCCCCCTGCAGTGGGGAAGCCGCGCGTATGCACACGTGGACGGCATGATAGACAAGACCCCTAGGGTCGCGGGCACCATAGATCTAGAGTAGGACTGTTTTGTAGATAGCTTGTAGATTATTAGCTTGTAGATAGCTTAGATCGGTAGGATTGCGTGTGCCCACCCAGTGACCCACCCACCCATCCATCCATCCATCCATCCATCCATCCATCCATCCATCCATCCATCCATCCATCCATCCATCCATCCCATTAATTAATTATCCCAACGAACCACGAGCCACGAGGTAGCCATGGCTGACGGCGGAGCTCATAACTTTCACGTTTGAGCACCGAATTTAGCCGTGAATATCACAATCGATGCGTCTTTCTACGACGCACATGCTGATGTAATTTTCCGAAGCCATTACGCAATATACGATGAGCAAACGCCTCTCGACGCAACGCAGCCTGGCGGCTGCGCTCGGCAATGATAATACGTCTGCAGCTTCGGCTGCAGCTTCGCCCACCGGCCCAGATGGCAACGGTGACACTAGTCGTGCACTGGTGCTCGCCCAGCCTCCCGGGCTTGCCTCGCCATCTGCCTCGCCTGACCCCAAGCGCAGTCGCTCTGCTGAGCCGCCCTGGGAAGAGCGCTCCTTTGACGCCAACGCCTCCAGCTACTGGCGCCAAGGCATAGGAGCCTTCATGGACGACGTGTTTTCCGGCAATCACGCCTCGCTTCTAACCCTGTGCGTGCACTTCACGTCCCACAACCGCGGCCGCTGGCCTGGTAATGGCCAGCTTGTCGACCCCGCCGAGGCTCTCCCAATCCTCCACCGCATGAGTCGCCCCAAGCTTCAACGCTTCGCCCTCTGCTCCCTTGCTGGACGCTCCGAATCCGCGATCTGGGCTTCCCCCCGCCCCCCTCCACCTTCCCCACCGAAGCCACCATCCGCACCCTCCTCAAGGAAGCTTTCGAGCAGCACGTGACCCCTCTTGCCGCAGATGTGGCGGCACTTGGCGGCATGCTGGCTGCTGAGCTTCCCACCATCCCCACCGCCACCGCCACCCTCCTCGCCTCCACCCCCCCCCCCCTCCGCCTCCACCGACTCCATCACCGCCCAGCTCCGCGACATCGACCAGCGCCTCAAGGATAATGCAATCGCTATCGAGGTCTTGCAGAACACAGCAGGCCTCACCGCCCAGGCAGTGAAGGACATTGCCGCCAAGCCCGCCTCGGCTGGCCTGGCCGGCGATGCTCCTCCCATCACGACCTGGGCGGACATGCTTAAGCAACATACCACCTCCACCACCTCCGCCGTCGCAGCCCAGCTCCATGCAGCGGCAGACGCTTGACCTCCGCGAGGAGGCCGAGCTCGCCAAGCGCAGCCTCAACGTCATTGTCAAGAATCTCAAGATGGAGGAAGGTGAGAATTCCGAGAAGCTTGCGCGTGTTTTTGAGAGAGAAATCCTTGATCGCATGGGCCTTACTGGTGAGATCGAGCTGGCCGCCCACCGCCTTCCCCGCGCGCGGGGTAAGGCCGGGCCGCCCCCGCTCCTTCTCACCTTTAAGACTCCGGCGGACAAGATTTCTTTTCTCAGACGCCGCAAGCGGCTCGAGAAGACTCTCTTCACCCTCGACGACGACTTGACCCTGGCACAGCAACAACGACGACGGGAGCTATGGTCGACCTACCTCCAGCTCCGGACGGCAGACCAAGGCGGGCCAGCCGGTGTACTGGAAGGGGGCGGCCATCTACGTCGGCCACAAGCCCTGGCAAGCGACCCCCTCGACCACCGCGGCCCCAGCAACTCCAGCCCCAGCCTAGGGGAATACAGCAGTAGTGTAGAATAGTTAGACAGTGGCCTTGTACATGCCCGCCTACTACAGGCACTATACCAGCTGAGGCCTAGCCTTTTTAGTCATGTACATGTGTGCCTATGATGTGCCACACTCCAGACGATGCCTAGCCTTATTTAGTAATGTTGTGCCCATGCAGGGAGTCACTCTCTGCTGAGAAGCCCTGCCATAGCTCTTGTATAGCCATGATGATCTTCCCCCTCACAGGCATGCTCCCCCCCTTACCCGGGCATAGCGTGATAGACCATGAGGGTGCGGGTGCCCTGGTGCACCTAGAGCAAGTGTTGTTTACATTCCCACCCTTGCAGGAAGTAGCTTAGAATGTATTATAGGCTCATATGCCCCTTCTCAGGGCTATGTGCTATATATACTCCCAACGGAGTTATGTTCCTAATTAATTAATCCATCCATCCATCCATCCATCCATCCATCCATCCATCCATCCATCCATCCATCCATCCATCCATCCATCCATCCATCCATCCATCCATCCATCCATCCATCCATCCATCCATCCATCCATCCATCCATCCATCCATCCATCCATCCATCCATCCATCCATCCATCCATCCATCCATCCATCCATCCATCCATCCATCCATCCATCCATCCATCCATCCATCCATCCATCCATCCATCCATCCATCCATCCATCCATCCATCGATCGGGGTTAATCAATGCTACGTGACTCCCCAACGGGAGCACGAGTTTAAGTAATTAATAAATTAATTCCAGACCTGCTGTGCTATTGCAGGATCCCCCTTTAGAAAGACCCTTTTGATATCAGTGGCTTTACACACATAATCCTTTCCAGAGTTGAGCTGATGCACAAACAATGAAATCAACACCTTGAGAGAGGTTTGCTGAATACCAGGAGTATACAACTCAGCCTCTGTCAGCTCTGTAGAGCCCCTGAACTCCGTGACACGTGGCCTAGCATGAAAAATGGGTGGTGCCCCATCAGCCTCTGGCTTGTGTTTGCACACAAATTATAACATCAGCTTTTTAGCCCGGCCCTGCTGGCAACGTCTCTAATGGAGTGACAGGTGGTGTGTGAGTGGGACTACGTGCATCAGGAGTGACCCATGCGTGCACTCCTCCCTCAGTGGCTTTGGTAAAAGCCTCCAGCCAAATCGATCCAATATGCGTCTGGCAGTCCCGTACAATGTCATCATAGGACAGGGGAGACATGGATGCAACATCCCATCTACCCAGCCCAAACACAGAAGGAAGCAGCTTTTGAGAGTGTATCGGAGATCATGAATCCACACAGGGCTCCTGACCTGGGAGGTACTTGGGTTGACTGCATGGATAGCAGCATCCAACCCAGTGCTAATATGGCTCAAAGGGATTTTAAAATGATCTATAGGTACCTGCCCTACCCCTGTCACACTCAACCTCCCAGCTGAGATGACTACTCAAGGGTAAGATACAAAAGGTTCCCCCAACAAGACATTCCCTGAATAGCCCTCCACCACCTGAAACGGGGTGGGCGTGCCCAGGATTGGAATGGACACCTGACCTTTGACCTGCATTTTGGTTTTGCCTGAAAAATCTGACACTCTAGCCCATGGTGAGGCCCTCATTTTCAGACCAGATACAGCATCTGCACTGATGATACTCACCAGTGCTTGGGTTTCTACAGCCAAAATACTAAGATCTTGACCTGCATCCCCTACAGCATTTACCCATGCTGTACCTGTTGCCACAACTGCTTTGCTGTTGTGTGCCTTGTGCAACCTCAGCAAATGTTTTCCTGGGGACAACAGGATTTGCTCTCACTTGTGGTTCTTCCGGGTGTGAAGGAGGAGATACCTGCTGCTCATCCCGTGCACCATTCTCCTGCCCAGTTGGACTATTGAATTGTAATGTGACTGCATTACTGAGGAAGACAGGGGCTTCTTCTGTGGTATTGTGCATCGAGAGCATGCAGGGGTAGTTTACACCCTACCCTTGCAGGAAGTAGCCCAGAATGTTTTAAAAGCCATAATTGCCCCTTCTCAGGGATATGTGCTATGTACATGTACTCCCAACGGAGATATGTTTCAATTTAATTTAATTTGATTAAATGTGCATGGGCATTAATTAATTAATTACTTATTAATTAATTAATTAATTAATTAATTAATTAGGAACATAACTCCGTTGGGAGTATATGTAGCACATAGCCCTTGAGAAGGGGCATATGGCCTATGATACATTCTAAGCTACTTCCTGCAAGGGTGGGAATGTAAACGACACTTGCTCTAGGTGCACCATGGCACCTGCACCCCCCAGAGTCTCGGGCAACGCCCAGCTAAGGGGAGCCCATCATAGGGGGGGAATATCAGCGTAGCTATACAAGAGCTAGAGCGTGGCATCTCAGCAGAAAGCAGCTCTCTGCATGGGCACAGCATAACTAAATAAAGCTAGGCATCATCTGGAGTGTGGCACATCATAGCCGGGCACACATGTACATGGCTAAATAAGACTCGTGAATCAGCTGGTGTAGAGCCTGTAGGAGGCTTACATGTACATGGCCACGGTCTATCTATTCTACACTACTACTGCTGTAGTCCCCTAAGCTGGGGCGTCTGGAGTCGTTGGGGCCGCGGCCGGTCGCATGCCAGGGCTTGTGGCCGACGTAGATGGCCGCCCCCTTCCAGTACACCGGCTGCCCCGCCTTGGTCTGCCGGAGCTGGAGGTAGGTCGGCCATAGCTCCCGTCGACGTTGTTGTGCTGCGCCAGGGTCAAGTCGTCGTCAAGGGTGAAGTGAGTCTTCTCGAGCCGCTTGCGGCATCTGAGAAAAGAAATCTTGTCCGCCGGGTTCTTAAAGGTGAGGAGGAGCGGGGGCGCCCCTGCCATACCCCGCGCGCGGGGAAGGCGGTGGGCGACCAGCTCGATCTCACCATTAAGGCCCATGCGACCAAGGATTTCTCTCTCAAACGCACGCGTAAGCTTCTCGGAATTCTCACCTTCCTCCATGTCGAAGTTCTTGACGATGACGTTGAGGCTGCGCTTGGCGAGCTCGGTCTCCTCGCGGAGGTCGAGCGTCTGCTGCTGGAGCTGTGCTGCGACGGCGGAGGTTGTGGAGGTGGTGTGCTGCTTAAGCATGTCCACCCAGGTCGGGATGGGAGGAGCATCGCCAGCCAGGCCAGCGGGGGCGGGCTTGGCGGCAATGTCCTTCACCGCCTGGGCGGTGAGGCCTGCGGTGTTTTGCAGGACCGGCTCCAGGGCGATTGCATTGTCATTAAGGTGCTGGTCGATGTCGCGGAGCTGGGCGGTGATGGAGTCGGTGGAGGCGGAGGGGGGGGGGGGGGAGGCGAGGAGGGTGGCAGTGGCGGTGGGGATGGTGGGGAGCTCAGCAGCCAGCGTGCGACCCACAGCTGCCACATCTGCAGCGAGGGGCGTCACGTGCTGTGAGATGGCTGCGTGGAGGTGGAGGAGGAGGGTGGATTCGGTCAAGGGGACGGGTTGCCAGAGGTCCGCGGAAGCACACTGAAGGATGGAAAAGAGGGCGGCAAGCTGAAGGCGCGGTTGCGACCAGCCAGACAGGTCAGCTGCACGGAGCTGAAACAGGCCGTCAGACTGGCTGCGGAAGCATTTATGGCGTTAGAGGCGCTGGCACAGGTCAAGAAGGGAGGCATACGACCCATAAAACAGGAGCTCCAGTATCCGGATGTGTGGCCTGTCGAAATAGCCGGGTCTGTTGACGTCGAAGGTGGAAAATAATTCGTCAACGTCAAAGTCGTACTCAGACCGGCTAGGTTCGGTTGGGCGGCTGCGTTTGGGCTCAGGCGAGGCTGAAGGCGAGGCATGAAGCCCGGGAGGGTGCTGGGCGACCACCAGTGTGCGACTAGTGTCACGGCTGCCTGCCGGACCTGAGGGCGAAGCTGCAGCCGGAGCTGCAGACGTATTATCATTGCCGAGCGCAGCCGCCAGGCTGCGTTGCGTCGAGGAGCGTTTGCTCGTCATATATTGCGTAATAGCTTCGGAAAATTATATCAGCATGTGCGTCTTAGAAAGACGAAGCGATTGTGATATTCACAGCTGAATTCGGTGCTCAAACGTGCAAGTTATGAGCTCCGCCGTCAGCCATGGCTACCTCGTGGCTCGTGGCTCGTGGCTGAGCTGCACTACATGTGCATGGGCACGTGCACGGGCATCAATTAATTAATTAATTAGGAACATCACTCCGTTGGGAGGCAATGTAGCACATATCCCTGAGAAGGGGCATATGGCTTTTAATACATCCTAGGCTACTTCATGCAAGGGTGGGAATGTAAGCTACCCTTGCTCTAGGTGCACCAGGGCACCCGCACCCTCACGGTCTATCACGCTATGCCCAGCTAAGGGGGAGCATGCCATGTGGGGGAAGATCATCATGGCTATACAAGGGCGAGGGCATCGCTTCTCAACAGAGAGTATCTCTCTGCATAGGCATAGCATGGCTAAATTCTTAATGCAACACCCATGGGGGTCCCATTATAGACATAGCGTGGCTAAATGTTGAAGGCATCATCCATGGGGGCCATTATGGGCGCATATGCGCGTGGGCCACGTACATGCTAGGCTAAGCCACATGCATGGGCATGCCACGGAGTACTATGCTGCTCTAATTAGGAAAAACAATTTATTAATATTGCAATGTACCTTTCACAACCTGTTACTATGACAAAAATATCAAGGACAAAAATATGTCCATACTACTGGTTGTCTCCTTGATACTGTTGTCTCCTTGATACTGCTCTTGACCTTAACAATGCAAAACCAGATATCGCTGCACCGTGAGAGGCTAGAGGTCTAGCTGATGGCCGCAGCCAGTCTGCGGGCACAAGTCCACACAGGCCTCCAAAAGCTACAGGGCGCGTTTTTATGGTCTACTTTTTTTACAGGCTACCTTCATCCCACGCCCGCTGCGCACCGGTGCCCCCAAGAGATTCCGATGGATTTTCTTGACAGTGGTAACAACCACAGTTCAGACAATGCAGGCCACTGGCAAGGGGCAAAGCGCCAGCGGGCAGGATGGTGGGTGGTGGTACTATGCTATTTGTCCCCCCCAAATTACCAGCTGTTGCCATATAGCCTTACCCGGATGTGGCAAGCAAGCCATTTACACTATTCAGTGGGACAACAAGCTCAGGCTTGACAGCGCAAGGATCTTACCATGAGGAACGAATCAAGCCTATGACGACATACCAAACAGGATATGCATGCCTGCCATGGTATGTATTTGGCTGCATGATATAATAATACAATAATACTACACTAGTAGTATATATATATGATATAATCGTTGTCTCACTGAATATCAACTGTCACGGGGAAGCGTCCCGATCAGCCTCCCCTCCCCCTTGCGGGAACCAGGCTCCCTGAGACGCCCGCCCCTGAGCACAAGCCAGCCAGACCAAGGCTGGACAACCAGGCGGAAAGAAAGGCTGGTTTCCCTTATTTCCCCAGCCAGGAAAGAGGGAAGGCAACCTGCCTCTCCTCTTGTCCAGCCTTCCCTTTTTTCCAGCCTCCCCTTTTTTCCAGCCTTCCCTTTTTTCCAGCCTTCCCTTTTTTCCAGCCTTCCTTTTTTTCCAGCCTTCCCTTTTTTCCAGCCTTCCCTCTTTACAGCCCTTCCCCCGGCCGATTCTCTGGGCAACAGGACATCCCTTTTTCACGAGCTGAGGAACGCCCAGCACGGGCACGTGGGAATGGAAACACCGACGCTGTGGTCGAACACACAGCAGTCGCATTATTGAGCAGCCACCCTATCGAGACAGCAGCATGTAGCTTTAGGGGTGGCCAGCCGCCTCCTGGCTGTACGGGTCGCTACCCATGCCAGTGATTGCAGCCTCCAACCCAAAACCTGGACGCCGGATGTCAACCATAGGCACGGAACCCCAGATTTAGGGCTCCGCTAGGCTCCAGATATGAGGCCCTTGATCGCCCCGTAGGCCTGACCCTGCATTGTACGCCTTGTACGCGTATCCCTAAGACGCCGCCGTATAATTGCCCCTCACACGGCCTCCTGAGGGTGTCGCACCATATCCCCCTCAAGCTCCCCTCCCCCCCGCCCACATGGCCCGTCTTGTTACATATGCCTGGGTGGCATTAAACCATGATAAGCAAGTCCAGGCCGAGGCGGCAATGGCCCCGGCGCCGCAAAGGAAGCCCAGCGATGCCACATGGCCCGTAGGATGGTACAGTGACCTCCAGGTGGTACAGTGACCTTCAGGTTTGAACCAGTAGGCAGAAACCACGTAGACGGAGCAGTCGTCCACAACGCATCGAGTTGGATTTGGTACCCACGTCTCGGGGATGACAGTAGGTAGAAACAGTCCCAGGCGGATGCTACAGCACTGGACTCCTACCCCGTGGGGTAGGATTCCACTCGTTAAGCCTGCCACCCGCACCGCAATGGGGTAGGATTCCACACGTCAAGCCTGCCACCCGCACCCAAATCTTTCCAGAAGCAACCATTCCTCCCCCTCCCCCCGGGGGCACATCATTTTTTCGACATTGAATTTTCCATCATAGAGCCCATAGCTCCCTTATCCGCCATAGGGAACCCACTGGCCCAAATCCATGGTGACTTTCCCTCAGCCTGTTTAGGCTCCCTTCACCGCAACACGCCCTCTTCTCCCCATTCAGCCAGGCCGCCCCCGGTCCCTCTCTCCCCACCCCACAATTGCATTCGGGCCACCCCCGAGACTTACCCATCCCTTTCAACCGGCTTCACATCGTGGCTTGTTACACTTCCGGCCATTTCCAATCAGCCCCTTCCCTAGACCAGCAGAAACAGACCGCCCCTAGAGCAGGTCCCTATCTAGAGCAGCAGGTCCCTATCTAGAGCAGGTCCCACTCAGCAGGCCTATCTAGAGCAGCAGGTCCCTATCCCCTCATTCTTCCAATCACCCCCGCAACGTCTGTCCCATTGAAAGAGTCAGGCCCTCGAGTATGGGCCCCTGTCCCTACGTGAAAGGCCTCGGGTCGTCCCCTGTCCCAGGTAGGGAGTCAGGTCACCCTTGATTGGATCAAGGAAGCCCCGCGCCGTCCCCCAAAGAAGCCCCGCTCAAGGCCCCAGGCCGTCCCCGAAATGGGTGCTCTGCCATTGGCTCGCCGCGATGGACGAGGCCTTGCTCGCGAGCTTCTTCACGTTCTTGACGGGTGGGGGCACGGGCACCATGCCCGTGGCCTTGACGACCTGGCGCGCCTGCTTCTTCTCCTCCTTCTGGAACGTGTGGTACTCCTTGCCCTTCTCGGCCTGCTTGAGCGCCTTGCGCTCCCCGGAGGACAGGTGCTTCTTGTACAGCCGCTCCGTATCCGCCAGGTTGTGCTCACGCGCGTTGGGGAAGACCGACTGCGGATAGGGATTAGGAGGCACGAATAGGGACGAAGAAGGACGAATGGGGGAGCGTAATAACGTTAGGTGGGGGTGAATAGCAACGGTCAGGGATGAATGGAGATGACTAGGATTGAAAAGGGACGGGATGATCGGGGATGTTCATGACTGATCAGGGATGCTGACGGTGTCTAGGTGCGAACAGGACGTTGTGCCGACAAGGGAGCAATAGGGTATTGATAAGAACGAGGCAAGCCCCCCCCCCTCCCCCCACCTGGAAGCAGCCACAGCCGGTCTCATTTTAACATGTTGATACCTGTAACAAAGACTACGTTACTCTAGAAAGGAAACGTTACTCTGGATCAACGCAGCATTACAAACTTCCTCACCCCCTTCGCTCACCTCCTCAACCTGCAGCAATCACGGCCAGTCCTATTCTTTGATTTTAAAAACTATAAACAATACCTCAATAAAACAACCGCAACAATGCAGCATCACCATTTACCCCACACCCCTTCCCTCACCTCCTCGTCCGGCAGCAGCCATGGCCGGACCTCGTCATCATCACCGCCCCCTGGCCCTATCATGGTCGGCGCGGACTGCATCGATGACTCTCGCATGGCCGGCGCCGATTGCATGGTGGACTTGTATGTTGAGTCGTCCGACTGTGGCGTTGTTGTCGGGCGTTGGCGTTTGTTACCATTGTCATGGGGAAAGCAAAGAGGAATCGTATCATCAGAAGAAGATACCTGAATGACGAAAAAAATTCTAACAATATATTTATTGTTAGAAAATGCGTGAGCGGGAGCACCAGCCCCAAAAACAGAGCTCCCACGTGTACAGACTCGCTCGCATTGGTGATGGAGTCATAATGGGCGCTGACGTCGTTCCATGTTGGTGATGGTATTCTTGTGGGTATTGCTGTTTGTGTCGGAATGGTATTGTCGTTGCGGGAACCGCAGGTGGAATCATCCTTGCCCTTGTCGTCGTCGGTAGTTGGGCAGAGTTGGTGTCATCGTCGTTGGTGTTCGTGCTCAGTGGAGTTTGGTAGTCCTAGCCGGCTTCGGGCAGAGTGGAGTGGCATTGGTGGCGGGGATAGTGTTGGCGTTACAAGAGGAACTTTGTTGGAGGGAGGGAAAAATGGCCAGCTTGCTTCAGGCTCACACACATATGTGGAACTAGTTGGTGCCACTGTACCCTTAAGACGAGATGGCTTTATACAAGTCCCTGAGACAAGGTGGCTTTAAACCAGTCCACCGAGATAGCGGTGGAGGTAGGCCAGGATCGAGACAAATAGCAAGCAAGGGTGGGATGATGACGACTAGAGAGAGATAGCGAGCAAGGGTGGGATGATGACGACTAGAGAGAGATAGCGAGCAAGGGCGGGATGATGACGACTAGAGACCTGTCGTCCGTTGTGCACTTGCTCGATATGGTTCTGAGATAGCCTTTCGCCATGCATTTTGTGCTTGTTGAAGCTTGCACTTGCCAGTGACAACCTGAGATGGTCCATCGGGCCATCAGGGCCGAGCCTGATACTATGACGAGACAAATGACGACAGTTGCGAATGACATGGGTCGTGATGACTGGATACCTGACCTCATCCCCAAGAGTGAGACATGATGAGTGAGACGTGATGAGTGAGAAGTGATGAGTGAGTGGTGATGAGTGAGTAGTGATGAGTGAGTGGTGATGAGTGAGACGTAATGAGTGAGTGGTGATGAGTGAGTAGTGATGAGTGAGTGGTGATGAGTGAGTACTGATGAGTGAGTGGTGATGAGTGAGAAGTGATGAGTGAGTGGCGATGAGTGAGTAGTGATGAGTGAGTGGTGATGAGTGAGACGTGATGAGTGAGAAGTGATGAGTGAGTGGTGATGAGTGAGACGTGATGAGTGAGTGGTGATGAGTGAGTGGTGATGAGTGGTGGTGAGTGAGTGGTGATGAGTGAGTAGTGATGAGTGAGTAGTGATGAGTGAGTAGTGATGAGTGAGTGGTGATGAGTGAGAAGTGATGAGTGAGAAGTGATGAGTGAGTGGTGATGAGTGAGAAGTGATGAGTGAGTGGTGATGAGTGAGTACTGATGAGTGAGTGGTGATGAGTGAGTAGTGATGAGTGAGTGGTGATGAGTGAGACGTGATGAGTGAGAAGTGATGAGTGAGTGGTGATGAGTGAGTAGTGATGAGTGAGTGGTGATGAGTGAGTGGTGATGAGTGAGAAGTGATGAGTGAGTGGTGATGAGTGAGTGGTGATGAGTGAGTGGTGATGAGTGAGTGGTGATGAGTGAGTAGTGATGAGTGAGAAGTGATGAGTGAGTAGTGATGAGTGAGAAGTGATGAGTGAGTACTGATGAGTGAGAAGTGATGAGTGAGTAGTGATGGTGCTCCTCATACCTCCCACCCCTCTAGTGCCAGTGCTCCCCATACCTCTTGTGACAACGGCTCCGCACCAAGGCCGGGTCGCCGCAAGTGGCCCAGGCCCAGACCTGCGGTGCCGAAACCCTGGCCCACCGACGCCGAGTGGCTGCTTGCACACGCACGTGGGGGAGAGAAGCCGCGCGCACAGGCGCGAGAAAAGGGACAGAGATCGTAGGCGATACAATGTGTAGGTAAACGGAAATCATTAAGTTACAGATACAGCAGATACGAAACACTAGTTGGCAATTCTTAGAACTGCAAGTAGGAATGTGGAGTACCTTGCGAATCGCATGAACACAGGCATTAGAACCACGATAGAGACACTGTACACATGACAACGTTGTGTGCACAGGTCCAGCCGGATGCTCTTCGGTGCCAGTTGTCAGTAGTTACCAGCGTCAAGTCTGCTGCCCCGACACGCCCTTGGCAACCTGCCCCAACCTTACCGGGTCTTAGCGCCGCATACACGTCAACAGTATGTACAGTAGGAATAGCAAGGAGTTACTATTATGTAGATAGTATGTACGGTAGTACTAGCCACGAATAGCTTAAGCGCCTTGTACTCTATGTCATGCCTTACCTTAGCTGCGGTCCTGACCGAACATCGCCGGTGGACCCGGCACTGCTGTGACAAATAGAAAACGGAAAACAGGGGAACAAACAAATAAGAAGTATGTCAGGGAGGACAACTGGAGGCAGACTTCTATCAGTGCTACAAGGGTACCTGGTCTTGTGTATGGACCACAAAGGCACGCAAGGCAGCATGCACGGCCAAGCAGACCCAGCTGCAAACATGTGCATTAATTTGTAAAACTAGTTAATTTGTGAACCTTTTAGTTAATTTGTTAACCTAGTTAATTTGTGAACGTTACTTTGTTAACCTAGTTAATTTGTGAACCTTCATTTGTATAAACCTAACAGTTTGAGACCACGGCCTCTTGGATGCCTTGGGGCATCCTTAGTGAATTTCAAGTCAATCAAACACGCCCTATAAGAGTGGGCATGTGCACCGGCCCGCAGACAGGCAGGCCAGCTGCATGGAACGAGGTCACCTCTACGGTCCAGTGGTTAAGAGTCTTCGGTCTGGGGTCCAGAGTTTGTAATCTTCACTTTACCGTCCAGAGTAGTGTAGGGTGACAGGCCTAGCACCCGCATAGGTACGCGCACGGGCATGCACATGCAGCCTAGTCGCAAGCCAGCCCCTCTTTCAAAGGTGTTGCCTGGCAAGGGGTTGCCTAGCAAATATGCAGCGTGTGCTATTCGCAGCGTGTGCCTGCCCGTGCATATTCGCGTACGTAGGCGGCCCCGCAGAGCCCCGCACTAGTGCCCATCGAGGAGGGTCTATTGTGTGCAGAGGGTCCCTAGAGGGTCCCTCGAAGCGGGTCTAGTGTCTGCACGGTTCTATTAAGATGACACGTTCTAATGTATAGTGGCACTGTAGGTCATAGTGGTACCGTAGTCTAGTGCTTAGGACAGTGTGCACGGATCTACAAAGAGGATACGCTCCAATGGATAGAGTTACACGAGCGCACGCGGCCTGATTACATTTGCCACAAGTTGCCTATGGAATCTGCACACGAACAAGCTTTGCCTAGAGCTCAGAGGGAAGGACCTCATGTATGTTTTGCCATCATGCCTATTCCGCCTTATCATGTCATGTTGGTTCCGCCTTATCATGTCATGTCTGTTCCACCAGGTCACGTCGGTGGTACCAACACATTTCTATTTCTCTTTTCTGAAACATGCGCCCCCGCCTGTGCATGCGACTGGACTCTCTTTTGGGGGGGGGCTGCTGGGTCCAACGGACGTAAATAACACATTGGGAACACACCACGAGCACACGCGCCTGGTATCTACCCACCAAGCCCCATGCCTGGTCCCACGGATGCACAAAACGCCGTTTGATACTAACGCTAGCGCACGCACCTGCCCTCTCCCTCCGGCCTGGTCCACGTTTGTGTTCTTGGGCCGCGCGCCATGCGGGAATCGCTTGATGGGCCTACCACGGAGCCGCTGGGGGTGAGTAAGGGGGTAGGGAGCACGGACGCAATCCAAGGATACTAGGAGTGTCAGAGTAGAGGAATAGCAGCAGTACCAGAGCAGAGGAACAGCAGGAGTGTCAGAGTAGAGGAATAGCAGCAGTACCAGAGTAGAGGAATAGCAGCAGTACCAGAGTAGAGGAATAGCAGCAGTACCAGAATAGAGGAATAGCAGCAATACCAGAGTAGAGGAACAGCAGGAGTGTCAGAGTAGAGGAATAGCAGCAGTACCAGAGTAGAGGAATAGCAGCAGTGTCAGAGTACAGGAATAGCAGCAGTATCGGAGAAGAGGAATAGCAGCAGTGTCAGAGTAGAGGAATAGCAGCAGTATGGAGTAGAGGAATAGCAGCAGTATCGGAGTAGAGGAATACAATTAGTATCAGCGTAGAGGAATAGCATCAGTATCAGAGTAGAGGAAAATCAGCAGTGTCAGAGTGGAGGAATGGCAGCAGTGTCAGAGTGAATCCGGGTGATATAAGAGTGAGACTTGGGGCCAGGTATTGCAGGGCGCGGATCCGGGGCAACCATGCTGGTGTAGGGGTCCGGGGCAACCATGCTGGTGTAGGGGTCCGGGGCAGCCATGCTGGGATAGGGGTCTGGGGCAAGCATGCTGGGATAGGTGTCCGAGTCCAAAGGCTCTGGGTGAGGCATGCTATCGACAGCACGTGGGGTGTCCGACATAGGGATTTACCAACATCTTTGTGACTATCAAGTGGGACGTCATCATGGATGGGATGGATGGGATGGATGGGATGGATGGGATGGATGGGATGGATGGGATGGATGGGATGGATGGGATGGATGGGATGGATGGGATGGATGGGATGGATGGGATGGATGGGATGGATGGGATGGATGGGATGGATGGGATGGATGGGATGGATGGGATGGATGGGATGGATGGGATGGATGGGATGGATGGGATGGATGGGATGGATGGATGGGATGGATGGGATGGATGGGATGGATGGGATGGATGGGATGGATGGGATGGATGGGATGGATGGGATGGATGGGATGGATGATGGGATGGATGGGATGGATGGGATGGATGGGATGGATGGGATGGATGGGATGGATGGGATGGATGGGATGGATGGGATGGATGGGATGGATGGGATGGATGGGATGGATGGGATGGATGGGATGGATGGGATGGATGGGATGGATGGGATGGATGGGATGGATGGGATGGATGGGATGGATGGGATGGATGGGATGGATGGGATGGATGGGATGGATGGGATGGATGGGATGGATGGGATGGATGGGATGGATGGATGGATGGATGGGATGGATGGGATGGATGGGATGGATGGGATGGATGGGATGGATGGGATGGATGGGATGGATGGGATGGATGGGATGGATGGGATGGATGGGATGGATGGGATGGATGGGATGGATGGGATGGATGGGATGGATGGGATGGATGGGATGGATGGGATGGATGGGATGGATGGGATGGATGGGATGGATGGGATGGATGGGATGGATGGGATGGATGGGATGGATGGGATGGATGGATGGATGGATGGGATGGATGGATGGGATGGATGGGATGGATGGGATGGATGGGATGGATGGGATGGATGGGATGGATGGGATGGATGGGATGGATGGGATGGATGGGATGGATGGGATGGATGGGATGGATGGGATGGATGGGATGGATGGGATGGATGGGATGGATGGGATGGATGGGGATGGATGGGATGGATGGGATGGATGGGATGGATGGGATGGATGGGATGGATGGGATGGATGGGATGGATGGGATGGATGGGATGGATGGGATGGATGGGATGGATGGGATGGATGGGATGGATGGGATGGATGGGATGGATGGGATGGATGGGATGGATGGGATGGATGGGATGGATGGGATGGATGGGATGGATGGGATGGATGGGATGGATGGGATGGATGGGATGGATGGGATGGATGGGATGGATGGGATGGATGGGATGGATGGGATGGATGGGATGGATGGGATGGATGGGATGGATGGGATGGATGGGATGGATGGGATGGATGGGATGGATGGGATGGATGGGATGGATGGGATGGATGGGATGGATGGGATGGATGGGATGGATGGGATGGATGGGATGGATGGGATGGATGGGATGGATGGGATGGATGGGATGGATGGGATGGATGGGATGGATGGGATGGATGGGATGGATGGGATGGATGGGATGGATGGGATGGATGGGATGGATGGGATGGATGGGATGGATGGGATGGATGGGATGGATGGGATGGATGGGATGGATGGGATGGATGGGATGGATGGGATGGATGGGATGGATGGGATGGATGGGATGGATGGGATGGATGGGATGGATGGGATGGATGGGATGGATGGGATGGATGGGATGGATGGGATGGATGGGATGGATGGGATGGATGGGATGGATGGGATGGATGGGATGGATGGGATGGATGGGATGGATGGGATGGATGGGATGGATGGGATGGATGGGATGGATGGGATGGATGGGATGGATGGGATGGATGGGATGGATGGGATGGATGGGATGGATGGGATGGATGGGATGGATGGGATGGATGGGATGGATGGGATGGATGGGATGGATGGGATGGATGGGATGGATGGGATGGATGGGATGGATGGGATGGATGGGATGGATGGGATGGATGGGATGGATGGGATGGATGGGATGGATGGGATGGATGGGATGGATGGGATGGATGGGATGGATGGGATGGATGGGATGGATGGGATGGATGGGATGGATGGGATGGATGGGATGGATGGGATGGATGGGATGGATGGGATGGATGGGATGGATGGGATGGATGGGATGGATGGGATGGATGGGATGGATGGGATGGATGGGATGGATGGGATGGATGGGATGGATGGGATGGATGGGATGGATGGGATGGATGGGATGGATGGGATGGATGGGATGGATGGGATGGATGGGATGGATGGGATGGATGGGATGGATGGGATGGATGGGATGGATGGGATGGATGGGATGGATGGGATGGATGGGATGGATGGGATGGATGGGATGGATGGGATGGATGGGATGGATGGGATGGATGGGATGGATGGGATGGATGGGATGGATGGGATGGATGGGATGGATGGGATGGATGGGATGGATGGGATGGATGGGATGGATGGGATGGATGGGATGGATGGGATGGATGGGATGGATGGGATGGATGGGATGGATGGGATGGATGGGATGGATGGGATGGATGGGATGGATGGGATGGATGGGATGGATGGGATGGATGGGATGGATGGGATGGATGGGATGGATGGGATGGATGGGATGGATGGGATGGATGGGATGGATGGGATGGATGGGATGGATGGGATGGATGGGATGGATGGGATGGATGGGATGGATGGGATGGATGGGATGGATGGGATGGATGGGATGGATGGGATGGATGGGATGGATGGGATGGATGGGATGGATGGATGGGATGGATGGGATGGATGGGATGGATGGGATGGATGGGATGGATGGGATGGATGGGATGGATGGGATGGATGGGATGGATGGGATGGATGGGATGGATGGGATGGATGGGATGGATGGGATGGATGGGATGGATGGGATGGATGGGATGGATGGGATGGATGGGATGGATGGGATGGATGGGATGGATGGGATGGATGGGATGGATGGGATGGATGGGATGGATGGGATGGATGGGATGGATGGGATGGATGGGATGGATGGGATGGATGGGATGGATGGGATGGATGGGATGGATGGGATGGATGGGATGGATGGGATGGATGGGATGGATGGGATGGATGGGATGGATGGGATGGATGGGATGGATGGGATGGATGGGATGGATGGGATGGATGGGATGGATGGGATGGATGGGATGGATGGGATGGATGGGATGGATGGGATGGATGGGATGGATGGGATGGATGGGATGGATGGGATGGATGGGATGGATGGGATGGATGGGATGGATGGGATGGATGGGATGGATGGGATGGATGGGATGGATGGGATGGATGGGATGGATGGGATGGATGGGATGGATGGGATGGATGGGATGGATGGGATGGATGGGATGGATGGGATGGATGGGATGGATGGGATGGATGGGATGGATGGGATGGATGGGATGGATGGGATGGATGGGATGGATGGGATGGATGGGATGGATGGGATGGATGGGATGGATGGGATGGATGGGATGGATGGGATGGATGGGATGGATGGGATGGATGGGATGGATGGGATGGATGGGATGGATGGGATGGATGGGATGGATGGGATGGATGGGATGGATGGGATGGATGGGATGGATGGGATGGATGGGATGGATGGGATGGATGGGATGGATGGGATGGATGGGATGGATGGGATGGATGGGATGGATGGGATGGATGGGATGGATGGGATGGATGGGATGGATGGGATGGATGGGATGGATGGGATGGATGGGATGGATGGGATGGATGGGATGGATGGGATGGATGGGATGGATGGGATGGATGGGATGGATGGGATGGATGGATGGGATGGATGGGATGGATGGGATGGATGGGATGGATGGGATGGATGGGATGGATGGGATGGATGGGATGGATGGGATGGATGGGATGGATGGGATGGATGGGATGGATGGGATGGATGGGATGGATGGGATGGATGGGATGGATGGGATGGACGGCAAGATAATTGCTGAGCTATCTGCTCATTTTATACTTATATTGTGGCGGGCTAAAAGGGGGCCGATCTGCTGCCTGTAGCGTAGCTCTACCGTGCGTCACCTACACCATGTGAGGTGCTCGTGTTACATGTACTAGAGTAGAAGGGGACTGGCGTTGCGCCAGTACTAGTGCCTAGTGTCAACCGTGCCCGCCCTTCTGAGAGGGGCGCGGCGCCTTGAGACCATGTGATTTGCTGTTCATTTTCATACGTACTTAGAGGGGTGTGGTGAACGTAGGGAGGCCTTTTTGCAGCTCCCACCCACCCACCCTCGCTGCTGTTGGGGACAGGATTGGACCAAGGTGGCAGGTGCTGCGCCCCAGCATGGTGAACTGGCCTAACTTGACCATGACTTGTACTAAGATTTTGAGGGTGTGGCTAGGCTCGACTGTTAAAGCTGCCCACACTTACTTCAAAAACAAAAAACTGTTTCTCTGGTAGGAAGGCACTCCAATGCACCTTAACTTGAGCACCTATCTACCCAAGGCTTGACATCTCCCACAGGACGACATCGGAGGTACATCGGTACACCGCGAACAGCGTCATACTAGTCTGGAGTATGGTCACTCCGCCCAGTGCGAATGACATACACCGCATTGCGCTCCAGCTGATAACACTGTACAAGCGCAACCCTCCCTGTGTTCCCAGGTATAACTCTTATTACCGCAAGATTATCCCCCCGCAAAACAACCTCTTAACTCCCACGAGGTATGACTCCCACGAGCCTGCAATCGCGACCAAACGACCAGGTGACATACAAGCAACCACACAAGCAGACACTACCACAAGAACCATAACTATATTCATCGACCACATGCCACAATTGTCCGCCATACTGCCAAAAGATCACGTCAAGGCAAACACCCCCTCCTTCCCCACCATGCCCCCACCCCACTTACGCATCTGACGGCTTGGTCCCCACGGCATGGCCATCCGCAAACATGGTCGCCGGCGGCAGGTTGGGCTGCACCACACCCCCATCCTTCGCCACCACGACCACCGGTTCCTTGAGAGCTGCCGGCGCAACGCCACGGCTGGCATCCGCATGGCCCAGCCGGCGTGCCGCCATGCGTGCCTTACGTGCCGCCGCTGCATCACTCACACGCGGCACCTCGACCGCCTTGTTGGCGCGCTCTGGGTCCGCCGGGGTGGCCGCTAGACCCGAGGTGGGGGTGGGGGATGTACCGGAGGCGTCGGGGGCGGCAGGCTCTTCATCCGGATTGGCCACGTTGGATCGCTGCTGCTGCTGCTGCCGCCGGCGCCGCCGCGCCGCCGTGTCCTCGGCTGCCGGCAGCTCGGGTTTCTGCGGTGATGTGGCGTTGTAGGGGGGCCGGCCAGTGGCAAGACAGGGCCATGCAAACGGATGGGGCGATGAGGCGGGCAACAGAGCGAACAAGGGCACTGCGATTTATTAGGCATAGATTAACAGGTAGAGCACATAGCCTATAGCTACCCTTCATAGAGCCATAAAGGGGCATCTACAGGGGGCATATAGCTGCCCTATTTCCTACAAATCTGCATGGACTTATAGGATAACCATGTACAATCCGTAGGTATTGTAGGGGCCCACTCACGGAATCCTTCTACCGACGTGCCATGTCGCTGGAGCAGTAATTGGAGTAGGGTGGTGGGCCAGAGATAACGGACAGAACTGAAACATCAAGGTGGAATAAGATCACATTGGAGTAGGGTGGTGGGCAAGAGATAACGGAGAGACCTGAAACATCAAGGTGGAATAAGATCACCTTGGAGTAGGGTGGTGGGCCAGAGATAACGGACAGACCTGAAACATCAAGGTGGAATAAGATCACCTTGGAGTAGGGTGGTGGGCAAGAGATAACGGACAGAACTGAAACATCAAGGTGGAGTAAGATCACATTGGAGTAGGGTGATGGGCAAGAGATAACGGACAGAACTGAAACATCAAGGTGGAATAAGATCACCTTGGAGTAGGGTGGTGGGCCAGAGATAACGGACAGAACTGAAACATCAAGGTGGAATAAGATCACCTTGGAGTAGGGTGATGGGCCAGAGATAACGGACAGAACTGAAACATCAAGGTGGAATAAGATCACCTTGGAGTAGGGTGATGGGCCAGAGATAACGGACAGAACTGAAACATCAAGGTGGAATAAGATCACATTGGAGTAGGGTGATGGGCCAGAGATAACGGACAGAACTGAAACATCAAGGTGGAATAAGATCACCTTGGAGTAGGGTGATGGGCAAGAGATAACGGACAGAACTGAAACATCAAGGTGGAATAAGATCACCTTGGAGTAGGGTGATGGGCCAGAGATAACGGACAGAACTGAAACATCAAGGTGGAATAAGATCACATTGGAGTAGGGTGATGGGCCAGAGATAACGGACAGAACTGAAACATCAAGGTGGAATAAGATCACATTGGAGTAGGGTGATGGGCCAGAGATAACGGACAGAACTGAAACATCAAGGTGGAATAAGATCACAGGGGTGGCATCGTGATAGAGAGGGTAGAGGTGCTGATTGTGACGTAGATAGCGATGATAGATCACAGGGGTGGCATCGTGATAGAGAGGGTAGAGGTGCTGATTGTGGCGTAGATAGCGATGATAGATCACAGCAGGGGCATCGTGATAGAGAGGGTAGAGGTGCTGATTGTGGCGTAGATAGCCATGATAGATCACAGCAGGGGCATCGTGATAGAGACGATAGACCAACCTACACCTGGGGTGGATCACAGGAAGGCTTCCCACCTACTACCCACCGTGAAAAGCACAAGGAAAGAGGACCCAAAAATAGTTTCAAGAGAAGACAGCACCCTGGCAGCACACATAAGCTGCACCTGGGCCGTAGAGCAGGGATAAATCCCACCCGTCAAGGCGCTGATGTCATAAACAAGAAAACAGCCTCGGTGATATAATAAGCAAGGAAACCCTGGCGGCATCGCACCTTATCATCCTGCTGGGCCGCCTGCGGGTCAACCCCCCCCGGCTGCATGCCCGGCTGGCCCTGCAGCAGTGGTTGCTGCCACCAATTGGGCTGAATCAGCCCCTGCGGCTGCACAAGCGGGAGCCCCGGCTGGCCCGGAAGCCCCGGCCAGAAAGGGTTCGTCTGCCCTGGCAGGGACCCCGGCAGCTGGCCCGGCAACAGGAACGGGAACTGGGCGTTGGGCAGGCCTGCTGGCATCTGCCCCAGCACCCCCGCTAGCGCCTGCCACTGGGCCTGTGCCGCATCTGCCGACGCCTTTGCCGACGCCTCCTCGGCCGCCGCCTTTGCCGCCGCCTTTGCCTTTGCCGCCTCTGCCCTCGCTGCCTCCACATCTGCTTGCGCCTCCGCCTTCGCGGCTTCTGCTTCTGCCTGTGCCTGTGCTGCCACCGCCGCCGCAGCCCTCGCTTGCGCCTCTAGCTCTGCCTTGGCTTGCGCCTGTGCCTGCGCCTCGGCCTGCGCCTTGGCGGCCGCGATCGCCTCGTCTTGGCGCTGCTTCTCCAGCTCCCTGGCCAGGGCCTCCTGCTCTCTGGCCAGCTTGGCGGCCGTCTCCTGCTCTTGCATCTGGAGCTGCTGCTCGCGACTCAGCCGCTGCCGCTGCCGCCACGTCAGCCCCGTCACGGCGGCCTCGCCCACGGGCAGCGGCACCTTTTGTCGCGACGCTTCCGCCTTTCTCTCGGACAACCTCTGCGTCTCTGGGACCAATGGGAGGTTGCCCACAATGAAGGGTCGCTGGGTGACCGCATTGGTCTGTTCGGGTAGGATCACCACAGGCACGGGCTCTGGCTGTGGCTGTGGCTGTGGCTGTGGCTGTGGCTGCAGCTGTGGCTGTGGCTGTGGCTGTGGCTGTGGCTGTGGCTGTGGCTGTGGCTGTGGCTGTGGCTGTGGCTGTGGCTGTGGCTGTGGCAGTGACAGTGGCTCTGGCTGGGGCTGGGGCTTGGGCTGGGGCTGCAGGCCCCCTTGTGAGGCCTGGGCAGCGCCGGCCCCTGGGAAGAGCCCGCTGGCGCCACCTGGCACCCCTTGTGCCTGGGTGTACGGGTACCCCATCGTCAGTGCCGCCTGCTGGGGCAGCATGCCCGCCGCGGCCATGGACATCATGGCCTGTTGCAGCTGGAACACCCACATCTGCTGCTGCTGGGGCGACATCTGCTCCCAGTTGACGGGCCACTGCATCACGGGCCACTGGGGCGGCAGCTGGCCTACCTGGGGGAGTAGCGGATTTGTCATCCCCTGGGGGATGCCGGACGGGCTCCCCATGCCGGCGCTCTGCCACGCAGGGCCGGCATTAGTGGCCGGCTTGCCACCCCCGGATGGCCCCTGCATCTCCTCCTGCAGCTGCTGCATGAGCTCCTCGTCCTCGTTGTCTGGTGCTGACTCATCGGGTGCCGTCTCGTAGAGGTCCTTGCTGACCTGGCCGGGAGTGGCCGAGGAAGTGGAGCCACTGCCCCTGCGCACGGATGCCTTAACTGCACGGCCCCAGTTGCGCGCAGTGGGGTTTGCCTCCTGGTGGGGTGTGGATGAGAGACAGGGGGGGAGCTGTAGAGAGTTAGATACAAGCATGGAATGGTAATGACCGAGAGTGAGTAGCGTCGTGTCGCGAAAAATAGCAAAAGCACCATAAAACTTCCGTACCCAAAACATAGAGAGAGAGAGAACGTTATATAGATGGATAGATAGCCATCGTGATAGCCATTGGATCGGTAGGACTTGAAAAAGACCTCTGGCATTGATCTGCCCAACGTGGGTCGGAAAGCCATAGCAGCTGCGCCAGGAAGGGTGGGGGTCAAAAACAAAAGGGAGGTGGATGAGGCGAGAGCAGAGGGCGCGAAAGCTGGGCAGGGGTGGGGCTGTAGGCAGGGGCGGGGGCAGGGGGCAAGCTTGGGGCGCAGGGAGGGAATGGGAAGGGCTGGGGAAGGGGGGGGGGCCAAGGTGGGTGTTTGGATTTGTGGGTCCTGCATAACGGCGCCTCCTCCAGAGCCAGCGGTCCCAAGTCCCCCAATTCCCTGCACCTGACTCTCTGCATAAAGCCCGTCGGTGTAGAGCTGACCGCACGCCACTGTGGCTTGGACTAGTGTGACTTGACTAGTGTGCTTGACTGATGTGCTTGACTCATGTGCTTGACATAGTGCCACGGCTCTACAAATCGGGCGGTCGCATTGACTTTGCAGCCCAAGGCAAGGAACACGCAAAAGAAGGCAGGCAGCATGCTGACAGTAATCCTCTGCTTCACACAAAGTACACAGACCAACAACCGAGCATTAAAACACTCAAATAGATACTGCTTCCTTACCTCCCAATAATGGCATCAATTTTAGTATATTTAAGGACAGGTTTCAGTTTAGAGTTCCTGGTCTCCAACATTGTGCCGTATAGAGATAAGAGGCAAAATCGCTCACAGAGGCAGGACCCACCGATGTCACCGCAACGTCTGGGTCCGTCTCCCCCTCCGTCTCCTCCCCGTCGCTCCCATAATCACCCCCCGCCAACTTTCTCTTCCCCTGCTGAGCCGAGAGCGCCGCACGCTGGTCACGCCCTTCCCGCCCCCAGACCTCCCGCGCCGCGCCACCACCGAACGAGTCACCCGCGTCGCCCCCCATGGGGACATCCTGGCCGCCGTCACCGCCGTCACCACTACCATCCTTTGTCACCGCAGAACCACCGGCAGTAGGGTAGGGGCCCGTTGGGAGCACATCAGGGAACGCGGCGGGTTGACCCAGGACGGGCTTCAATGGCCGGACACTCACGTGGCCCTCGGAAGCGGGCTGCAGCAGCATCGAAATCAAGGAATCCACCGACTTGGCCGTGTCTGCCCCCTCGGGCGCCACATCCGCCACGTTCATGGGGATATCGGCCCACGTGACCGGGATGGGTTTCGGCCGACCGGCTGGGCCGCTCCCGGGCTGCTCCGCATCCTGGCCAACGGGGGTACTAGCGGACGGCACGGACGCGGGAGCGAGGTCGTCCTGACCCATGTGCACGTTGGCCCAGGTCACGAGCACGGGGCCTGAGGACTCGAGGGTTGATGTAGAGGGATCTAGGGGCATGGCTGCCGCTGAGTCAGCAGACGGTTGGGTCACATCTGGCTGTGGCTCGGTCGGGGTCACCGTGCCGGCGTCCGATGCGACCATGTCTGATGCCACCGCGGCTGCAATGTCTGCCAGGGAGGGTGTCCGCGTTGAGGATGAAGGCGATGTTGACGACGATGGTGAGGGCTGGGACGGCACATCGACGTCAAAGGGGGAGACGGCGGGGGTCTCTTGGACCTCGGGTTTCTGGAACTTTGGGACCACCGGGGCCGGCTCGGCGGGGACTTCTGGGATGGGCGCGGGCTTGGGCGCTGTGGAGGGGGGGGGGTTCATGGGAAGACCATAGGGACATGGGTTTGGGGAAGGTGAAGGGGACCTGTAAAGGAGAGGTAATGCGGAAGATGGAAGAAGAGGTTACGGGAACTGGGAAGGGTTCATGGGGCTACTAAACGGAATGGAAGGAAAAAGGTGAATGGGGTCTCTAAGGAAAACATGATAGGGAAGGTTAAAGGGGTAAGGAAGGTAACAAAAAGGGGTGAGGAAGACACTATAGTTGTCTCACTTAATACATAGTATATTTAAAAATTGCAGGGAAAGGTCAGGGTATATTCAACAAGGAAAGGGAAGAATGAGGATAGAAACAACGACCTGGTGAAGGGGTTTAAAGAGGAGGGGGGAAAGGGGTGAGGGGGGGGGGAGGAAGGAAAGGAGGGAGAAGGAAAGAGGAAAGGTGGGGGAATATGGGACCGAAAGAGGGACGACGTAAAAACATTACCTACGGGGCAATACAATGAAATAAAATGTATGGTCAGATGTATTGCTTACTCTCTACAGGGGAGGCAAAACTGACACCTGGCACGAGGGTCACCTTATTCCGGCATCGATCGCAACATCCATGGTAACGGCTAGTCTAGCCTCCGAAGAACTGCGATTATGAGATGATAAGCGATGAGGAGATAATATGGAAAGAAAACGTACTTGAGCAACTGGCATTTGGTCGCCTTGTGTCCCTCCTCCAGGCCACTCCTGCGCCACTCACCGTGCTTTTGCGCCAAAAATGCTTGCAGCTTGCGGCCCATGAAGGTGGCACCAAGTTGCCTGGTGGCCGGCGTGGCGGCATGAGGGTGACTGCTGGACACGGTTGCCTCCACGAAGGGCGCTGCTGTGGTGGTTGGGGGGTACCAGGGGACAAGTCCACATCCCAAGTTGCCAATAGGCACCCGGTCCAGGCCACGTGTGGCAGATGCCAGGTTGCAATTGGTGAACACCAGGATGATGACTTTGATGGTAGGGTGTGGAGAGAAGGGGGCGAGAATGAATGGATTGTGACAGTGGGGAGGACGACGACAAACTATACCAATAATGGCATTGATGATGACCGGGACGATGGCGGTGGTGGTGGCGGCTGCAGTGGTGGGCCGTTGTCATCGTGAGGTGGTAATTATATGGTAAGAGTGATGGCTGTAGCAGCCAAAGTGGTGGTGGTGGCAGTGGAGGCCATTTCCTTCTGCCCCCCAACTATGGTCTTGGGATGGCCCGCCTGGACAGACCTTTGAACCAATACATTGAACCAATGAAACTAGCTAAAGAGATGCCGGATGTGGAAAGAGCTCGAACTCCTTGCGCTTCCATCCGCAAAGCTAGCGCTACCGTCGCTGCCCATAAGGTCAATGCGAACTCTGACAGGACGGGCCACCAGTAAGGTCACCTCCAGTCCCAAAAAATCCTTACTAATTGTAAATTGCTGATACATAATACATGTAGTTGATCCAGATCCTTACTCGCCCAGTATGACCTGCTTCTCAAGGCTGTGTGCGGCTAGCATGTTTTGCTCCAAAAAGTCAAAGCGAAAAGAATGCCATGATGCCCTTCGATAAATAAGGTTCTGGTACGCAGTCAGACATGGTCATGACTATGCTGAGGTGAGCTCACTTGCAGTACCCTCATAAAGCCACAAACCTGGCGCATTCGGACTGCGCAATATTAATGTAAAACCAAGCAACCCCAATAAGATGGATCCATATAATTCCGGAAAACTGCCTGGTATGCCATAAATTTTTCGTAGCGCACCAACTCTCTTCCGACCATGGAGAATTTACAAAAGGGCATGCGCCTCATGGACACCCTAAACCCTTGATAAATTATGAAACTGCGAGGCACATACCGGCGCCATCGGCCTGGAGCGCACCGTTGGCGAAGCCACCAAGGGAAAATGCCACGACTAGAACAAGCAGCAGTAACGGGAATGGCCTCCATGTCCCACTCCACCAAAGGCTAGCCTGTGGGTAACCAGACTTCCGGAGGCTTGAAATGGTAGAAATGCCATGGTAACTGCCCGGCAGGCCCCTCATGGCTCCGTGCAATCCGTTTAATTGATTTGTAAGCTCTCCTTCTCCGCTTCGCTGCCTAAAAACTATCCCGGAATATGGCCGCGCGAAGGCAGTACACAGACCGCAAATTTATGCTGCGGCTACATATTTTACAAGCAGCAAGTGACATCGCAGAGTTCCCATTTCGGCGCAGAAAACTCGCCAAAGAAAGCCTACGCTAAGCACGAATCGAGGACAAGTTCACTGTTCTCCACCTGTTTATGAGGAGTGGCTGTAGACCGACAAATGCTGGGATTTGGTATTGGTGACGCACATGACTGCCAATGGCGGCACTTGTGCTCGACTCCAGTGCCTCGGTGCCACATACGAATATTGGCAGTCGGCTGCTGCGTACTCGCTTGCCGCTGCCAGCCGCGTGGCGCCTGGACTACTGTAGCCCTGACAGGTTTACGGACAGGCCCTGATAGGCTTTTCTGCCAGGCTATACAGTACGGTGTTTTGAGATGATGCAACCGTCCATGTCCCAGTGCCCCGATAGTACCACCGATAGTATATCCGGCCCTCGGCCACTACAGTATAGATTCTCTGCTGCCCATGTGCGGCATGGGACACAACAACAACAACAACAACAACATTTTTACTGGTCGTTCCGTCGGATCCGGAAGTCCCCAGTTCAAACCCGCGCAGGGGCTAGCGGTCCTAAGTTTTCTGCATGTTCCCATCAGCTGCTATCTACAGTGCCGTAAGCGGAACCGCCCACACTCCCTTATAGGAACCCACCTCGGCTGGATAGCAATGAAAACTTACTCGCCCACCTTCCCGGCAAGAAGCATTGCGCAAATAAAGTGGGAGTTTTTACTGGTCGTTCCGTCGAATCCGGAAGTCCCCAGTTCAAACCCGCGCAGGGGCTAGCGGTCCTAAGTTTTCTGCATGTTCCCATCAGCTGCTATCTACAGTGCCGTAAGCGGAACCGCCCACACTCCCTTATAGGAACCCACCTCGGCTGGATAGCAATGAAAACTTACTCGCCCACCTTCCCGGCAAGAAGCATTGCGCAAATAAAGTGGGAGTTTTTACTGGTCGTTCCGTCGGATCCGGAAGTCCCCAGTTCAAACCCGCGCAGGGGCTAGCGGTCCTAAGTTTTCTGCATGTTCCCATCAGCTGCTATCTACAGTGCCGTAAGCGGAACCGCCCACACTCCCTCATAGGAACCCACCTCGGCTGGATAGCAATGAAAACTTACTCGCCCACCTTCCCGGCAAGAAGCATTGCGCAAATAAAGTGGGAGTTTTTACTGGTCGTTCCGTCGGATCCGGAAGTCCCCAGTTCAAACCCGCGCAGGGGCTAGCGGTCCTAAGTTTTCTGCATGTTCCCATCAGCTGCTATCTACAGTGCCGTAAGCGGAACCGCCCACACTCCCTTATAGGAACCCACCTCGGCTGGATAGCAATGAAAACTTACTCGCCCACCTTCCCGGCAAGAAGCATTGCGCAAATAAAGTGGGAGTTTTTACTGGTCGTTCCGTCGGATCCGGAAGTCCCCAGTTCAAACCCGCGCAGGGGCTAGCGGTCCTAAGTTTTCTGCATGTTCCCATCAGCTGCTATCTACAGTGCCGTAAGCGGAACCGCCCACACAACAACAACAACAACAACGGTGTTTTTTCACGTCTTGTGGGATCCAACAGGATCCAACCAAGATCCAACTGCCATTTTTTCCTCCTGTTTTTTTTTGTTGTATTCACCTTTGCCCGGACTTTCAGACTTTTTTTTTTCAAACTTACCTAAGTAATGAAAAAAACCTAAGTCCAAAGCCAAACCTACTTTATGACGCAAATCTGCTTTTGGCTTAGGACTTGTGTTTTTTGCATAAGTCAGCCCTGCAAAAAAAAAGCGCTGCTATCAAGGGTTAAGATACTCCACGGCTGAAACACTTACATCCTGTGCTTTTTTCCTAACGCAGCCCTGCAAAAAAAAAAAAGATACCAAGGGTAATGCAAGAGCTGAAAATGTAAACTTATATAGCATTTCCAAAAAAAAACGTGGGGACTTGCAATTCATTATGCTGTGTGTAATGCACATGTGCTTATTTCATGTTGCCATGCCAGATTCATATAAGGTTACAGTTATGATATGATTGTGTGGGTCATGATCCAAGTCAACAAGTATTGCATTAAAAATATTTTAGGGTCCCCATGTTACAGCCATCATCACCATAACTTCACGACACCGTTCAATATAGTCCCCGCACAAAATCATCTCATCGATCACGACCGACCATCATCACCGTCTATGATCCTGTCTAGCCAGGCATCATTAAACTTGTCAGTCACCACACGTAATTGTGCAGGAGTTTTCTATCCATGGGCAATTTCTACTTCCATCTCATTCTTAAAGTCCACCACTTGTTGGTACAATGATGGTTGCGCGTCGTCAGCAACAGGTGACTCAATTTTGGCAGGTTCTTTTTTCAATTTTTTAGTGACAGGCTGCAGGCCAGCCTCCTCCTCCCCGAGGTCGAAGTACGCGGAGCAAATATGGCGGCTGCCACCAGTGCCCCTACGCTGGCTGCTGTGATCTCGTTCAGGGTGGGGCATGCCATGATCTCGAACGATGATTGCGCTTTCTTCCAGTCCATGCCCGCACCAGACAAAGGGCCTCCTCGGCAGGGGCAGACGGCTGCTTGGCTTGCTGGGCATCGCCTTGTGCTGCCTTCTTCTGCGCTTCCTTCCTCTCTGCTTTCTCACTCGCCTTCCTGCAAAATCCCAGCATAACAGATAGCAGAAAGCCGAATTGTAATTAGCATGGATAGAACGCATTAAGCAAAAGGTCAAAATGCAAGAATAGCGTCCACACGAACCACCAAGAAACTTTTTTTCTGGCTTCGCTGCGTAGGTGCTGTCTGCGTCGCCCTGGTGTTGTGAATATCCGATTGCAGCAGTCGCACGGGTATCCATTAGTAGGTACAGGTTGTGCCCTGTCGTGCTCCCTCTGCTCGGCATAAGCCGGGTGCAGGTTGTACTGCGGGGTCACCTCAGTTTCTTCTTTTTCTTCATTTTGACACTCCCCTTCCTCTGAATCCTCGCCTTTATCACTCTCCTCTCTCTCCACCACATTTTCGGTATCGCCGCTCGATTCATCGCTTAAAATGAAGTTACTGTGCCGTGTGGTGCGCGGGTTATTAAGCTCGTCGGCGGCGACGTCGTCGTCTTCAAGCTCATGCCGGGCTTGGCGCCTGGCTTCTTCAGCTTGACCATGTCCTGTTGTATATGCGCTGGCATGTGCTTTCCTAATTTTATTCTTCCTTCCAATCGTGCGTGTCCATTTGGAATCAAATGCCTCTGAATATCGGATATTCTTCTTCCCTCCACGTTTCGTTTTTTTCGTGGGACGCTGTCCAGTAGTATGCGCTGTCATGTCCTTTCCAGAATGTCCTTTCTGAATGTTTTGTTCCGTTTTTGTATCCAATCGTGCGTCTCCATTTCGATTCCATGATAATTTTTTCCTCCAATCGTCCGTTTCGAATCTTTTTCCCTCTACCGGTTCTGTCCATGACTTGGCGTTTCATTTTTTCGTCCAATCCTGAGTGTTCATAACTTCCTGTTGATAGCCTTTCCCTATGATTTGGCGTTTCATCGCTGATGTCGTACGCTGTGTACGACTTATATCAGTAGCACGTCCCCCCACAGACGAGTTTCCGTGTTGTACACTTGTCTTCTCCCGGTTAGGGCTAAGTTTTGCAAAAAACAAAAGTCCCAAGTCGAAACCATTTTTTCCGCCTGTTTCACCTTTGCCCGGACTTTCAGACTTTTTTTTTGCAAACTTATAGCCCGAGGCGGGGCCCGAGATTAATTAAGAGGTACCTTGAAATTAAATAAGAGACATGCCTCTATCCAGATATATTTTTGGACGCGAGTTTCGATTGGCGTTAACTTGTAGTATTGGACGACAAGTCGACAACATGTAAGCCGTTTAATTCATTTCGACTTTTACATTTTCACGTGAGTTGTCAAAAAGGGCTCATTTATATACCCGACTTCTCCGTTAAATCTCATCGACCGGGTTTCGAAACAACCCACGAACGCCGGCCGTAGATGCAGATCCAACGGAGTAAACAACGTCACGACCGACGCGGCGCCAAATAGGTAGTCGCCTAGGTTCCTAGCTTTTCTGCGAGCCATTTTCGTGCCGCGTCGTGTACCCGTGACATCTCACCCGTGTCATGTACCCGTGAGATGCAAAATCCGCTTGCCAGACCGGGATTCCGGGAACTCCGTCCAATACCGTCGTGCAGTACCACCAATGCACTACCAATCCATCAATCGTACAATACTACGACGAGCCAACAGAAACTCGCCTCCAAAACTATATATTCATAGATGCACGCCTCTTATTTAATTTCAAGGTACCTCTTATTTAATCTCAGCCCCCGCAGGCCGCAGACTTGTCTTCTCCCGGTCAGGCCAGGAGGGGTGACATCTCCAGGCAAAATTTCCTGGATACTAGGGGCCCGTCCCAGGCCCTGACTGCTGCGGTAAGCGCCGGCCCCTGAATTGAAATAGGGGCTGGCGAGTAAAACGAGGGTCGGCGGCGGTGGCCCCGTATTACTGGCCCCCAATAGCGCAGCGCTACGTGGCCGAGCTGCGGCACCACCTGGCAAGATGCGGCACCACGTGGCAAGATGAGGCGCCATGCACGTGGCTTGATGAGGCGCCACGTGGCTTGATGCCGGCATGCCTCTCCGGCGACAGGCAATTTCCAGGTAAATAGGTGTGTTTATTCCAAATATATTCCAGGTTATTAGGTGTACGTTTATTCCAAATATAGCCAGTAGGTAATCCCTGCTAAGCCTAGGGTATCAAGATGTCAGTGGCTAAAACGGAGCCTTACTAGACCACGGAAGCCACTGGACTTCTAATGGGTTGTCATTGGGCATGTGGGTAAAGATCCTGTTTTTGCCCATGAGGTCATGAAAGATCTCAAGTGGGCTGGGCTTATCCTGGTCCGCGCCAGGGTCCCAGATTTTGTTTTGTTCATTTGCAACCATCCAGTAGCGTCGCATGCCGGAGTTCCATAGGTAAATGAAGCGTGAGAGAACCCCAGCTTTGTCGAAAACTGTGCGCCTATTGAACACCCAAATATATTTCCAGGTCCGCCATCTGGAGCTGCCACAGCTTCGTCTTTCTGTTTTTCTGAGCTACGCGAAGGCCCCTTGCCTCCGGGCACTTTTTGCCGCTTTCGAGGATGCCGATGGCACCGCCAATACCCCCATTGCTTCCCCGGACGCAACCCTGCGCCAGCTCAACCAGAAAGTCGACGACATGGCCGCTCAACTCGGCGCCCTATCCACTGCTATCCGCCAAGACACTGCTGAGCTCCAATCCAGCATTGCCGAGGTCAAGGCCGCCATGACTACCCCGCCCCAGCCAGCCGCCCCTGCACCCACCAGCTACGCTAACATGGTGAAACAGACCGACATTGCCAACCTGATGGAGGATGCCGCACGCAGGGGGGCTGCAGCCCACAAGACTGCTGTTGAGGAGGACCAGCGGTCACGCAGTATAGTGGTTCGATATTTCCAGGTCGCGCCACAGCCAGAAACGGACCTGATGCTAGCGCAACGCCTGTACCAGAACCTCATCGTGGGCCGGCTGCAGCTGGGCAACGAGCGCATCCGCATTGAGTCGGCAGCTTGGATGGCGGGCCAGCCTGGCCCCATGCATCCGGGTGACCTTCGCGAATGTGGCCAGCAAGGTGAAGGTACTCCAGGCCCGCAAGCTCCTAGGCGGGAGAAACGCGCCGAGCCTCGACGACCTCCTCTCACCGGCCCAGCTAGTCATCAAGAACGGTCTGCTGGGCAGCGACGTGGCGATCAAGGCCAGGCATGATGGCCAGAAGGTCTACGTCCGCCTCGTCCACGACACCCCCGTGCTGTTCATCAACGGCCAGCGCACGGAGGCGCAGGCTCCTAACAAGCGGCACAAGTCGGGCCGTACCAGGCCCGCCCCAGCTGCGTCATCATCGTCTACGCACGTCCCGGGTATGGATGGCGCCCGGTAAGGGCACACCCTCGCGGCCTCGCGGTACAATAGGCTTTGGGCACAGCCTTTATAAACAAGCCCCTTTCCATCCTCATGTCGCACCGTGCGAGCATGATCAGGATGCAAGGTCGCCAGGCACGCCACGGTCAACCTTCCCGCCAATTTACCAGCCTTACACGCCTCCTAGCCCGCCTTGAGCGGGATGAGGCCCAGTCGACACGCCGGCGACCCCAGCCAGGACGGAGACGACGCATATCCGTCCTGAAAGAAAGCCTCCATGCGTTGACAAGCATTAACCCCAATCGCCACCCTCCCCCTCCCCCCCCCACCCCCACCCCCACCTCCAGCACTACCCTTCTCCACCCCCACCCCCACCCCCACCCCCCGCTAATAGGGCAACGGCCCATTCTTGGTATTGCAAGTTTTAACGTGCGCACCCTCCCTGCAGATCCTTCTACGAGCGGCGGCACCCCAGCACGCCAACGCGTCGACGAGCTGATCGCCCTGTGCGCCGACAACAAGATCGCTGTTCTTGGAGTCCAGGAGCACCGACGCACCGTTGACCCTCAGCACGCGGTCAACGGTCTGCTGGTCGACGACCTGCGTGCAGGCTGGCGGTTCCACTATGGTGGCGGCGACGCGCCGGGCCAAGGTGGTGTGGGCCTCTTGTGCTCGCCGGCAGCATCAGAGCAGCTCCAGTCCATCGTGCTGCGGTCCCCGCGTGTGCTAGTGGCCACTTTTTCGGCCACTGAGGGCCATTCACACCACACGCTAACCGTTATCGTGGGATATGCACCACATGCGGGTCGAGCTCAGGCGGAACGTGAGGCCTTCTTCGACGCCCTCAAGGAGGAGGAGGCCAACATCCCAGCTCGGCACTTCCTGGTTATGCTGCTCGACGCCAACGCCACGCTGCCAGTTGGCACTGGGGGCGCTCAGTATTCCCCAACCAACACGACAGCCAACGGTAACACGCCTTTATTTGCGAATCTGCTGGCAGAATCTGCGCTGGTTGCATGCAATGCTTCTTTCGCACGCCCCGCTGAGCAGCTGGCCACCTTTTTTGGGCCGTCGGATCGGGTGGTGTGCCTTGATTATGTCTGCGTACGTCGGGCTCAGCGCCCCTCAGTTGTCGATGCTCGCGTCCTGCAAGATTCTGTCAGCACGGTGGAATCTGATCATCGTCTCGTGCTCGCTCGCATCAGATTGCGGTTTCCTGGGGTGAAACCGTCGCGACAGCTGGCACCTCAGCCAGATCTGAAAGTGCTCCGGATTGTGCTGAAGGATGCCGACAAGATGTCAGCAGCAGAGCAGGCCGCTATGTCGCACAGGGATGATTTCCTGGCCGTATTCGACGCCGGGGGCAGCCGACAGCAGTTACACGCCATTCCGCCGCCGGGGGATATTTCAGTGATCCTCCGTGGTGTCGCCGCCAAGTATCGCCTGGCTGCCCGCACCCTCCCCACCTTGCCTCCGCGTCGGCAGCTTGCTGTCCACCGTCACGCACCGACAGTGGTCGCCGCCAGGCAGATGCTCCGCCGCAACAGAGATCCGATCGCCAAACCTGGGCTGCAAGCAGCTCTGAGGGCCGCCTACGAGCAGGCTGAGAAGGCAGATGCTCAGCAGATGGTCAAGGACCTGCGCAGCTGCCAGCAGAAGCACGACGGCAAGGGGGCCTGGTTCTGGTACAAGCGCCTCGGGCACCCGGACGGCCTCGGCCGGCCCCACCGCCACGACGTCCCCGGCGCCCCAGCCAAGCGGCTTCGTACCTGGGCCACGGCCACGGCCGAGGTCGTGGGGACAGCTGCGCCGCCCCCACCCCTGCTCCCAGCCGCCGCCGCCCGCCCGGCCGCCCTGGCCGGCCCCGCTGGGCCCCCTGCCCCGCCTAGGTCAGCGGCGGACTACCTAGTCCCCCCGCTGGTCGGCCCACTTGGCGACCCGTCTGACATGCCTCCTTTCACCTCTCGCGAGGTCACGGAGGCGGTCCAGCGCCTGCGTTATGACGCAGCCACCGGCTCTGACGAGATTCCGGCCGCAGTTGTAAAACTTGCAGCCGAATTCGAGGACACAGGTGTTATGCTGCTCTTCCGGGACATCTGCAACCGCCTTCTGCTGTCGTCGCAACCACCTCCAGCGGCCTGGCAACACAGTTTTCGCACGATGCTGTACAAGAACAAGGGGTCGCCTGCCGACCCCGGCAACTACAGAGGGGTGTGCATTCAAAGTGCCCCCCTCAAGCTTCTTATGCGGCTCATCCTGAACCGCCTGCGCACGGCCCTGGACGGTCACCTCAGCGAGACTCAGCACGGCTTCCGTTCAGGTCGCAACACAGTACAGGCGCTCTTCGCTACTCGCCGACTGGTGGAGGAACTGCAACGCCTTCAGCCTGGTGAGTCCCCTTTGCACCTTGTGCTGGTGGACTTCATCAAAGCCTTCGATTCGGTTTTCTGGCCTGCGCTTTGGGACATCCTCGAGTTGTTCCGGATCCCCCGCCCCCTGATTGCTGTCATCCGCAACCTGTATGAAGGGTCCACCACTTCGGTGCGCACTTCTTACGGGACCACGCCCCCATGCCCTTTACAGAAGGGTGTGTGGCAGGGCTGCGTGCTGTCGCCCTACCTGTTCATTATTGTTGTCGAATACGTAATGATTCAGGCGCGCAAGCGATTTGCCCGCATCGTGGGCAGGGAACCAGGAGTGCAGGTTGCTAACAAATTCTGGCATGGCGGTGCGGACACGGAGATTCGGCTAGCAGACATCATTTACGCAGACGACACCACCCTCTTCGAGGACACTGAGCACGTGCAGACATGGCTTGACTGCCTGGCTCTCGAGGCCCGTGCAGTGGGGCTTGAGGTCAGCAAGAAGACAGAGGCCCTGGCGGTTGGGCTCACCAACTCAGCGCCGCCCCTCTATCTCCTAGACGGCTCTCGAGTCCTGTATCGGGACCGCGTTAAGCTGCTGGGCAGCCTGCTCCCCAGCTGCGAGGTTGATGTGGACCATCGCATCTCCCTCGCCTGGCACGCTTTACGCCAGTACCGGGCCCTGTGGCGCAAGCCCCTGGGCAAGATCGAGAAACAGGACCTGTTCAAGGTCCTCGTCCTTCCTGTTCTCACGTATGGCGCCGAGACGTGGACCCTCACCGCCGACCTGGCCCGCAAGCTGGACGGCGCGGTCACCAGCATGCTGCGTTCCATTTTCAGAGTAGGATATGCTGCTCATGTCCGCAATGAGGACCTGTACCAGGGCATGCCCTATATCACCAGCACCATTAAGCAACGCCGCCTGCAGCTTGTAGGGCACCTAGCTCGCACCAACCAGGTAGACACCTCACGTGGCCCCCCCGCAGGACTGCGACCAGCCCAGCCTGGCCGGCACCTCCTGACGTGGGCTGGGCCCAGTGATGTTATAGACGCCGCAAGGCCCGCACCTTCAAGGAACAGCTAGTAGAGGACATGGGGGGCCTCGGCCTCTCCGTGATTTGGAAGAAGATGATGGACAAGGCCAAGTGGGCCCAGGTCATAGAGGACAATGAGCCCCCCCCAGTGGGGAAGCGCCCGCGTGTGCAATCCCGCGGGAGGCACGCCAGATAGCTCCCCCTCGGGCAACGTGCGGCTGCCTAGATAGATGTTGTAGTTAGAATGCTGTTAGATAGATGTATAGTATGTAGCCAATGTAGATAGATTAGACCGGTAGGAATGTTTGCACCCATCCATCCATCCATCGGGGTTAATGCTCCGTGACTCCCCAACGGGAGCACGAGTCTAATTAATTAATTAATTAATATTTCCAGGTAAATAGGTGTACGTTTATTCCAAATATAGCCAGTAGTTAATCCCACCCAAATATATTTAGGTTAGGTTTATTCCAAATATATTCCGGCGACAGGCAATTACTGGGCAAGACATATCACAGTGACCCTAGTACCATCCGAGCTACTTACGTCGCCAAACTATCTCTGTTGGATATGACCGGCGTGGGATTCCAACTGAACTGAACTGAACTGAACTGAACCGGGCAAGACATCTGCAGACTGCATGACAGTATAGCGCGGCGCGGCGTGAGGACGGATGCCGACACAGTTTTCGTAGCATCCGTAGGCCCGTACATAGCTGGAATCCGGGGCATGGCAAGATGGGACGCCACGTGGCATGATGCGGCATGCCGCGCCTGCTGTACAATATGGGGGCCCGAAATCTAGGGCTGGCGGCTGCATAAAAATTCGGCCCCTGGAATCCCCCCTATAGGGGCCGAAAAGATGGGGGCTAGCTAGAATTGGTGCCGGTAGCTGCACGGGCCCCTAGTATGGAAATAGGGGCCAGCCATTCTGGACCGGCGGCTGCAGGATCCGGCCCCTATTTAGCTTGGCTCAATGTCACCCCTCCTGTCTGGGCTAAGTTTTGCAAAAAACCTAAGTCCTAAGTCGAAACCATTTTTTCCTCCTGTTCACCTTTGCCCGGACTTACAGACTTTTTTTTTGCAAACTTATGGCCCGAGGCGGGGCCCGAGATTAATTAAGAGGTACCTTGAAATTAAATAAGAGACATGCCTCTATCCAGATATATTTTTGGACGCGAGTTTCGATTGGCGTTAACTTGTAGTTTTGGACGACAAGTCGACAACATGTCAAGCCGTTTAATTCATTTCGACTTTTACATTTTCACGTAATCGTCAAAAAAGGATCAGTTATATTATACCCGACTTCTCCGTTAAATCTCATCGACCGGGTTTCGAAACAACCCACGAACGCCGTAGATGCAGATCCAACGGAGTAAACAACGTCACGACCGACCAGCGCCAAATATTCGCCTAGGTTCCTAGCTAGAGCTTTTCTACGAGCCATTTTCGTGCCGCGTCGTTGTACCCGTGAGATGTACCCGTGAGATGTACCCTGGCATGAGATGCAAAATCCGCTTGCCAGACCGGGATTCCGGGAACTCCATCCAATACCGTCGTGCAGTACCACCAATGCACTACCAATCTATCAAGATTTCGTACAATACTACGACTTACAACAGAAACTCGCCTGCAAAACTATATATTCATAGAGGCACGCCTCTTATTTAATTTCAAGGTACCTCTTATTTAATCTCAGCCCCCGCAGACTTGTCAGTTGTCTTCTCCCGGTTAGGGCTAAGTTTTGCAAAAAACCGAAGTCCTAAGTCGAAACCATTTTTTCCATTTTTTCCTCCTGTTCACCTTTGCCCGGACTTACAGACTTTTTTTTTGCAAACTTATAACCCGAGGCGGGGCCCGAGATTAATTAAGAGGTACCTTGAAATTAAATAAGAGACATGCCTCTATCCAGATATACTTTTGGACGCGAGTTTCGATTGGCGTTAACTTGTAGTTTGGGACTACAAGTCGACAACATGTCAAGCCATTTAATTCATTTCGACTTTTACATTTTCACGTAATTGTCAAAAAAGGATCAGTTATATACCCGACTTCTCCGTTAAATCTCATCGACCGGGTTTCGAAACAACCCACGAACGCCGGCCGTAGATGCAGATCCACCAACGGAGTAAACAACGTCACGACCGACGCGGCGCCAAATATTCGCCTAGGTTCCTAGCTTTTCTGCGAGCCATTTTCGTGCCGCGTCGTGTACCCGTGAGATGTACCCGTGAGATGTACCCGTGAGATGTACCCGTGAGATGCAAAATCCGCTTGCCAGACCGGGATTCCGGGAACTCCGTCCAACACCGTCGTGCAGTACCACCAATGCACTACCAATCTATCAATCGTACAATACTACGACTTAACGCCAACAGAAACTCGACTCCAAAACTATATATTCATAGAGGCACGCCTCTTATTTAATTTCAAGGTACCTCTTATTTAATCTCAGCCCCCGCAGACTTGTCAGTTGTCTTCTCCCGGTTAGGGCTAAGTTTTGCAAAAAACCGAAGTCCTAAGTCAAAACCATTTTTTCCTCCTGTTGACTCATTCGACTGACTCATGACGGTTGCATGTTCGGTGCGGCAGTATGGTCAGCGAGTGGTCCATACTCCACCCCTAGATAATCTGGCGCCAATTTTCGGAACTCGGAAGAACCGTTAGGTTCGCCAGAATTAATTAATTAATAGACACGTGACTGCGTCACGTGAGCATAAGTCCATGCAGTGGGAGGGGAACATGGGATGGAATGGATGGTGTAAGCTATAGTAGGTCCTAGTTACAGGGGTGTGGGCACCGCGGCCCGAATCGCTATGAATGCCGGCCATACGCGGTCACACGCGGAGCCCCCACAGACTTGGGGGTGGTCTCCTAACTCTCCTTCATCACTACTTGCCATCTATCCTTGCGTACCATCTGCCTCCATATTACAGACAAACCAGGACTCAGGCTGCCCGCGGGCGTGAGCCTGACGCGTCTAGTGTAGCACATATCCATGCCGAGTCTATCACGAAAAGTCCACGGGTGGCGGCCCTGCCGCGGCCCGCGCGTGGCCTGGGGCACGCCATGCAGGTGAGGACATATCGCCCAGGCTGGGCGGGCTTGGTGCCAGCTAGTCTATCTGATGTGTCTACCTGATCTGTGCGGGCCAGGTGCCCGGCTAGGCCCAGGCGCCTGTGCCTAATAATAATGTGGGAAACATAGGGCAAATCAGCGTACAAATCCTCATTACTAATGTGCAAACCAAAGGGGATGTTAATGTAAAATGTTACGGGCCGGCCCTCTCGGACGGACGTAACAATGGAATAAATTTTATGACACTTGAGCTCCCAAGAAAACCAGCATTTGATTGAAAACAATGAGTAGAGCCCCTGCCAAAGGCAGGTTTAAGTAGTCATCTCGTCTCCCTCGCATGCAGGAGCAAGAGCCCCCAAGGGTGGGATGGGTGGGAAGAAACAATTACGGGTCACAACCCGCCGACCATGCTTATCAAGCCTACCGTCAAAATGGAAAACGGCAAAACCAGAAATATCCTAACGCTGACAATTTAATAATTCAGCCAGCCAGCTCATCTGTCACACGTGTGAGCTGTCAGGCCATGTGTACTCTTCGAATGCAACCCTGAACACACTACCCAACCAAGCAGCACACCAATCAATTGGTGAGTGCATGCTGGTTACATCAGATTTTATTACAGCTTTTTGACGCAACTTCCGTCAGCATTCCACACATGGCCGGCCGTTCAAACAAACGGCGCCTGACTTACAAAAGGCAAAGCTAGTTGCCAGTAGGATTCCCCGGTAAACAACAAGTCGTCCCCATTCGTCTAACAAGCCTCTCTGCATGTACAGCCACAAGGTTGTGGCGGCCCTTTCTTTCCCGCATTCTGTTTAATAAACTATTTTCAGAGAAATCCGATTATGACACTTGAGCTCCCAAGAAAACCAGCATTTGATTGAAAACAATGAGTAGAGCCCCTGCCAAAGGCAGGTTTAAGTAGTCATCTCGTCTCCCTCGCATGCAGGAGCAAGAGCCCCCCGATCCACCCCAGTCCCTGGCGCCATTGCCCTCCTCCCCCGCACTGTCGCCGTTCAGGAAACAAAACTTGATAGGATCACTGTTGCCCCAATAACAGTGAACAAAGAAAAGAAGAAGAATCCCCCCCCTCTTCCAGGCAGCCTCGAGGGTAGCCGCTTCCATAAAAAGACCACAAAGTGGGGCGTGTCGCAACATCTCCTTCATGGCGACTCAGCCCGCACAAGGCTATAATAACCCCCTAAGGGGCCCGACGATAAAAGGTTAGCGAATCCGCGGAGCCGCCTCAGCAAAATATTATTCCAGATAAAAACCCAGAAAATTCGCATTCCGACGCCACCAGGGTTTGAACCGCTACCTGCCGGGTGCTGAGCAGGGAGAGACGACAAGGCCAGGCACTGCCACTGCCAGCCGAGACGCCTTTCCGATACTCGGTTCCTTTTGTGGGAATTTTGCAAATATATTTTCTTCCGGAACGCAAGAAATTAGCCGGCCGCGCGTCACCCTTATATCCCTCGCTGGCCCATAACAAAAAAGGGCCGCGCACCAAGCCGAAGGCAGCGCCATGCAGCGCCCTAGGCGGTGGGCCGCTGACTGACTACCAGCTCAGTCTCATGGAATCCAAATTAATCTATTGACCTTCGCACAGTTTCCGCATTAGCTGCGGACTTCTTAGTCGAGACATGATTGGCTCCGCTGCTGGAATTACCAGCAGCCGGGGCGGGGCGCCCAGCCCACTTTCTATGACCACCGAGACGCTGCCCAGCAAGGTGCCAACCAGAACCACTTGGCACATTGGTAACGCGAAATTTCCGTTCCGTTCAAACCGCCCCTACCTGCCGTGAAGTCGCAAAGCCCGCGACTTCATAGCAGGCAAGGACGGGGTCTTTGCCTAATTTTCTTTAGCCCCGCCGCCATAGCAGCGAGGCCGCTCATACTGCTTTGAACAGTGAGCACATTCAAAGAAACAATTACGGGTCACAACCCGCCGACCATGCTTATCAAGCCTACCGTCAAAATGGAAAACGGCAAAACCAGAAATATCCTAACGCTGACAATTTAATAATTCAGCCAGCCAGCTCATCTGTCACACGTCTGAGCTGTCAGGCCATGTGTACTCTTCGAATGCAACCCTGAACACACTACCCAACCAAGCAGCACACCAATCAATTGGTGAGTGCATGCTGGTTACATCAGATTTTATTACAGCTTTTTGACGCAACTTCCGTCAGCATTCCACACATGGCCGGCCGTTCAAACAAACGGCGCCTGACTTACAAAAGGCAAAGCTAGTTGCCAGTAGGATTCCCCGGTAAACAACAAGTCGTCCCCATTCGTCTAACAAGCCTCTCTGCATGTACAGCCACAAGGTTGTGGCGGCCCTTTCTTTCCCGCATTCTGTTTAATAAACTATTTTCAGAGAAATCCGAACTAAGGCAGTTTGGCCTGTTGATATAAGTTGTATGGACTATGGGTAATCCTGTGAATTGGACTAGTCATTTTGGTCCTAGGTTGACCTTCTAGGGGCCGGTGCAGTCGCGCCGCGCCAGTTCTGGATTTGTCTGTAGTTCTATTCTGATCAGGCACTCCGCAAAGGTGAAAACCATTTGCGTTCAGTGCCGGGCCGCGGAAAACGCGGAAAACGCGATCTGCAAATGAATCCGACCGGAATCGAACTGGGGACCTCTCGCACCAATTTTGCTGACTATAGGACGGACGTCTCCGGTTACCATGGCATCGCCAACTTACACCTACAGTCATCCGCAAAAGTTCTCCTGTCCGGGGAGTGATGCAAGCCTGTCGGATTTGGTACTAGATAAATCACTCGAGATCTGTGTGTAGGAGTACTACACACGTGTCTGCACGCGAGACTTGTTCAGTCTCGCACCGTGAGACGGGCTGAACACGGCTGAATCCTTCTTTTAGAAGGGGGCGTAGCCGGTACTATCGAAATCAGCCAAGCGTATATTCTGATCAGGCACTCCGCAAAGGTGAAAACCATTTGCGTAGTTCTATGCGTGGATCCAGCTGTAGTTGAGGGTCGATGTCGGCCCGGGGGTCCTACGTGGAATGTATGATTTGGAATGTTCTAGAAGGATCGGCGTTGTATCTGCGCCGCAGCAGGCCTAGGTTAAATTAGTCCAAGGACGAGAGTCTCGTCCTCTTGGTTTGATGCGAAGACGCCTTCACATTGAGCCTGGGGCAATTATCCATTTGTAATTGGTATTGCTAGCCAATATAAGTGTGTAACAATTAGCTTGGCATCAAGCCGCGGTGCCAGATATTCACGACTCACGTCGTGAAGCGCAATCTACATTAAGCTACCCTTGATTATTCCTAATTCCGGCATGGAGGACCTTTCGCTACGTATAGCTCAGGCTAGGTGTCTGGGCTGGCACGTAACACTGGTTATCGGAGGAAAAATGTGCTGGAGAGGTTAGCTAACTCTCGCGGAGAGGGTTAGTGAGGCCAATTAGGATACCAAGGCGGTGCTTGGCGTAGATAGAGGTTCCGGAATTCAACGATTGCCGACAGGTCGGCGGCCAGCCCGTAAGGGAGTCAACGACGATCTAGAAAGCAAGCGGCCAGTCTGGGATACTCGGCGGGGCCAGCCATGGCCCTGTGGTGAGGTGCTATCGACAATAGCGGCCATTTCCCCTGTTTTCAACGACACCTAGTGGCGGCCAGGGCTCTGCCTTCAACGACACCATGCAGGTGGCGGCCAGCTCAGGGGTCATCAACGATATTGACGATGGTACGTCCCCTAGTTTAGATTTATCCCTTCATGAGCTATGCCTGTGGAAGGCTAGCTTGCGCGCTCGCTTTCTCTCCGGGACCGCACGCGTAGGGGGTTTATGTTAAATGTTGTGCTCTCTATAGGCGTTTATATGTCGTTTGTGCCAATGGACGTCGCGGAGACGCCCATCGTTGTTTGACCTGCAACGGGTCTTGGGGTGGATACCGTCTGGCTGTTGCCGACTATGTTGACGGTGTTTACCTCTGTGTGCCCCGCGTAGGGGAGGAGCGTAATGTGCCCTTGTTCTGCGGAAGACTCGGGCGTGTGCTGTGATAGACTCTGTTCTTCTTCCTCGTTTCGTTTTTGGTAAAGGTCACTGCACCTAGAGGTATCCCTGGGAACCCCTTTTCTCCTGCTTGCAAGCTTCTGATAGCCTACTATGTAACATGCCCAGACGAAGGATAAATAAGGGTGGTCAATCTGGATTTCCTTACTATGCAGTGGCCCATGATGGGGGTGAGGGTAGGCCAGCCATATTTTATAGTTGGAAGGCATGTGAAGAACATATCAAGGAGAAGATAAGAGGAGAGGAGAAGAAAAAGCTCTAGTGCTAAGTGGAAGGGGTTTGATAACATCATAGATGCTGATAGGTTTGTTAGGAGGGAGCACATGCCATTACCTGAGGGTCTGCACACCACTCGTGAATGCTCTCAGATTGACCCACGTCCAGCAAGGTAGATAGCAGTCAGGAGGTGGGGACGGCAGTCACAGTTACCTTCTCCCAGCTGACCATTGGCCATAGCAGCCCCAAGGAAATTCCCAGAAAGCTAGGTAAACCTGCCATGAACTACACCCAGATGTTGCTGGCCGACCTAGTGGTCCCTGCTAAGTTTGAACACCGCATTCACTCCCTCTGTCTTCTTTGGACTGCTATGCAGAACAAGACGCGGTGGCAGAAGTTTGTCCAGGTTCACACGCCAGCCCCTGTGGGCAAGCCCCCTCCCCCCAAGCGGAAGGGGCATTTTGCTGAGTAGTGTAGTTAGGATTTTCTAGACTAGATAGCTTAGAGTTAGGTTAGTTCGATTACGCGGCTTCGCCCACCTCCATCCATCCAGCAAGGAATATGTGCTACATGATCTCCCAACGGAGTCATGTTATAATTTAATTTAATTTATTTTTAATTTTGGGAAGGGGGGGGTCTCTGCCCTCTTCCCGCTGTGCACACACAGGGAGGAAAAGCGCCCCAACGGGAGCACGTGTTAACCAGGGTTGGGCGTAATGGGTTTACGTTACGTAATTTACGAAATTACGTGGTTTACGTACGTTGGTTTACGTTACGTGGCGACAAAATGGCACGTAAGACCTCTACGTATGTACCCCCTTTACGTTACATTCCACGTAAAGACGTAACGTAAATTGACCCAAACGTAATCAGTGTGGGAATGTTGGCAGATACTTGCGATGTGATCGAAGTGGTGCGAGTACGCGTTTGTAGGCTTCATATGGCGCTGCGTTGCGCCGCGTCGGCGCGGCGCCATGCGGTGCACGGACAGCACTGGAGTAGTTTTTGCCATGGAATGGTGGTTAATTAATTAATAGCTGGAAAATCATAAGCTTTTGTGCGGCTGTACGTGTTTACGTTACGTTATGTCTTTACATTACGCGCGTATACGTTACGTTCTACGTCACCCTTTTGGCCATTTTACGTGTTTACGTAAAACGTCAACCCCCTTACCCCCTTTACGCCCAACCCTGGTGTTAAATTAATCAATTAATACCCAAGCATTCAGACATAAATCTAACCAAATATAAACAAAACTGCTCACCATGACCTCTCAAACCGAGCCAGACATGCAACTAAATAAGCTTATTACCGCTGCACCCTGCACTGGGCGGCAACACCGCTCAGCCCCCGCTCCGTTACCCCCAGGCACCGTCTCACATCCAACAGTTGCAGCTGCCCGCAGTTAGGGCCCATGACGCCGATCCCGGCATCCGTCACCCCGTAACACTCGCGCACATTCACAAACTGAAGCGCAGGGCAACCCGCCCCAACCGCGGTTATCCCCGCATCCGTCACCCCATGGCACCCCGCGACATCCAAATACCGCAAGTCCCCGCACCCGCCCCCGACGGCCCTGATCCCCCCATCTGTGACCCCCATGCAGCCCTCCAGCTCTAGATGCTGCAGCTTGGCACATCCGCGGCCCAAGAGGGCAATGCTAGCATCCGTCACGCCCGAACACACCGACGCCTTGAGCTCCCTCAACCCGGGGCACTGCGCGGCCACCATGGCGACGCTTGCGTCCGTCACCCCAGCGCAACTGCGCACGTCCAGTACCGTGAGCCCGGGGCAGTTCTCCCCCACGACCCTAATGCTGTCGTCGGAGACTGCCCCACACCAGCCCAGGACCAGCTCCGACAGCGCCTTGCAGTTCTTGCCCACGACCCGTATGCTGTCGTCGGTCACCGCAAAGCAACCGAGCGCCACCAGCTCTTCCAGCCCCCGGCACGACTCCCCCACCGCGATGATGCCGCCATCCGTCACGCCAGCACACACGCCGACCCCCAGCCGGGTCAGCCGGGGGCACCCCCGAGCAAGGGCCCGCACCCCCTCGTCCGTGAGGTGCACGCAACAGCCCGCGTCCAGCGATTCCAGCCCAGGGCAGCCCTCTGCGACTGCCATAATCCCGTCATCCGTGACCCCCGCGCCGCACCCCTCCACGTCCAGGTGCCGCAATAACGGGCACCCGCGCCCGATTGCCCTTATACCCACATCCGTCACCCCGACGCATCCGCCCAGGGAGAGCCGCCGCAGTTGCCCGCAGAGCCGGCCGAGGGATGACACAGCCCGGTCAGTGACCCCCCGGCAGCCCGTCACGTCGACCACCCGTAGCCACCGGCAGCTGCTGGCGATCGTCACCAGCTCCTCGTCGCTCGCGTCCCAGGAGCAGGCCAGGGGGTTTCGCCGCTTCCATCCCCCTTGCCCCGCGCCCCGACACCACGCGCTCAGCAGCTCAAGGTTCGGGAGCAGGCGGAGCGAGGCGAGGGCACAGAGGGCCGCGCCGGGGCGGGCCGCGGGGGTTAGGCGAGAAGGCGCGGCCGCCAGGTTTGTATTTGCAGGTGACGTAGGTGTAGTTGTCGGTAGGGCACCGGGCGCACTCGGTTGGCTTCCAGGGTGGTGATGTGGCGGCATCCCTTCACACCGTGCCATACCGTCTTCACGCTTCTGAATGGTGCTGTTCACATGCCCATGGCGAGAGATGTGCATCGAGCCAATCGGACCCTCGTCCCCCCCTACGTGTTCCACGTGACCCCTGCCAGGGCCCCCCCCCCCCTTGGCCCCCCGATTCTCACCACTGGGAAGGGAATGCCGTTGAGGGCCATCGCCAGGAGAAGATAATTCTACCGCGCCAGAAGAAGCGGTTGTCTCCCCCCCCTCCTCCCTCTTCCCTCTCCCTGATTCTTTCAACGCTCGGTTGCATCCTCCCTCGTCCACTTCCCTGTTCCCTCCCCCGGACTCTCTCCCCGGTTCCGCCTGTGATCCCTCTATTTCCATCCTCTTCTCTCTCTCCACGAATTCAATCCTCTCCCGCTCTAATTCTGTCCGCCGCGCCAGGTACGCGTCGTCCCTCACCGACGCCAGCTCATCGCCAAATATCTCGTGCACGCGACGCAGCCGCTCGTCCGCCATGACCCGCAGCGAACGAGACAGGCAGCGAAGACGCGCCAGGTCAGCGAGGGACAGTCCGTGGAGGATGTCGGGGCCCAGGCCAAGTATCCCCAGCACGTCGTCCAGGCATGCCGGGGGCAGCAGCGACGACGACGATGGCATGGGCGACGGTTACTAGACAGGGCTTGGTACTAGACAGGCAAAGGCACCCCTTCAATGTAACAAGTTACCCCAGTGAGCAAGGTCTTTCCTTCGGTACGCTCTGCTGTGCGCCCTTTCGAGCGTGGCCCCTGATGAAGCGCGTTCTACCACTCTCTGGCGTGTTTTCCTTGCCTTGACACGCGTGCTGGGATGCGGGGTGCCATGCCGCTCGACCGCTCTGACTGGGTGGGGAGATCGCTGCCACCTGCACTAAACGGAAAACCAAGAAAGAAAAATACCACGCACAGGTGGGAGATTTTACGATTTCTGTCATGATTAGTAACGGGTAGTCTTCTCATTCTTGATGGAACGCAGATTTTCCTCCCTGTTAGTAAAGGGAAAATTTTCTCAAGGTCAGGATGGTAGCCAACCCCATGCGTAACTAAGCTAGCTGAAGATGTAGGCACTAGTACAACATTAATTGACCACTACAACATATTAGGGGGAGTACCGACGTGGGGCCAGATTTCTCACCTGTCTCATTGACACTCAGGTGATACTATAGTGCTCGAATTGACACTACGGGGAGTACAGGGACATACGATACCTGTCACAGTAATTTTACCTAGAATAGCGGCGAGATAACGCTCGGGGGTTGATTCAGGCAGTCGGTGCACGACAGGCTGAGACATGAAGTACTTAAGAAGAAAGAAAGGTAATGAGGTCACCTGGCTGCGAGTTGAGCGCGCAAAGAATACACTTTGAGTTCGGTTTAACAGCTGTATATGGAAATGGCAGTGCAATATATACGACATACAGGGTCAGGTATAACCTGTTATGAACCCAAGGTTGCGCTCAGGATTATCACGACAAGCCCTTCCAGCTATGTGGTCGTGGAGTCGTCGAAGATGTAACGCGCAATTCAGAGAGCACGCTTTGTGAAAAACAGGGGCGCCTGCTTGCCTCGATGGAAAATCGTCGGTAAACCGTACCAGATGTGACTGAAAGCATACAGAGGCAGGGCAGTCAGGCAACTGCGTGTTTGAGGACGTTCTAGCAGGGTTTTCCCGGAGATTGCGAATAAAGAGTCTCACGCAGTGCATGTACATGTGAGTCCATCCTTGGCTGTCCTGGCAGGCACGGTGTTATATCCCAAGACGCAAACCCTCGAAACATGTAACCAAGCGGACCAAACTGAGCCTGCATGCTGTCAGATGATTCGCGGGTATGAATGGGTCGAACTCCCCCCCCTCCAATCAAAGGAAAACTATGCTACACGCTACCGTGCTAACTCAGACAGCAGACAAACAAAAGTGTCAATTCACCTGAGCGCCGCAAGCCGTTGATCGAAAGAGCCTGATCCTGGCAAAAAATCACCACAAACGAGATGCACACCAGCCTCAAGATCAACTCAGGGACGCTTGCCGTGATGCCGCAGAGGGAATTGACCCGTTGCTGCCTAGGCAAGTGGAATGTGGTTGTGCATGCAAACCGTGTTAATCCAATCCGAGCTACGCTGCCTACGTATGGCTCTTCTGGGTATGATAGACCAGCAGGCGTCGTCAGCAGTTCGCGCGAACTTCAGAACCAAAATCCATGGGCGGATGGGAGAGCAAAACGCGATTTGGCAATTATCACATAAAAATTATACATCAAAATAAAACCAAAAAAAAAACAAGCAGATAGAACATGTGCGCATCTCATCGTATCGCTGCACTGATTTTTAAAAGATCTCAGCTACTACTCATGAGATCATGAGTCATGGCCAAAAAATCAACGCAAAAAAAAATTCAACAAAAAATAATAATATAATCAACGCAAGAACACTGATCATTAGTGATCATATTGGGTGAACAGCGTGCCATCACAAACAAACGAAGAAACAAAGGTACTACCCTAAAACAGTAATCCGACAGTTGTTGTTGTTGTTGCCCACGCCGCACATGGGCAGCAGACATTCGGAAACGGCCGAGGGCCAGACCACCGAATCTGACAGAACGGCGTGAGAATAACACTGAGCTGGAATGAACTGAGCTGAGCTGAGCTGATGAACGGAACACTTGATATAGTATTACACACCCTCTAGGGCCAGGACACTGAACAGCATGCCATCACAAACATACAAGAAACAAAGATACTAAGCAGGGACATGTACGGTTGCATCATGGGATACACCCGCGTGGCGCGTTGGTACAACAGCTTGGTGTGTCATAACAACAGATGTTCCGCCGTATTACCTATTAGTAGCGTGTCGCGTGACAACAACAAAAAAACACACCCTAGATTAGCATTTAGTTAGTTAGTTATTTACTCAGTTGTATCCCATGCCGCATATGCTGTTAGGAGTTACCAAAACAAAATATACGATCATGTGGTATATAACGAGTTAACGACAATCATGTGGTACGAATGACGCAACGGCGCCAAACGGCGACCGTGCAGTCGCCAGCAGAACAATTCTCGGGAGTTGAGTCTTTCGGCCTCGCACGTTTCCTGGTCCCGAACTTGTAAACACTAGACAGTAGACACAGTAATTACAGGTCTTTTTCGTGGTCGATCCCCTAACAACACGTTAATACGATATTTTGGTCGGAGCCATGGTAAAGTCGACGGCAACACAGCGCCCTTCATTTACACAGATGATTCCGTACATACCAGCAAAAAATGCCAGTTGACCGGGCGGGTTGTTGGGGAAACCTAATTTGCTGTTTATTTTAGCCCGGACCGCCTGGAATTCACCAATGAACCCGGCACTTCGTCCCGGCAGGTTCCGATGTGCGCCCCTTCTGGGCTCTGAATTGCTTTCTTGAGGTGGAAATGTCCTGGTAAACTCAGGAATGATTTCCAGTAAAATAGCTCTGCACGTTGTGGATTGGAGCAGGGCCCATAATTTTGCAGTGTGCTCATAACAATTTAGTATGTCGACGACGGCTGGCCATTTCCCAGGCCGGTGCTGGCAGACATTTCCAGTTGCCTTGGTGGAAAATTATTATCCAATGTTGAAAGATGACAGCAAGGGGGGATAGCACAAAACTGAAGATTGAAACTCTCTAGGGAACCGCTGCCTGCGTACGTGTGCCCTCAAGGGTGCCGTCCGCCAGGTTGGCACCCATTATGCCGACAGGTGTGCGCCACCGGCGCGTGATCGCCAGACGGATTGTCGATGTGGACAATTGAACAAGTCCTGCCAAAAGTGCCTGCCATTTTTGTTCTTCCGAACGTTACGAGTTTATCCATAGGTAAGCACTCCCATTTCACGCGTGGTTGTTTTCGCGTGGCCGACCTCCAGTCGAAAAATACCTTGCTCTCTGCCTGAAAGCTGTCGGGCGCCGTTGCACTTTGTGTGGGTACCCTTTTCCCACGTTGATTTTCGGTACTCTTTTCCCCTAGGTGCTGTGTTTTCCTGGGCACTGCAGTCATAGCGCGTTCCTGTTGTTTTGGGCGGCGCAGACACCATGTGGCTGCACTCGCATATTGCAGCGTGGAGGCAGACAGGGCGATGGCCCTGCAACCTCGTGGGTGGTGCTGATCGCGAGTGGCTTGCCCGGGGATACCGCCCCGTATCCCTACACGTACCCGCTGGTGGTCACAGCTCCGCCCAGCTAACATACCTGCGATTTTCCATGCGCCCCTTGCTGGCTTGTGTTCACGCTGCGGTGCTTTCGCGGTGGTAGCGTTGCAGGTCATCCGTGGGCTGACAACATGGCAGACGTGAGGGCCGGGGCAAAGATGGCGGGTGCAACCCCCCCAGTGGCCAGTAGCGGCGAGCGCAGGGAGGAATCTGCCCCACCGGTGCCCTCTGGCTGCTCCTCTGTGTGTGAAGGCGCGCAGGGGAGCGCTGCCGATGACGGCGGATGCAGAGGCCCAGCCGAGGAGGGCGCGAGTGCCCATGCTGTGCGCGTGTTGGTGCTGGCAGACACGGGCATGCATGTGACAAGTTCCAGCAAGGCGTCTCCTGGCCATAAGCACGAGGCTCCCCTGCCTGGTGGGGCCTGCCATGATGGGGCCGCACATGCAGGGGTGATGGACCATAACTCTCATGTTGACGGTGACGGCAGCGCACTCCACGCATGGCCTGCCCGCACCGCAGGGGAAGGCCGCACCTGTTCTGCGCACACGCAGTACACCAACACGTGCTCAACTCCAGCCGACCCTCTCAGCGCTGACCTCAGCCATGGGCATGCCAATGTGGGTGCAGCGCCTGATGGCCTGGCGCCATACCCTGCCGCCAGACAGGGGCCAGCATGCGGGGTTGCGCATGCGGGGCATGGCCCGATGGCGTATGCCAGCCATGACCACAACGAAACATGTGCGCCCGTGCACACCCTGGGCGCCCCACAGGGCTCGACCTACTCTACCTATGGTGGGTGCACGTGGCAGGGACCCGGCCATCCCTATGGCAGGGAGCCACTCCCTGGGGACGCATGGCAGGGGTCCTGCCCAGTGGACAAGGGTCGTGGCCACCCAGGCTGTTGCTCTGATGGCAGTGGTGGCTGGCACTCTACCTGTGCGGACCAGGCCCCGCCACCGCCACCGCCACCGCCACTGCCACCACCGCTGCCCTTGCCAGATGGTAATGTACCCCTGGGTTTGACCCGTGTTGACGGCAGAATCGGCGCCTCTTTATCATCAGATCGGCCACCCCCACCCCCACCACTGGGGAGGCCCCCACCACTTGGGAGGCCTACTCCCGGGTCGACACCGGGAGATGGCCGTTACCACATCATCATCCTGCGGCGCCCCCCGCTTGTATACAGCGGCACACCTACGGGGGCGCGGCATGCTGCCGACCACCTGCCAGGTGGGCCAGGCAGGCCAGCCAACAGGGTGCCGGGCGCAGCCCCATTTCCAGGCACAGGGGCTGGGCCGCCGTTTCTTGCCGGCGATGTGAGTAGGCAAGGTGGTCAGCCGAGGCAAGGGCAGGCAGATATACCCACTTGGGCCGATGTTGTCCCACCCGGCAGGGATCCTCGCGGGCAGGGTGCAGCATCAGCCATTTACTCCAACGGGCCACCCCTGCCCTACTCCAGCGGGCCATCCTCGCCGCACTCCCACGAGCCCACACACGCAAGCTCATGCGGGCCGCGCCACCAGCCAAGGGAGGCGGGGGTGCAGGGAGACGGCCCAGGTGGGTTTTGGAGTGGGCAGGGGCCACAAGAGGTGGGCACGACACGGCCAGGAGAGTATATCCACCGCAATGATCGCTATGTAGGGGCCACACACGCTGCCACGCCGCCAACATGCGCGGTCAACGATTTGTCGTCATCATCAACATCGCCAATGTCGTTGCTGTCATGTTCACTGTCGTCACTATCATTGTCGCCCACACACGCACCGCCCCAGCAAGTGCACAGAGGAGCGGCATCAGCAAGTCCATCACAGCCTCCGCAGCCAATCGGTGCTGCCCGCTTCGCTGCCACTGCCGCTGCCACCGCTGCTGCCTCAGGGGGAGGAGCCGCGCGGTTGTCCACCTTAAATCCCCACGCCGCCACGTTCGTCATGCCAGGTGGCAGCACCACACAAGCTGGTGGAGCTAAGCGGGGCCATGGCGCGGTCGCGCAGGCGCCGAGTGTGACAGATGCAGCAGCCAGCACGGTCCCACTTCGGTTTGGGAGGGATGCCGCCGCTGGTACTGCTGCCGTATCGAGCAATGGGGGGACCGTCGCTGGCTACCCAACGAGCATGGCACCGCCTGTCGCTGCCAGACCTCGGGCGCAGGTCACATCGGCTGCTGCACCAGTGGCCAACGCCAGCACGCTCTCTCGACCCGCGACGCTGGAGGATGTGCTGGCGGTCCCTGGCCTGCGGAGCTATTTTCTGGAGCAAGCGGCTCCGTTGCTGCACGATCGCCTGGCGCTGCGCAACGTGTCTCGCTGCTTCCGTGCGGCAGCAGAAGAGCTGTTGGTTTCCACCCTCGAGGCGTGCAGGCGCGAGCTGGGGCCGCTCGTGTGGGGTCGACCGCTGGCACTGGCGCTGCTGCGACTGTCCAGGCACTGCCCGCGCCTGACCGTGCTGACCCTGAGGCCAACCAGCGAGGAGGAGGAGGAGGAGGAGGAGTTGGCTGGCTTGGATGAGGTGGATGAACTGGTGGACGCGCGCTGGGGGGCCGTCATGAACTTCCACGTGGCACAACTGCGGAAAGGGTGCCCTGACCTGGAGCGCCTGGATGTGGCAGGGTGCGCCAAAGTGAGCAGCCTGTTGGCTGATTGGGACGGCAGCCCTGGGCTAATCTTCTGGCCGCGCCTGCGGCAAGTGGACGTGAGCGGGTGCACAGGTCTCTCGTACGCCAGCTTTAAGATGCTGGCGGAGCGCTGCCATTCGTTGGAGGCATTGGACGCGGCCGGGTGCAGCCAGTTCAACGACAACGCGGTGCGGGCACTGGCAACCAGCTGCCGTCGCCTGGTCCACCTCGGCCTTGCCCGCTGTGACCAGGTGAGCGACGCCGCTCTCGCCACGCTGGCCGCCCACTGCGCCGGATTGCGACACCTGGACGTCTCGGGTTGCTGCGTGACGGATGCCGGGCTGGCGCGCGTGGCGGCGGCCTGCCCCCAGCTGCGCCACCTGGCTGTCGAGGGCTGCTTGATGGTGGGCGATGACGCACTGCTGGCGCTGGCCTCGGGTTGCCCCCAGCTGGAGCATGTGAGCGTGAACCAGTGCGCGCGCGTGAGCGATGCGGGGGTGGACAAGCTGGTGCAGGCGTGCGGGGCGCTGGCCCTGCTGGACGTGGGTGGGTGCCGGCACGTGACGGACGACAGTGTGCGCGCGCTGGAGCCACGTGGCGACTCCCTGCGCATACTGCGCTTTGCGGGCTGCGGGGGCGTCACGGATAGCTCTCTCGCAGCCCTGGCGTCCGCGTGCCCACGGCTGGTGAGGGTGGACGCGGCGCGCTGCGGGGCCGTGACGGACGAAGGGGTGGCAGAGCTAGCGCGCAAGGGCAACCAGCTGCGGTGGCTGGAGCTGTCCAGCTGCCCGCTGGTGTCGGACGCAGGTATAGTTCAGGTGGCGCAGCTTTGCTCCTCGCTGCGTTTCCTGGACGTGTCGGGGTGCGGTGACGTTACGGATAGGAGCATCACGCTCGTGGCACAGCACTGCCCGCAGCTGCGGCGGCTGGACACGCGGTCGTGCAAGGGGGTGACCGACGCCAGCATCACACGCGTGGGCAGGGAGTGTCATGCCTTGCTGCGGCTGGACACCATGGATTGCCCCGGCGTGGGCAACGCGTCACTGCACGCGATCGCCGAGGGGTGCCCCTCGCTGCAGTACCTCTACTTGTACGGCTGCCGCAGGGTCAGCGATGCCGGCATCATGGCGCTGGCGGATCCAGGCAGTCGCCACAAGTCCAGCCTTGTCTATTTGAACGTCGGGAAGTGCACCAAGGTCTCCGCGTGGGCCCTGGCTCGACTCAACGACAAGCTGCCGCGGCTCCAAGTGAGCAGTGATGTGCAGTGTTGGAAACAGAGTCCTTGATCGAACTATGCTTGGCCTGCGCTCACTTTTCTTGCTGCCAAGTGGCATCGAAGTTGTGTGGGCTTTATTGAAGGGCCTATCCTGATTACGACTGTAGTAGGCCAGTGATGCGGTACAGAACTTTTTATCGTTAGGTCCGCCTGTAAAACGTGCTGTACCCTAGTCCCTGTTAATCTAGGTATCTCATGGCTTTTACTTTTCTTATGTTTCACAATGACAGCCGCCTCGCTAGCTGCCATGCATGTTGAGACATGGCGTGACTGATGGGTTCAACCTTGTATCGTATATATCTATATTCAGGGCAAATACTCAAGACACTGCCAGGCCAAGTACATGTATATACACTACCGACTTGGAATACTTTTGATCATTGGCACAAACGGCGAGTTTTGAGCAAAAGCATATGCCGCATTGACCACGTAACCGACATATGAAGCATATCCTGGTGATTTCTTTGATATCCTAACAATAGAAGTTAGATTTCAATGGCCAGCCAGGGTGGCATATCCTGACCTGGCCTGGCCCCAAGGACATTCCTAGAAATTAATTAATTAATTAAACTCGTGCTCCCGTTGGGGAGTCACGGAGCACCGAAGTGCTTTTAATCCCTGTATGTGCACAACAGGAAGAAAGGGCAGAGACCCCCTTTCTCCTTCATGCCAGAGGCATGCCACAGCTGCAATCGGATACGGTAGACGATCCGGCAAGTTCTGTGGGTGCAATAAGACCCATGTGAGCATATCATAACAACAAGCGTGGGTGCAAGTAATCTGATCATAGCCAGGATTCTCCCGATTTCTGGCCTGTGCTGGTTGTCTCCTTGATAGCCAGGACGTAGCATGGCTGTACAAGGGCTAAGCTAAGGCTATGGCTGGTTGTGTACCGTCAGTCAGTGTTAGCGGTGCACGTGACTAGGTATGGTGGCACAGCTAGGCGAGCATTCTAGGCATGGCTGCCAGGGCTGGCGGCAGTGACTACCAATGAATACAAGCTAGGGCTATTCTAGCCCGCAGGGGGCGTCCACATCTTGTGGTTGATCATGATCAGGCCCCCGCCCCTCCACTACACCTTGGGCTTCTGAGGGTCCTGCTTGTGGCGGAGGTATTCCGGCCACAGGTCGCGTCGCTGCTGCTGCTGAGCGGGGGTCAGGTCGTCGTCCAGCGTCCAGGTGAGGTCGTGCAACCTCTTGCGACGAGAAAGGAACCGCTGCTTGTCCTCAGGGGAGGGGAAGGTGAGCAGGACTCCAGTGGGGGAGCCGCCTTGTCCCGTGAGTGGGGAAGCCGGGCGGTGGCACCCACGCAGCCGGTTCTACCTTACCTACCAGGCCCATGAGGGTAAGGAGCTGTTCCTTGAGCTCGTCGGCAAGGGTGGTGGACATCTCACCTGGCTTCTGGGGGAAGCGACGCAGCACCACCCGGCAGTCGCAGCGAGCGCGGTACGTCGGTGGCCTCCCGTTGTTGTGCCTGGCGAAGGTCTTCAAGCTCCTGGAGTTTCGTAGCGATGGCGTCAGACTGTGGTTGAGGCGGTCGCTGTTCGCAGCAGGTCCGCATAGGAGAGCGGCTGGAGGTCGCCAGCATCCTGCCGGGGAGGCTGGGATGTGATGGTGGCCGTCTGCTCCGCTTTCTTTGGGACCTGTGTGGCCAGGGCCTCGGTGTGGGCGGTGATGGCTTCAAGCTTCTTCATGAGCATGCCGCACGTGCCCTCCACCTGGTTTAGGCGAGAGACAAGTGCAGCGTGCGTCTCAGATGCCTGCGCCGCGGTGTGCAGCACCGTGAACTGAGCTTGTGGACGACCTTGGTTTCCACATTGGAGACCCGGGCCTCCACCGTGTTGAGCGTCGTGTTCAGCGAGGTCAGCTTCTCGGCCAACGGCCAGGTCACGTGCTCCTCCAGCACTGCTCGGACTGATGTAATCCTTGCAGAGGGAGGGAGCCGATGTGGCTGCCGGCTGCGCAGGCCGGGCTGGGGTGCGGAGCTTAGCGTTGCATGATGGCGTCTTCACTGTGAGCTGGAAGTAGCGCTGCACAGGATAGCGAGGCGATGGCTGCACTCTGGCCTGGTGAGGAACGTCTCCAGGTACTCGTCGGGCATGGGCCCACCGGGCCTAAGTCGAGCTTGCGCTCGTTCTAATTTGGCTGGGGGTTTCTGCGGGGAACTGGACGGTTTCGGCGCATTCTTCCTTCGTCACTGGCCAGTCAGTGAAGGAAAGAAAAGAAGTTGGGGCTTGGGAGGAAATGGCTCCATTTGCGGTCGTGGCAGGGTTTCTTCGGCTCTGGGGAGGCGCTTGCCGATGGGTTTGCTGGCGATGCATGGGTTTCCGGGCCCAGACGGCTGGGGAAGGACGATGGCGAGTGGGTTGGGCTGGGAGCCGGAAAGCTCCTTTTCCAAACCTCGTTTGGCTTTTGGAGTCGTCATAGCTGCTTGTCAAGTGCGTAACTTTTTCGATACTGCGTTTGATCAGCCGTAACCGATTATACTGGCCAGTGCGTCTTAATGAAGGCGCATCGAATGCAAGTGATCTATCTGACTGAATTTCACTAGAAAGATTGGTAAAGCTGCCATGAACTATACACAGCAGTTGCCAGCTCAGTGGCGGACCTAGCGCTTGGTTCCAGCCCTGAGTTTGAACACCGCATTTCCTCGTTCCTCAGACGCCGCCGAGCGGCTCGAGATAACTCACTACATCTTGGACGACGACTTGACAGGGCTGGCGCAGCAACAACGGCCACGGGAGCTACTATGGCCGACCCACCTCTGGACAGCTCTGGCAAACCGCGGCGTGGAAGCCGGTGTACTAGCTGGAAGGGGACGGCCATCTACGTCGCCGACAAGCCTTGGCAAGGGACCTCCGCTGCACCTCCCGCAACCCCAGCTTAGGGGACTATGATAGCTGCCAGTCGGACTAGTGTAGAATAGTATAGGGCGCCTAGCCAACGTGGCCTTGTACATGTACGCCTATTATGGGCCCATACCAGCTGATCAATGAATTAGCATAATTTAGCCATCATTGTACATGTGTGCCTATGATGAGCCCCACACCAGATGACCAGATGATGCCTAGCATTATTTAGTCATGCTGTGCCCATGCAGAGAGTTGCTCGCTGCTGCGATGCCATGCACCCTAGCCATTGCCTAGCCATAATAATCTTCCACCCCATTAATTACTAGACACGTGACTGCGTCACGTGAGCATAAGTCCTCAGTGGGAGGGGAACATGGGATGGAATGGATGGTATAAGCTATTCCACCCCATGCCAGGCCTTTTTATTAGATACATCATGGTGGTGCAGGACCGGCAGGTGCACCTTGTGCACCCAGAGTTGGTGGCGGTTTACATCCCCCACCTGCAGGTTGTAGCTCAGAATGTATCAGAAACCATAATTAATTAGTTAACTAATTAATTATTAAAACTCGTGCTCCCGTTGGGGAGTCGAATGGAGCACCGAAGTGCTTTTAATACCCATTTATGTGCACAACAGAAAGAAAGGGCAGAGACCCCCTTTCTCCCTCATGCCAGCTAGAGGCATGCCACAGCTGCAATCCGATCGGACGGACACGGTAGACATTCCGGCAAGTTCAGTGGGTGCAATAAGACTCATGTGAGCATATCATAACAAGGAGCGTGGGCAAGTAATCTGATCATAGCCAGGACGTAGCATGGCTGTACAAGGGCTTTATAAGCTAAGGGCAAAGGCTGGTTGTGTACCGTGTGTTAGCGGTGGCACGTGACTAGGTATGGTGGCACAGCGTGGCAAACATAATCTAAGCATGGCTGCCATGGCGGCAGTGACTACCAATGGGTACAAGCTAGGGCTATTATACAAGCTATTCTAGCCCGCAGGGGGCGTCCACATCTTGTGGTTGATCATCAGGTCCCCGCCCCTCGGCCACTACAGTGCGTCGGGCTTCGAGTGTGGGGGTCCGGCTGCTTGTGGCGGAGGTATTCCAGCCACACTAGGTCGCGTCGCTGATGCTGCTGCTGAGCGGGGTTCAGGTCGTCGTCCAGCGTCCAGGTGAGGTTGTGCAACCTCTTGCGACGAGAAAGGAACCGCTTCTAATTGTCCTCGGGGGAGGGGAAGGTGAGCAGGACTGGTGGGGGAGCCGCCTTGTCCCGTGAGTGGGGAAGGCGGTGGCACCCACGCTGAGTTCGATCCACCTCACCGACCAGGCCCATGAGGGTATAAGGAGCTGTTCCTTGAGCTCGTCGGCAAGGGTGGTGGACATCTCACCTGGCTTCTGGGGGAAGCGACGCAGCACCACCCGGCAGTCGCGGCGAGCGAGGTCGGTGGCCTCCCGTTGTTGTGCCTGGCGAAGGTCTTCAAGCTCCTGGAGTTTCGTGGCGATGGAGTCAGTGGTTGAGGCGGTCGCTGTTCGCAGCAGGTCCGCATAGGAGAGCAGCTGGAGGTCGTAAGCATCCTGCCGGGGAGGCTGGGATATGCGATGGTGGCCGTCTGCTCCGCTATCTTTGGGACCTGTGTGGCCAGGGCCTCGGTGTGGGCGGTGATGGCTTCCGAAGCTTCTTCATGAGCACGCCGTGCACTTGCCCTCCACTGACCAGTCTGACCTGGTTGAGAAACCATATGCTCCCTCTCACGGCTCAGATGTGTTACATAAGCTCCCAACCAACGGCCGAGTTATGTTCTTAAGGGGAGGGTCACGCTTTGACACATCCCAGCCATGCAACGTACATAAAAACCACTGAAAGGTGCCAGGAATCTGGCGATGCGCAGCACGGAATGGCATTATACCTGGCGCTAACTGCACGGAAAGAAGCCGAAAACTTGCGTTGATAACCCATAAAGGAAGCGAAACATTCATAGGGTCACGTTGATGACACGATCGTACCATTACCGGAATTGTCCTTCGCCCAGCGGCGCAAGAAAGAACAACCTTCCATGGAATAATAAGGCGCGCATCCCGCGAGCCTGGAGAGTGTCTTACCGATCATGACGGAAATCTTGCCGAAACCCAGCAAATTTTTTAAAGCTTTACCAATAACGATTTAAACGCATCCTTGACGCTAGGTAAAGCCCATAAAACCTGACAATCACCGCCGCCAGCGTGCATTCTAATTTATTCCTCTCGACGAAAACATCAGATTGGACCCCCGTGGCGATGGTCATCAATAAAATCATCGACACTGCAAAAAACGCGAACTCCGCTACGAAGTAGTATCATTTACTCATCATCTTTAAGATTCGCTCAGTTTCTCTGCATTCCGCAAGCTATCTTTTTCTACTCTGCCTGAAAGCACGTCGCCATGGCCAGCTCCGGTAGGTGTGCGCGCCCCGTGCACCACTTTTTCACGGTACGGACGGGTACCGCGAATTTTTCGGCGCCAAAATATTCGCGCCGGGACCGTCCCCTTAACTAATTAATTAATTTCCTCCCTCTCTCTTGCTTGGACTGCAATGCAGAACAAGAAGAGGTGCATAGACCATTGTCCAGGCCCACACGCCAGCCCTTGTGGCCAGCTAGGGCCCCAGCCCCCCCCCTCCCAGGAGGAAGGGGCGCTTTAATTGCTGAATACCGTAGTTAGGATTTTCCAGATTAGCTTTGAGTTAGTAGCTTAGTTAGGTTTCGCGGCTTCGCTCACCTCCATCCATCCAGGGAATACGTGCTACATGATCTTCCCACGGAGTCATGTTACTGTCATTAAATTTCATTTTTTAAAATTATTATTTTCGATGGCTGGGAGCCAAAACTGTGGGTGCAGCCGGCATGGGAAATAAATTGAACGATACCAATGTATGCATATGCACAGCCTGGCGAGTCGAAGGCCCGCAAGCTCACAGATGGTTACGTGTGTTAATCTGGCCATGAAAACGATAGAAGCTATACGTGGAAGTGAGCAAGGCGGTAACTTATACAGGTTAAATTGGAACATATCTCTGTTGGGAGTACACATAGCACATAACCCAGTGTTGTACAGGTTGTGGCCAAAGAAAATCGTGGTCGGCAGTAACTTTGCCATCTATCCTTGCGTACCATTTATTATTAATTAAATAAGAACATACCTCCGTGGGGAGGATATGTAACACATATCCCTGAGAATGGGCATATGCATGTGCATTCTAGGCGACAACCTGCAGGTGGTGCATGGGTGTAAACTGCCACCTACTCGGGGTGCACAACTGAGGTGCACCTGCACCAGTGACCATGTATATTCCAGCACTCGGCTCTGGAAAGTTGCGGACATGGGGTCATGGAAGATGATCATGCATGGCTAAGCAATGGCTAGAGCGTGATGGCCGGCGTCTCAGCAGAGAGTGGCTCTCTGCATTGGCAAAGCATGGCTCGGACTCATAGCGGATGCAGTAGTAAGGCTGCCGGCATGCATGGTCCAGAGCCCACTGTCAGTTAGGCTTGAAACACATTCAAGAGGCGCCGGTTTGGGAGAATATAATCTTGAGCCTCAGTCTCCCGGAGCCTGAGGGGTTTTAGGGGCATACCCAGGGTTAACCCACAAACCCCGTTGCGTACCATCTGCCTCGATCCATATTACAGACAAACCAGGAGGCTGCCCGGGCGTGAGCCCATCTCGTCTAGGGTATAGCACATGTCCATGCCTAGCCTATCACGGAAAGTCCACGGGTGGCGGCCCTGCCGCACGCGGCCTGGGGCACGCCAGGTGCCGAGTGAGGACATAACACCCACTGAGGCTGGGGGAGTTTTGGTACCAGCTATAGTCTATCTGATGTGTCTACCTGATCTGTGCGGGCCAGGTGCCCGGCTAGGCCCAGGCGCCTGTGCCTACCGTAATAATGTGGGAAACATAGGGCACTGGGAAAATCAGCGCACAACAACATTACTAATGTGCAAACCAAAGGGGATATTGTTAAGGGCCTTGCGCAGCATCTTGGTGACATTGCCGTCGAGTCCGGTTGCTCCAGCTCCTGCGTCAGTGTCCAGGTCAGTCTCGGCGCGCCGTAGGTCAGGATCGTCAGAATGACGACCTTGAAGAGGTCACGCTTGACGAGCCATGAGGGTAGGGCGGGGTTGCTCCATGCATCAGCGGCGGTGGTCATGGAGTTGCACCCACACCATGCCTAGTCATGTAGTCAGGTCTGCTGGGGGACCATTAGTAGTCCGCCGCGGACGAGGGCGGAGCCGGGGGGCGGCCGCCGGCGGCCCGCCGGCTGGGCCGCCGACCTGGGTGGCCAGGGGGGCAGCGGCGGCGGGCGGACTGCCTCTGTCTCCAGAACGCCAGCGGTGGCCGCGCGGCCGCCATGCAGGTGCGGAGCTGCTTCAATTGCCGGCACCCGGTTGGCCGGCTGGTACGTCATGGCGGTGGGGTCGGCTGACGGGCCATCCGGGGGCCGGAGGCGCTTGTACCACAGTTCCATGCCCCCTTGCCGTTGTGCTTCTGCTGGCAAACGCGCAACTTGTCTTTGACCATCTAGGCTTGGCGCGCGTGCCGGCCTCCTCGGTCTGCTTGTACTAGGCGGCGGTCCGCAGGGCAGCCTGCAGGTGGGCCTAGCTCATGGCGGTGGCGGGTCGCGATTGCAGCGGAGCATCTGCCGGGCAGCGACGACCCGGCTGATGCTTGGTGGTGGACCGCGAGGGTCGGCGCGGCCGGTGGGCCGGGGGCAGGTGCGAAAGGACTCAGGCGGCCAGGCGGTACTCTTGGCGGCGATGCCTTGCAGGAGTCACCGCTGAAAAATCGCTAGCTCTGGGGCCCGGGACGGCGTGCAACTGCTGTCTGCTGCTCCTGGCATCGAGGGCTGTCTGGAATTCATCCCGGTGTGTAACGGCTGCCTGCTCCTTGTAGCTGATGTATCGTGTCAGCGTCGACCTTCAGCACCCGCCGAAGCACCTTCAGGTTGGGCTGTGGCGCCTGTGGTCGCAAACGGCTTCACGCCGAGAAACCGTTATCTGATATGTGCGAGAACCAACTGGTGATCAGAGTTCACCATTTGACAGAATCCTGGACCACCCGGGCATCCAAAACTGAAGAGCTCTGGGCTCGGCGGATGCAACTACATGCATGGTGGAAGGAATAGCCATGCCTGTATGGCCTAGTCAGTAGCCCAACTGAAACCAGCAAGCCTAGTTATGTTTACCGCCTAGCGCTATAGCTGATTGTTTGCTCACGTCTCCATAGTAACGCACTGCTCACACGGGTCTTATTGCACCCACAGTGGATGCCGGATCGTTTAGACGTGTCCGATTGCACCTGTGGCATGCCAGTGGCATGAGGGAATTAAGGGGGGGTCTCGATCTGCCCCCTTCTTGCTGTGCGCACTCAGGGATTAAAAGCACCTTGATGCTCCGTGACGGCTCCTCAACGGGAGCACGTGTTAATTCAACTAATTAATGAAGTTCGTAGTGCATGGCTCCTGCAGGGGGGGGGGGGGGGGGGCAGTCTGCTAGCGCTCACGACTGAACATGCAGCTGCTCATCTAAGGACCTCGAGTAATCGATTCAGATCTGAGCTAGGCACGGGTCTACCCACATGCTCGAATCGAGACGTCTCCCGCAATATCGCAACAAAACTGGGGGGATCGCTTGTGCGTAAGAACACTGCTGAAGGTATTTTGGTCGGCCGGCCACATACACATGGCCTCAATTTTCCCCGTTGCTGTCTTCGGCTATGAAAAATTCGAACGGTTATGGAGAGCTAGGCTCATGCTACATGCAGGCCCATGTGACACAAGAGCCGGCATGATCATAAGGCATGGCTAGCATGCAACTACAACGCCGGCCGAGTAATTACCGAACATGCATGCTTTCAGGCCCCCAAGGTATTTATTGAGTGAGACTGGTCACTATTCCCGGACGCATGTCAGGTCCGTGATCATTTACGTCCGTGCACTCAAGAAGTTACGCGGTTGCCGTAATCGGAATTGTTACCGACGTTTGGTTGGTTCCGATTCAGTAGGCCGCAGGCTTTGTTCCTTTGGGCCGGTGTGGAGCGCGGCGCCGGAAAGGCCTGAATTTCTAGAGTGACAGTCTTAGGTGACCTGGCTTAGGTTCAGGCGCAAGACTTTGGGGCGCAAAGCCTTGCTGGCTTGCGCAATCTTCCGGTGCGTGACATTTGGCAGTTACTCGAATCTTTTGTATTGTCCAGACGGAATGATGTTCAGTCCATATGACAAAGCTAGATACGCAGATCGTACTGTGCGGTGTGCTGGCTCGCACGAGGCTGTCGAACAGACTTGCTCAGGATTTTGCTGGCAGTCTAACCAGTGCACGTCAGGCGGCTTGCTGGCAAATGCGACAGCGCATGGATGCCGGGATTTTTTGAGGTACTTAGGAGCACGGCAGCGGCCATGGTGGTCGTTGTTCGCTCGTTTCTCTCCCTCACAACTAGTTTGTTGTCTTCATGGGGTTAAAATTCTCGAACAGCCCGGCGCAGCCCCCGTGAGTGGTTGCATGTCATTGCCATGACGATGGTTGATAGGATTGACAGTGGTTTGATCCGGTTGGGATGTTGTTGGCATAGTGGACGAGAAACGTTCTGCTGACCCGGGAACAGTCCCGGGAAAGGGCCGGTTCGTCGTTGGCCAGTGTGCCAGTAACTGGGACATGAGCGCAGAGTCACACAGTTGATATAGATTATGACGTGAGTAAACACTGTTGCGCCACAGTGGCGTCATGGTCAGTCTGTGGTGATTTCGATGGGTCTCAAGGATAGTTACTCTTACAGTTGCGGCAGCACAACTTGGCATTCATGGTAATTTGGCAAATGTTATGGAATGAATGGTTTGGGCATTGCTTTCATCACAAAGCATTATTGCCATCTTCATTATATAATCGGCTGGCTGCCCTGCCTGTCATGAGGGTGGTGGTGCCGTCAAGGACCACACCTATCAGTCATTTTCACTTACATTAAACGAGCGAACAACCCTTGGCGGGTTCAGTTCGGACTGCCTGAGCCGGAGATATACCCAAGCTGCTTGTAGGGTCGAGCACTTGGAAGAGGATTAAGCTTATCCTGTAAAAAGCTATGAAGAGGATTAGGCTTATCCTTGAAAAAGCCATGAAGAAGATTATGCTTATCCTTGAAAAAGCACCGAAGCGGATTATGCTTATCCTTTAAAAAGCACTGAAGAGGTTCTTGCTTAGCCTATTTGAAAAGCATGTGTGGTCCTGCAGTGGGAAATTTTTTTCCCTGAGTGATCCTCTTTTTGACTTTTTGGCTCTTCACATTTTCGAGCTAAAAAGTGGGGGGGGATATAGTGGGTCTAGGATACAATGGCACACAAACGCGACACGCATGGCCATCCAGCGTCGCGGAAGGACTAGGGTAGTTGTCTGAGAGGAAAGACGCGAAGACCGCGAGAGCCGCGTCATGGTTATCTGTAGGAAGACCTGCATGGAGAAAGACAGATGGTAACAAACAAAAAAAATTATATTGAAAAAAAAAACTAAGAAGGAAAAAGAGAACACACACGTGAAGGGGTTGAAAGAAAAAGCAAGTGGGTAAAATTTTTAAATTTAAAAAATAATAAGCAGATATAAGATAATGTAAATAATAATAACAAGGACAAAAAAATTCAAAAGTAAATAGTCATAATAAGAATAGGAATTGCAAAACTAAAACTGAATAAAGAAAAGGGTCATTGCTGGGATATGGTGAGGCAGAGGCGAAGTTGGAGTATGGGCCAGGAGTTCAATGTTTGAGAGCCCATGGCACCCAGCTGGGATCTCCGTTCCAACAGGGTATTTATATCCAAATTGAAACAAGTTATGCAACAAACTTCACCTGATTTTTATTCATCACACCTGATGTTCCCCAACCTGGAACAGTTCCAATATTTCCAACTCTGTGGGGTGCACCTCGCCACAGATCACCAGGCAGTGCAAGGGCGGCCCAAAATCGACCGACAGGAGCTGTTCCATGGTTCCAAATGCTATCATCTGCGTCGCGGTGCCAAGTCGTGCCATGCCAACGCACAGGGTGTCCTTATTGTACACTGGGTGGGACAAGGCGACGTGGCAAGTACAGCACGCATCCAGATCACGCAGCAACAAATGCCCAAGAGCTAGGCAGAGACGTTAAATATTGTTCACAGTACCTAGTTTTTCAGCCAACACGAATAGAAAGATGTTTGTCGGTCCAATATTAAGGGGACATGACACATTGAAAGTGCACTTTTCTGGAAAACAGACCTGTGCATGGGATAAAAATCCGGTTATGCTTCCAAACCATAAATATGTGAAAAAAAAAAATTTCCAGCCACTTGGGGGTGGTACTACCCCCCAGCATGACCCAGTTATGAGCTAAAAATAGAAAAAGACGCTATTTTTGGCCGATTTTTCCTAGGAGACTGGGCAAACCAAAAGTGACCAAACCACATATTTTCCTAAAATCCCCACCCTTGCAAATAAATCTGGCTACTCAGGACCACAAAATAAGCACGTTTAGACTATTTATAGGGTTTAGCCCAAAACACGTATTTTTTTGGTCCTAAAAAAATAAATCAAATAGTAGACACATGCAAAAATTCCAGTGATGATATTTATACTAGGCCTAGGGTGGGAATTTCACTCTCACAAAGTTTGAGCTCATTCTGAGCACGTTTACTCATGTTATTAGTGTAAACATGCAAAAAAAAAATGACAGAAAATCCGGGTTATGAGCACAAACAACACCCCTTTTACACCCTAGCCAACCACTAACTGGGGCAAACCAGGTGCAATTAATTAATAAAATGTATCATAAAGCTTGCCACCAAATTACAGGTCATTCTGACCTAGTTTGCCCATAGTACATCATGTTATAGCTGCCACCCTGCATGCTTGGTACACTGTGGCATGAGGGACACCATAAGCACATTCCTAAGCTTGCCCCCTGCAAATTGGGCAGAAGCACGTAAAGAAAATGCTAGATGCTTGAAGAAGACATCCACCGACAAAATCATTACGCACGCAGGCATGACCACTTGCGGGAATCACCTCATAGCTAACACCCAGTCATGATGCTAAAGGATAAAAGGGCCATCCTCATAATAAGCACCTGATCCTTATCATCTAGGAAGCCCCAGCCATGTGTAATGAAGCAAAACATATTGGAAGGAGATAACTATATAACACATGCTCACCTTCCCTACAACTTCACACCTTGTTTTCCAGCAGGCTGAAGGGCCAAGACAAGCGTTTATGAGCTCGCCAGCTCCTTGCAACGTTGATGCCGCTCCCAGGCAGCTAGGGTCCTTGACTACGCAATATACAATGTCTACCATATGAAAAACTCCATAAAAGAAAGTGAAGCAGAGCCGCAAAACTGCCCGATCAACTCTTGCTAGCTTTAAGAAGCATGGCATACGCAGGATAAGGCAAAACATTGAAACCTGCGAAAACAGATAGCGCAACTGCAACAAGTGGCGAACAAAATAATAGCAAGAACACCCGGAATCGGCGCCAAAGCTTCATGCCAGGAACATTTAGAGCGCAAACCGACAGGGCGGTGACATGCGGCAAATGAACGTACCACGGACGGCTTTATTTCCTACCCAGGCGCGCGAGACAGCCAGCCATCCATGGATGGCTTGACCGCGGATCGCGCAGGCCTGAACGATATCATTTCAGAAATGACGGGAAATGGCCGCAGATCGAAGCCGCTTAGGATGTTTTCACGGTTTCCATTACTAAACGCTTCTTCCTGCATCAATATAATCCACAAATCTTAAATTCTACAGTCGCAGGCACGCATTCTAAATTAATATGTGCGGCCAGATTTTCGGATTAGACCCCCGTGCAAATCTGGATTAAGAAAGGCACCGACTTTTCAAATTGTGCATATCTGGCTATGAAACATCATACTAGAACATCGTTTAAAACCACCGGCGTACATTTTTCGCTTGTCGCCTGGCCGATAAGGCAAATTTTTACGGAACACACGTCGCCATGGCCACCTCCGCACGAGGTGTGCGCATTGTGCACCACAATTTCACGGTCCGGGGGTACCGACGGTACCGGCGCGAATTTTTTGGCGCCAAAAAATTCCGATGTGTCATGTCCCCTTAATATTAGCTGAACCTACACATGCACTTGACAATGACCAATGCCTCACCCCTGTCCTTGCAGACGTCCTCCGCCAAGAAACTTACAGCCCCACCAAGAACCTACTGGAAAAACCAAACATAGCATTGCCCTCACCTCCCTCCTTGCGGTCCTCCTCCACCTCCAGCAGCTCTTCCAGCGCTGTGTTCACCGTCATGTACCGTGGTGGCTCATACTCCTGGATGCCTCTGCAGAACGGCCATCGGCGTGGATCAGCCATGCGCGCGTGGCAGGGTTAGGGCTGGGACTTGGGAGGTTCAAGGTTTGATGGACGGGGATCGAAGAGGTTGAGGCCAGGGGCCAGGGAGCAGGGGCAAGCAATCTTGCGGTGCGACGCGCAGCAACATGGCAGAACATTCGTTCCTTCTCCTCCAACCACAGGCCTCACGCAGGATTTCGCTTATTGACTGTTGTTTGTTTGTTTGTTCAGCTGAACGTTTCCTCGGTTTTGGCTGCCCAGGCCTGCGCCGCCCCCCCCCTCCTGCCAGTGGCACCTTGTAGTAACCACTATGCACGTGTCCATCCACATCGCACAGTGCCGGCTCATACCTGCACGTGTCCATCCACATCGCACAGTGCCGGCTCATACCTGCACGTGTCCATCCACATCGCACAGTGCCAGCTCATACCTGCACAGCGCCCTCGTCGTCAGCTCCTTCACGCGGATGTCTGTGGGAGAATCAAGATGAGAGTAAAGTACATAAATGAAGATGAGGATGACAGTGATATACAAAGTGCATAAATGAAGATGAGGATGACAGTGATATATAAAGTGCATAAATGAAGATGAGGATGACAGTGATATGTAAAGTGCATAAATGAAGATGAGGATGACAGTGATACACAAAGTGCATAAATGAAGATGAGGATGGCAGTGATATACAAAGTGCATAAATGAAGATGAGGATGACAGTGATATATAAAGTGCATAAATGAAGATGAGGATGACAGTGATACACAAAGTGCATAAATGAAGATGAGGATGGCAGTGATATACAAAGTGCATTAATGAAGATGAGGATGACAGTGATATGTAAAGTACATAAATGAAGATGAGGATGACAGTGATGTAGAAAGTGCATAAATGAAGATGAGGATGACAGTGATATACAAAGTTCATAAATGAAGATGAGGATGACAGTGATATACAAAGTGCATAAATGAAGATGAGGATGACAGTGATGTAGAAAGTGCATAAATGAAGATGAGGATGACAGTGATATACAAAGTACATAAATGAAGATGAGGATGACAGTAATATATGAAGTACATTAATGAAGATGAGGATGACAGTAATATATGAAGTACATTAATGAAGATGAGGATGACAGTGATCATGATGGGCCATGGGAAAGAAAAAAGTCAAGACACGGGACACAGTGTCAGGACCGAGGCTATCACCATCACGAACGGTTGAGGGAAAAGGATGCGCCCATTCATATGGGTAAGGGCAGCACGTCACGGGGAGAGAGTTCGAAAATAAAGTAGTACACATTATATTTTATATAGTATGTAGCAGAATACATTATATAAAATACAGTATATAGTAGTATGCATTATATAAAATACAGAATATAATAGTATACATTTTATAAATTATAGTATATAGTATACATTATATAAAATATAGTACGTAGCAGTATACATTACATAAAAAACAGTATATAGTAGTATGCATTATATAAAATACAGTATGTAATAGTATACATTATATAAATTATAGTATATAGTAGTATACATTATATAAAATATAGTACGTAGCAGTATACATTACATAAAATACAGTATATAGTAGTATGCATTATATAAAATACAGTATATAGTAGTATACATTATATTAAACCAAAACGTTATCGCGATACCTAGAAAATACGGTCTTCCCATGTAAATGATGAAGGAGTGAGGTCATAGCTCATCGAAGCCCAAAACGGGAAAATCACTCTTTGTGTCCTGAATCAAGAAATCAACGTTATGTGTCCTACTTTCCTGCGTTGCCCTTATCGAGCGGATCCAAGGTACTGTCGCCAAATGTATTGAAGAAGGTACTTTCGCCTTATTGTATTTCTTATCGCCATGTATCGAACACTACTATGTTTCCTGTCGCAATGTATTGAACACTACTATGTTTCCTATCGCCATGTATTGAACACTACTATGCATATCGCAAAGTATTGAAGAGTACTATGTTTCCTATTGCAATGTGTTGAAAACTTCTATGTTTCCTATCGCAATGTATTGAACACTACTATGTTTCCTATCGCAAGCGGGTGCAGTCCGGCAAACGACACTGACCACATATGTCATTCGTGTCGCAGCAGGCACACCCCAGACCGAGCGGCGCAGCAAACGGGGACGATGTTAGAAAAGGTGGCCACACAGTACTGGGTAGAATGAAAATAACAGAGGCAGCATGGGAAAGGAAAAAGGTGGGTCTAGGAAGGAACAAGGGTAGTGGGATCACTTCGCAACCCTCTTACAAATCGTGATCTTACAAATCAGCCTGCATGTCACCGAAAAAGGTCGTTCCGGCTTTGTCACCATTGTGATCTTTACTATCATTGTCACTGTCTTCCCCATGTTCATTGATGTACTTTGTATCAGTTCTGGCCTGCGCTGGTCGTCTCTTTGATGGTAGTACTAGAGCATCTCTTGCCGTAACTCTACTTGGTAGTCGGTTACGTGCGCTGGCAGCCTGGATCCCACAGCTATGATCCTGCGTCAGCAAACTGCAATCTCAGTGAGGCTAAAGTCTTTCCCCCCACACCCCCACCCCGCCCCACACCCCCACCTCACCAAACAGGGAAAAGAGCATGCGCACTCCCCCCTTTCTCTACCCTGTGCCGCTCTCTTTATTCGAGTGCCTGCAAGAGGAGCCCAACCACTTGAACTGGCTGCATTGCACGACTATATACACCTGCCAGGCCGAAGAGTCTTGACCCTCCCCCCCTTGGCCCCCTTTCTCCTCCCTTTTGCACCTTCCCCCTGTTCCCTTTTTGCACCTTTCCCCCCCTCCCAACCTGGCAGGGTAGCGTGTGCAGTCCTATGCTGCAATTGGCCTTGATTTTGTCGAGAAAACATCCGCAAAACAACCCTAACAACCCAACCGACCCACCTAGTAGGCACAGCGTGTGCAGCCCTATGCTGCGATTGGCCTTGATTTTGTCGTAGAAGCTCTGGGGCCGCCACGTTTCGGTGAAGAACACGATGGAAACCGTCTCCCCAAAGCGGTAGAGCTGCAGGCCGCACCCCCCGACTGCGTTTATGACCGACGCGTTGTGCAGCACTCGGACAGGGATGTTCTTCTGGCGAGCTCGCAGCTGGATGTCGGCGTGGGTGGTCGCGCTGGGGGGTGGGGTGGGGGGCAAGGGGGTTGTGTGTGTGTGTGTGTGTGCATGTTCGTGGGTGGGTGGGTGGGTGGGTGGGTGGGTGGGTGGGTGGGTGGGTGGGTGGGTGGGTGGGTGGGTGGGTGGGTGGGTGGGTGGGTGGGTGGGTGGGTGGGTGGGTGGGTGGGTGGGTGGGTGGGTGGGTGGTGGGTGGGTGGGTGGGTGGGTGGGTGGGTGGGTGGGTGGGTGGGTGGTGGGTGGTGGGTGGGTGGGTGGGTGGGTGGGTGGGTGGGTGGGTGGGTGGGTGGGTGGGTGGGTGGGTGGGTGGGTAGGCGCAGGTGGGTGACACTTCAACAACTTGTCAAAGCTCATGAAAACAATAACCTGAATACTGTAGAACAGTGAAATGCCTACATGAACGTTGGCCAGCTGGATTCACCATGTTCCGCCACAGGAAAAGAGAGCGAGGCTGCCGTGTCATGCCGGCATACCCAGCACATTGGGTTCCCAAAGTTTCACGGCATGGCACAGCTCACCTGGGTAGCCAGCTCACCTGAACGGATCCCCCACCACCAGGAAGGCCACGTCCTCCTTGTCGGCGTCCCTCAGGATCTCCTCGGCCCGCTGCTCGACCATCTCTCGATCGGCCACGATCACCTCCTTGCCGTACAGTTCCTCCTGCCCATGTTCAGGCAGGCCCATGATCAGGTGGACACCAACCGACGAGACAGATGGGAGAGAGAGGGGTGGGTGGGTGGGGTGGGGTGGGGTGGGGTGGGGTGGGGTGGGGTGGGGTGGGGTGGGGTGGGGTGGGGTGGGGTGGGGTGGGGTGGGTGGGGTGGGGTGGTGGGGTGGGGTGGGGTGGGGTGGGGTGGGGTGGGGTGGGGTGGGGTGGGGTGGGTGGGGTGGGGTGGGGTGGGGTGGGGTGGGGTGGGGTGGGGGGGTGGGGTGGGTGGGGTGGGGTGGGTGGGGTGGGGTGGGGCGGGGTGGGGTGGGGTGGGGCGGGGTGGGGTGGGGTGGGTGGGGTGGGGTGGGGTGGGTGGGTGGGGGTGGGGTGGGGTGGGTGGGGGTTTGGGAGGGAGGGAGGGAGGGAGGGAGGGAGAGAGAGAGAGAGAGAGAGAGAGAGAGAGAGAGAGAGGGGGGGGGGGGGGGGGGGGGAGAGAGAGAGATGATGCACGGAGTCATTATTTGAAAAGGTTTATTATGCAGGCCAGGGGTGTGCAGCCTGCTGACAATCGCACAAGTTGGAGATGGGAATCGCCGGGGTGAATGCGGCTCTCAGCCAAGAAGGAGAAGGCAGCACATAATGCTGGCAACCTGGCAAGATGGCGGAGACAAAGTAGGGAAGCCCACGGTTACGAGCTTACCAACTTATCTTTCTGCACGAGCAGAATGGAGGTGTAAGCTTCCAGGTACACCCTGGAACAGCGTCGCACGGCATCCAGGCCCTTGAGCGTAATGTCCCGCTCATCCTCTAGTCCGAGGCCAATAATGTACAGCATGATAGAGCCAGAGCTTATATACCACCACGAAACGTATGAACCCCGACGATGGACCTAGATATATCAACCTGTCTCGAAGGTCTTCTCGACGAACAGCCTTTGTCCGGGTACAGGTGGAGTTGTACGCGAATAAAAGCTTTTACAGACAAGGCCCCGAAAATTGAGCGGCATCATGGCATGGGACAATGGATACGTGCAGCTAACAGCATCTCGACACAAAATGTGTTTTAAACTAATGAATATTACCCTTGCAATGGCAGCATCAGGTTCATGGCGTTCCAGGTCGGTTCCGACGTTCCGACGTTCCGACTGCCGACCCGCTCGGCCGCTCCGTTGCCTGTAGCTGTAAAACTTTTCCCGGCAACCATTCGCCACGTGGCACCGACGCGTGGGAAAACCAAGACGTGCCGCGCGGCGGCCCTGCTCTGCGTTGCCGGGAGACACAGGTACATAAGCGGGGCCGGCGGCGGCTTTGCTGCGCATTTCCGCGCCGCGCCGGGTAATGCGGGCTATAAGTACCTATGTATCGAGCATCTTCTTGGAGCATCTTCTCGGCGATTGGTCGAGTTGTAACTGTCAATCAATTTTGGGAATCAATGCTACGTGGTCATCGTGGAGCCGCCTGGCTGTCCAGTGTCCACTGTCCAGTGGACACCCGAGGTTTAGCCAGCATTGGCATGAAGCCTGTTTTTCAGAAATGCCGAGTAGCTTTACATGGACGACGTCCGATCAAATGATCCACGGCTAATATGTTTCGAGATCGTGCTACCAACAATGCTAGCATCACGGGAAGGGATCCCAAGTCACGCTGTGATCCGACGCGAGGGTCAAGTCTCACGGACCGGGGCTAAAAGGGCGCTTGTGCGGCTATTGCCTTCCATAGCCGTCTTGCTAGGGACGCCTCTACCCGGGCTCGCTCCTGTTACTTGCCAGGTTTTACCTCATAACGGCGGGAGATATGCCCGAACTTTCTGTGTGTTTCTATTCTGACGCAATCATTGCTTCCCCAGTGTTATTACCACCGACCGGCCTTCGTGATATTGACTTAAGGGATCTTAGCCTCCGTGACTTTGACTTAGTAAGTAATAGTAATAAACTCAATGTTCAAAATGGAAACCCTCGCTCGTTGTCGCATCAATGCCAGGCCATGTGCGCGCATGTCCAGTAGGCAGTCGACTACAACCCAGCGGTCATTTGCCCGCGAGGGATGTGGCCAGCGTGCACCCGACAGTTACCTCTGCCGCGACAGGGTTTCCGCGTGCATGCGGCTGTCAGCGCCCAGCTCGAATCTCAGCACCAGTCTTAGTGAGTCTACAGCCACTTTCAGCCATAGGGTGCGCGAACTTGAGCTGCGGTCGAGGAAGCCCCGTCGTCTGGTCACGTTTGGTGCGCAGTTCCGGGACAAGGTAACTCATTACCCGCGCTATGAGTGAGCCGGTTTTGAGCTGTTATCACAGGAAACGATCCTGTCACCCTGCTTATGGTTTGTTTTTACCTAGGCTGGGTTATGTCGTTGTTCATCTGTCGTTGTTCATCCTACCACTGCGTTGTGGATGCCCTGTTACCTTTGTTTGCCTTGTGTTTGTGACGCGTTGAATCCTTAGTAACTGCCGCTGTAACCTCTTTCACGGTTTGGAGAAGCACCTCCATCTTCCGGCCGTTTTGATTATTTTCCTCGTCGTTTTGGCAGCATGCCAGGCACTGCATTGATTAGAGTGACTGGGCCATCCTGTTTCCGGTCACCTGTCAGCATAATTTTCAGTTGGTAAAAGTTTCGTTTCTGTGGGGTTAGCAAGTACTACACCACTCTCCTTTGGGAGGCTGTTGATTAGATGAGACACTTGAGACATTTTTTCCATTCCCTGCTTCTATGTACTGTACCAGCTTCGCGTCACTTGTGCCCATGTATGCATCAAGGAGATGTGGCGTGTTCCCATCACTTCTGTACTTGCTGCCACACGCGTTTGTGGCCGGGTCATTTGCATCCAGTATTCACGTGCCCGATTCTGCTTCTGTCTCTCTTTCTTTTGTGTATAACTCAAGATTAATATTAAAAATGTTAAATCTTTATCTTTCTCGACGTCCTGAAACTTCTCGGGGAAGTGTGCGTGCATTGTGGCCGATTGATGGTAGCATGGCGTCCCCTCACCTTGCCATCGCGTTTTGCCGGAAGCTCTGCAGCTGTAAAACCTTGTTGGGTTCTTGGTTGATTGCTGGGTTGGTCGGTTTGGTTAAGGCATCCATTTACCTCATCCATTCGTTCGTTTTTTTATTCGCTCAACCACCGACCTCCTCACTCGTGCATTTTGTCACTCACGTGTTACTGATCCACCCATTCATTCCACCCATTCGGTTTATCACGTTGCCTACTTGCTGGCGGCCTTCCCCTGGATTCGATTCCTCCCCCCCATGCTTGCATTTATCCGTCACCTGCCGCCCTCCCCCCCCCCCAAAATCAACATCCGCTAGGTGGCCCGCGAGGACGACTCTGGTGACAGCCAATCTGAGTCATCGTCCGACGAGGAAGAGGATGACGAGTCGGAGCTGGGCGACGACGAGACCGAGCGGGGCGCGCCCTTCTCGCTCTCCAAGTCTGCTGGCGTACGTGGCGAGTATGATTACGGGGATGACGAGGATGAGGAGGAGGATGACCTGGACGATGACGATCTGGACGTGATCGAGATCGATGACGGCGAGCTGCTGGAGGTGGACGTGAGCCAGCTGGGCTTGTTTGGCACGGAGAGCCGCGTGCAGGCGGTGCGGTGGACCAATGAGGCGGCGGCGTCACGCGTTGCGGGGGGGGAGACGGCGGGCGAGGACAGCAAGTGCTGTGAGTAGTGCGTGTTTTGTTTTCACGGTTAAAGTCGGATGTGAGACAGCAAGCATTTCATGCGGATTATATTGTAGACTCACAAGGCAGCATGCGCTGTGGGTGTGCATGGCGAGGACAGCAACTGCTGTGGGAAGTGCGTGCTTGGTGTGGGAGGAGGTGTACAAGACAGCAAGCGCTGTGGGTGTGGTTGGCAGGGACAGCAAGCACTGTGAGTAAATAATATGCTTTAACTGACGAATCACCACCTCTACTTTTCCTATCCTCCCCTTTTCCGGGTCCCCGCGCGCCGTCTGTTCACAGTGAAACTTGTTTGTCAAACATTTGCTCCCCATGGTCCCTTCTTCCCCCGATAGTTCTCCCCCTTCCCCAGTCGTGGTGGGCGTGGCTTTCTCACAATTTGCCTCCCCTCCTTGGCTCCCCTTCACGTCTCCTTCTTCCCCCTTTTCCTTGCCCACGTCCGCCCCCGTGATGCCGGGGGTGGCTGTCGGATCCATCCCCCACCTGTTCGTGTTCCTTACCCCTCGCCATTGGTTCTCGTCCCTCATCCCCTCACCATCGGTTCTCGTTCTTGCTCCCTTTGGTTACCCTCGCTCCCTTCCCCACCAGTCGCGGTGGACCTCGCGCGGGCGGCCAGCGACGTCAAGGCAGCGGACCTGCTGGTGCTGAACGTGGCGCCGCTCGTCTACTGGACGCGTTTCTTTGTGCTGGCGACGGCGTACTCGCGCCCGCAGCTCGAGGCCGTCGCGTGAGTGGGTGTGAGGTGCTGGCGTTGCAGAGCAGTAGCTGGCTAGATAGCATTCAATAGGCCAGATAGCCAGGTTGGAAAATAGCTGTTAGTCATCACGCGAGTGGGCGTGGGGTGCTGGCGTTGCAGAGCAGTGTACCGCACTGTACAGGCCAGATAGCCTATAAGATAACCAGAGGTCAGGTAACCAGGTTGGACGATAGCTGTTAGCGGTTGCGTGAGTGGGTGTGTGCTGCTGTGGTTTCGCAGCCATAGCTACCTGGATAGCATTCAACAGGCCAGACAACCAGGTTGGACAATAGCGTCGCATGCGTGGGCTTGCGACAATAGCGGCAGCTATGCCAGACTTTCAAGGCCACATCTTACAGCAGGTCAAAGGTGTTCAGCATTCGCTTGAGCGGTCCTAATGCCGTTTACGTTGGCTGACCGCAAAGTGTAGCCTAGGTTGGCTAGGCCAGGTGGGTAGCTTAGATCGAGATTACATATTACCTAAAATCTACTTTGAATAAAATCATATGAGAGGTGGGCGCCATTGTGCCAGTGTGTCCAACACAGCTGTATTCGACGCTGGCCTGGCCCACGCTGGTCGGCCCAGCGAGAGGATTCGCCTTTGTAGTGCCTTCATCGTGCATACTTCACATTTGTGTGCTCACTGTGTCGGCTCATCCTGTCTGGTCACTACACCTGTTTGCTTGTGTCTACGCCTTCAGCGAGAAGATGCGCCAGATGTCGCTCGAGAAGCACGGCCGCACGGTCATCAACGGCGTGGGCAGCAACCAGCAGCAGGCCAACTGGATCCTGCTGGACTATGGTGGGTCGCATGTATCATTTTATTATTGATAAGGGAGTGGTGTGGCGACTTGATGGCTAGGAAGACTGGCAGCAAGCCAACTGGATCCTGCTGCCTTAAGGTAAGCTGCGTGTAGGACTGATTTGGTATCAGTGAGCCCAGGCTCTGCTTGTCCCATATCAAGTAACGTGCGTGTTGGCAACTTGCCCGTTGAAACTCTACGGCGGAGCCAATTTTTGGAAGAACCTCACCCTTCTGCTTGCAAATTAGGGACAAATTCGGTGGGTGGGTGGGTGGGTGGGAGGGTTGGTGAATGGGTGGGTGGGTGGGTGGGTGGGTGGGTGGGTGGGTGGGTGGGTGGGTGGTGGGTGGGTGGGTGGGTGGGTGGGTGGGTGGGTGGGTGGGTGGGTGGGTGGGTGGGTGGGTGGGTGGGTGGGTGGATTTTGTCCCCTATTCCTATGCCTTTTCTCAAGTGTACGGCCTTGTAAGCTTCGCCAATTCTGGCGTACCTAAGGGTTCTTCCGAAAATTGGCTCCGCCTGATCATTGATCGATCTCTGCGTCCTGCCATGTGTCACTTGGGTCAAGTTAACCAAGTTCTGAAGAACGCGGTGGTGTACGTGTTTTCCCGTATCGATCACTGTGTTACTCAACGTGCTAATTTGTTATCTCCGGCCTCGCCCAAACATTCCAGGTGATGAAGTAAAATCTCATCTCGCTGATGTTGTTTGTGGCTGTAAAAGCTCAGTGAGTTCAGGGCAAACTGCCGTGTCGCAATCCCCACTGAATTCACACCCAACAAAAAGTTAAGACAGAGGTTTTTAGTGCATTGCACATTCAAGCTTTCTGACTCTTTTTCTTCACTTCGTACTAAGCTCTTTTCTTCCCCCTCCCCTTCCAGCGCAGCATGCACTTGCGTACATGCACTAAGTTAGTTTATGGAGCGAGAAAACAAAGTTATTATTGTTCACATGTCTTGCATATCTCTTTGGTTTGCTGCCTTTCTTGTTCGTGTAGGTGATGTCGTCGCTCACATCTTCTTGCCTGCCGAGAGGGAGTACTACAACTTGGAGTCTTTCTACGCCACGGCAGATGCAGTTGAGCTGCCTTTTGTCCGAAGCTAACTAGCTTCGGGTTTAACCTTCCTGGCTGATAGAACTGGAGGGCAGGTTGAATTCTTTTGTGGTTGGGGTCTTCGTACACCAGCATTTGGTTCTTCACATTTTCTCATTCCTTGTACAAGTATTTTTCTGATTGATTTTTAATTTCAATCGTCCTCTTCCATGTCATAAAAAGGTGCTGTTGCTCGCAACTGTTATTATGCCTGCACTGGTTCTCTGTGATACGTGTCAAGGAGACAACCAGCGCATGCCAGAAATCGGGACAATCCGGACCATAGTAGCTCGAGCCTGCCGTTATCTTTTCCGCGTTCGAGTCGTTCAGGATGATTAATCAACTAATTAACACGTGACAGCGTTATGTGAGGATGATGAATATGAAGTGAGACAACTATGCCTGGAACTATGAAGTGAGACAACTAATAAATTAAATTAAATTATAACATGAAATTAAATTATAGCATGTTGTCTCTTTGATAACATGACTCCGTTGGGAGATCATTAAATTAAATTAAATTAAATTATAACATGCCTCCGTTGGGAGATCATGTAGCACATATTCCTTGATGGATGGGTGGGGTGGAAGGAGCCGCGTAATCGAACTAACCTAACTCTAATCTAGCTAGTCTAGAAAAGTCCTAACTACCCTACTCATCAAAACGCCTCCTCCGCTTGGGGGGAGGTGGTTTGCCCACAGGGTCGGGCGTGTGAGCCTTGACAATCCGCTTCCACCGCGTCTTGTTCTGCATGGCGGTCCAAAGAAGGGAGAGAGAGTGGATGCGGTATTCAAACTGGGCTGGGACCAGTAGGTCATCCAGCAACATCTGTAGTTCGTGACATGTTTCCCTACCTTTTTGGCAATGCCCTTGGGGCCAGGCCAGGTCAGAATGTGCCGCCCTGGTTGGCCAAGCCGCTGGGGGCCGGCCAGACCAAGGGCGGTGTCGACCTGGCTGGTGCGAGCAAGGTGTCCTACAAAAGCTATCCTACGCTGTCTAATCTCGTCCGAAATACGAGGCATGCCCTGATACAAAGACTCTGATGACGGGCGCTTGGAAAACCCTACGTTCAGGACCTGTCGGAGCATCCTGTAAACTGTGCCGTCTAGCCTAGATGCCAGTGTGGGGGTGAGTGTCCACGCCTCGGCGCCATACGTGAGCACCGTGAGGACGAGGACCTTGAAGAGCATGCGCTTGCGGTGTTCGCCCAGGCCCTTGGAGCGCCAGTAGGTGTTGAGCGAACGGAGCCTAGCCCAGGCCAGGCCAATGCGGGTGTCCACATCGTCGGCGGTGTCAGGGAGCCAGCTCCCTAACAGTTTGAAGCGGTCGCGGAACGGGACTGTCGTCCCGTCGAGCAGGCGCGGCAGCGGCGGTGTACTGGAGGCCCCAATCACCATCGCCTCAGTTTTGACACTAATCTCCAACCCCACCGCCCGCGCCTCCAGGCCCAGACAGTCCAGCCAGGTCTGAATGTCCTCGGGGCGCGATGAGGGTGGTGTCATCCGCATAAATCAGGTCGGCCAGGTGGTAGCCAGGCTCAACCCCGCCGTGCTCTTTCTCGCTAAGGATGTCCAAGCCTGGCTCGAACCCCTTAAGAGCAGTAAAGCGCGCACGTGCTCGGCGCATGACGTGATCCACGACAATAATGAACAGGTATGGGGACAGGACACAACCTTGCCACACCCCGTGGTGAAGGGGGAATGGTGGGGTGGTGCCTTCCGCAGTCCGCACTACTGCCTGTGAGCCCTCATACAGCCGGCGAATGGCAGCAATAAACGGGAGATCATGTAGCACATATTCCCTTGCGGGATGGATGGAGGCGGGTGATCACCTAGTTTTATTTAGTTCTGCTGTGCCCATGCAGAGAGCTGCTCTCTGCTGAGAGGCCACGCCTAGCTTTTGTTTAGCTATGCTGATCTTCCCCCCCATGACAGGCTCCCCCTTAGCTGGGCATAGCTTGATAGCTCATGGGGACGCAGGTGCCCTGGTGCACCTAGAGCAAGTGTCGTTTACATTCCCACCCTTGCAGGAAGTAGCTTAGAATGTATTATAGGCCATATGCCCCTTCTCTGGGCTATGTGCTACAGATACTCCCAACGGAGTTATGTTCCTAATTAATGGAGGTGGGCAGAGCCGCGAAACCGAACTAATCTAAATCTAATCTAATCTAATCTAGAAAACCCTACCTATTCTACTCAGCAAAGCGCCCCTTCCGCTTGGGGGGAGGGGGCTTGCCCACAGGGGCGGGCGTACGTATGAGCCTGGACAATGGTCTTCCACCTCTTCTTGTCCTGCATAGCAGTCCAAGCAAGAGAGAGGGAGTGAATGCGATGTTCAAACTGAGCTGGGACCACTAGGTCGGCCAGCAACTGCTGTGGGTAGGTCGTGGCATGTTTGCCTACCTTCTTAGGTATGTCCTTGGGGAAAAGCAACCTTGACAATGGTGATGGGAGCAACGAGAATGCAGCCGAGCTATGGCTGCCGAGAATGCTCATAACTTTCGACTCAGGCCATGAATTTTAGCCGGGTCTGTTGCATTCGACTCGTCTTCTGATCACGAACATGCTGGTATAATTTTCTGCAGCTATCGCCCCCGATTTCGTACGTTCTCGACCTCGGCCTGCCCAGCAGATATCGCTATTTTCGACTCGATATGGCGGCATTCCCCTCGTGAAGAGCACGCCTGCGCCCCCGCCCCAGCATTCGACATATTCCCCGTAGCTATGGAGGCCACAACAACGCCTGCCGCTCCAGAAACCCGCTCGCTGGACGACGTTCTTGCCGCAGCCAGCCCTTTCGCCGGCATCGCTCCCGCCACTCCCAAGAAGCCGCGTACCACGGAAGTCACTTCGGAAGTCACTCCCATGGCCGCCGAGGCTACCCCCACGCCTGAAACCCCACCGCCCTCACCGTCTAATTTAACCAAATATACAAGCCTCGGAACCCGCCTGCAACCGGCCGACATTGCGGCAATTTTCACCATGCCGGTCGCCGACGTGCTGGAAATCCTCAAATTTCGCTACGACGCCGACGACATCATCCGCCACCCCAACACCGGCGCAGCTGTGGCTGACCCCCCCGCGGGGTGGCAGCACTGGGAAGACGACCAGATACGCACCTCCTGCCTCTTTACATGCTGCCCTGAACTCTGCAAACCGCTGGCGACCATCGCGGCCGCATCCGACACCTCGGCTGATGCCGACACCCCTGCCGGCGCAGCCGACCCCACTGAGAGTCTGAGCTGCAGGCGCTCACCTCTGAGCTCAAGTCTGTGCAAGGTGCGCTCAAGTCTTTGGCTGCTAACTCTGCTGTCACCCAAGCCACATTGCTGGAATTAAAAGGCGGCCATGGCCACCCCCCCCCCCAAGCGGGTCACTGTTCGCGGACGCGGCGGGGAAGAACCTGGATGCCATAGTCGCCCAGGCGGCTAAGTCGGCTGCCACCGCAGTCGCGCCACAGAATGTGGCTCAGCTCAGACAACGCAATATCATTCTCAAGAATGTTGAGAAGGGCGCGCATGACACCACACAAGCACATACCGAGGCCTTGCGGGGCCCCGCGTTCTTGGGGTTGGTGCAGCTGCGCGATGACCGCGTGACCATTGACAGGGCCATCCGCCTGACAGGCCCAGCTGGCCTGGTTCTGGTCACCATGGCCACCGTGAACGACCAGAAACGGGTTATGGGAGCCTGTCGTCTGCTCAAGGGCCACCCCATCAGCATGGATGAAGACTACACCCCGGCACAGCTGGCGGCGAGGAGCAAGTGCTGGAATCACGAGCAGGTGGTGGTGGCACGAGGCGGGTACGTACTGTACCGGGGGGTAAGCGTGTGCAGCTGCGACTGTTGCCGGATGGTCGTTTTGGTGCTTTCCTGGGTGGTGTCCGTGTAGACACCGACAATGTGGAGTCTCGTGTGGAGTCTCGTGGTGCGAAGCGTGCTGCCCCTGGTGGTTCCAGGAAGTAGACAACCCCACTCGTCGGCTCGCGGCTACTACATTGCATTGACAGGCTTCGGGGACAGCCTCTAAACAATCCCCCGCCTTCCACTCCCATGCATCGACCTAACAGTCGACGGAGACACATGGTGGTGCCGGTATCTCGGGCTCGAACGACAGCTCTCAGCAGCAAGATTAGCAACACCCAACGCATGCTAGATTTTCTACGCCTCTGCGTTGCACAAGCAATTCCCCGAATACCCAGGGCAGGCGGCAGGCTCGCATCCTACGCCTGCAGGACAAAATAAATGCGATGAAAAGCACTCTTTCCTCCGCTTCCCTTCCCTCCCCTCCATCCCCTCCCCCACCCCCCGCTGCATCCACCTCCATCCCCCATCGCCACTCTTCCCTGGTGGGCTGGAGCAGGCATCCTTGGCCCTTGCCACCTTCAACGCACGCACATTGCTAGCAGATAGCGGCCATAGCTATCGGGTAGAAGAGCTCGTTGCCTTCTGCATAGCCCATCGTGTATCTATTCTAGGCGTGCAAGAGCATCGCCGCTCGGTGCCACTTGGCATGGTGAGCACTGATCGCCTGGCAGGTGGCTGGCGGTTTTAGTTTCGCTGGCAGTGGTACACCAGGCCAAGGTGGTACGTGTTGGTCTTTTGTGTTCGCCGCTGGCAGTTGCTAGCCTCAGCACGCTTGAGTTTCTAACCCCACGCCTTATGGTAGCACATTTCACCTCCGTCGAGGGGCGGTCTAAACACCACCTCACGGTGGGGGTGGGCTACGCACCCCATAGTGGTCTACCTGAGCCGGAACGCCAGAAGTTCTTCGAGGCCTTGCATCGCAGGTTGAGGGGGCCACCCCGTCCCGCCACTTTTTGGTTATGCTGCTCGACGCCAATGCCACGCTCCCCGTGGGCACTGCTGGCAGTCGCTTTGCGCCTGCTGACGTACGGTTGCTAAGGACAACACTCCCCTGTTTTAATTCTGCCTTTTTGCGGGATAGCGGGATGGTTCAATGCTGTCAACTGCCACTTCCAACGTCCCTCACAGGACTTGGTCACTTTTCGGGGCCCTAACGGCCGTCAGGCCTGTCTGGACTACGTGGTGGTACGGCAGCCCAGGTGCACCTCGGTTCTGGACACCCGAGTGTTTGATACGCCCAACCGGTTCCACGCATCCAAGCGCCGCGCCCCAGTGGCCCGTCCTGACTGCATGGTCTAGCTGTTCTACGCCTAGCTGTCGCGTGCCGGTCCATTACGTTCTTATTTACGCGCGGGTAAACTATTGTGACGTGACTTTTACGTCCGTGGAACCTTTGCGGTTTACTTTACTGCTTTGTCTTGGCGCCGCGCCGCGGAGTCACGCGTCCGCTGAATCGTCGGCGGATCTTCTGAATTTGTCCAAGTGCGAGTGCGTTCGCATTTGCGACAGTGGGCTAAGGGGGGATTTGGGCTACCGGTCGTCACCAGGGCAGTCCAGGCGCTGGCGCGCGCCACTAAGGCAGGCCAGGCATGTTGGGCTGGCTGCCGGGCCAGTGATCACGTGCTCTGCCAGGACTACAACGAGGGGCACCAGACTTTGTGGAGAACGACCAGGGCTACAGGTGAAACGTCGCGAACGGTCAGCACGCTTTGAGCAGCGGTGCCTGAGATGGCTGGCAATTTAGCCTGGTTAATTTCTGATTGCGGCAGCGCTTTTTAGTGTTGCAAAATATCTACAAGTTGTTTAGCATGTGCTGGGAAAGATTTGTTCATGAGATTTGGTTTGTGTCAGGCAAGCACCTGATCTAACGTTAAAAAGCGCATGCTAGATTTGCGGAACCTTGTTCAGCGTATTTTGGTCGTCACTGGCTGATGTCATGTTGGAAAGGTTAGCTTGCGCAGGTTAAAAGGATGAACAGTTGGCCATTGTGGTCGTAACTTGTTCGTTCAGTTTTCACTTCACAACGACGCAGTTGTCTTCATGTGATTAACTAGTAGAACAACCCGGCCGCAACCTCCGTGATGGTTGCGAGATTGTTTTCATGGGTCGAGGCGAGATAGGCATACAAGTTAAGCCAGTTTTTGGATTTGTCTCGAGGACAGTCGTCGCAGGGACTACCAGTATGGTAGATTCGCCTGGGCGCTGTTGGTAGCTTAGGGTGAGAGCGGTTGGCTGGGTGTTGGCATACATCCGGACAAGGCCAACTTCCGTAAGGAGAGCGGGTAGCGGATGTTCATGGTATTGGACATGCCGGACTTGCTTGCTCGAAGCTAGGCAGGCCAGGGGCTGGAATTAGCCAGTCTTTCTTGTTGATGAACATTGGTTTTTGGCTAAAATGTATTCTCAATTTTATTTGTGAATAACAAAATCTTGTTAAGCGTTATGTCATAAAGGTCGGTAGGAACTGCTCTTGCAACGGGTGGCTGCCAGTGGGGCAGAGCCCACACATCATCTTCCGTAATGAAAAGGGAGGCCTAATGAGCTTGGCTGATCTTGTTTGACTACATATGCTAGGGAGGCATAGAGCCGTGTTATTTGGTTCCCTGAATTATACATGTTATTTGGTTCCCTGAATTATAATTGGTCTTTGCCCGCATGGTAATTGCAGTGGATATGCATTTAGACCGCGCATGGGGCCAAGGGGGGAGGCTTCTGCACGGTAAGCGACACGCCCGGTCCGGGGAGATCCTGAGGACTGGACGGACGCCGAGCGCGAGCGGAACCGGTGCCGACTGGAGTACCTGTCAGCCCTGGACGCCCGGGCGGACGTCGACGCGCTGGACCAGGGTGCTCCCAACGCCGCCATTTTTGCGGGCTTTGCGGCCCGCGCCCCGCTGCTGGCGGCCCGGCACCTGCCGGTCATCACCCCGCCGCCGCCCCGGCCCGCTCTACCGCCAGGACCCCAACGGGTCTTGGCCGCCCGGCACCCCGTGTTGGTCTGTACGGCAGTACGGGGTACTCGGTAAAACCCTTGCGTACTGTAAAAATACAGGTATTTTTGCGAGGGGTAAAAAATACGCGAAAAAATACGCAGTACGGCATACGGGGTATTTTTGAAATTGTGGTAAAAAAGTACGGGGTATTCAAAGGATGTGTGGCCCTGCAGCCAACAAATGTTACTATGTACTATGCTCTCTGCTATTCATTCATGAGCATAATGGCAGTGACTTGCCACCTGCCACACTTAGATCGACATTGCAATACATCCTTCAAGTACATTTGTATATTGTGGACATGCAAACTATTGACCATCTAACACCGGTCTCTTTTATTAAATGCGTCATTGACAACATAATACATTATTGAATGGTATAATGCACCCAGAGCTCTGGCAGCCTCGATGCAGAGGATGTCATAGCACTATAGATGGTTGGCGTGGATAGACCAGACTGGCATTGAGCGTGGTCACACACGTGTTACAAGGGCACTCCCTCGCGTGGGTCTCCCAAGCCGTGCCGGTCACCACACCGTCGCGCACCGCGGTGCGGCCGGTCTCCACCTTGAACCCCACGTTCCTCCGCAGGTACCACCGGAAATTCTCCAACTGACCGTGGGCGACACGCGCCAGAATGGAATCGGCACGGAGATCGGAAGGCATCTTGTTATGGCGCCGACGCCGCCGCTCGAATAAGGTCTCACCCTCCTTGCCATAGTCGCGCAGGAACATGCGAGGATTGAAGGTCTCTTCGTTCATCTCCTTCACCAACTGCAAGTCGCGCGCGTCTGGTGCCACTGGCCCGGACGACAGTTGTAAAGCATTACAAATGATGCTGGGCAGGGCTCGGAAAAATACTGTCGGAACGACACATTGAAATAAACGTATGCATTATTCAATCCAGGTTTCCTGTTATATGCAATATATCTGTTTGCCGCACGTGATGTTGATTACCTGGATGCGGACTGAATGAATCCGGTGCGACTCATGTCGCTGGCCAAAATGGTTGCCACAATGGTTGCAGTCTTGCCACGGGTTGTTAAGATATAACCATGGCAGACTTAAGTTTAGCGTCTGGTGTCTAGAAGGTTCCATGTGCACAACGCATACTGCATTGCCATACTTCAGTAACGACAGACTGTGCAGGATAAGGCTTCTAGGCATCTCTAGAAGGTTGACGCTGTAAATGTATAAATTAAAGCAATAAACAGCGGCCAAGGAGCCGCAGCCATTGCAACCAAACCATTCCAAAGTCATTCTCAACTGTTGGCCGTGGTGTACTGTTGCCATACTTGGCGCGGGCACCATCTTCTGGGTGCTCAGTTCAACTTGGCTTGATATGGCCGAACCCGACCCTGCGGACCCGGCCGTACCGCTTGATCATCCAGACCGACCATCGGCCCCTCACACACCTGTTGACGCAGCCCACGCTTACGCCATGCCAAGCCCGTTGGCTTGAATATTTGGCACAGTTTGGTCCGTTCAAGAATTCGAATATGTCAAGGGCCTTGACAACACGGTCCCAGCTGACGCCCTGTCGCGTCGCCCCGAGTATTGGTTTCATGAGGATCTTGACGTTTTGGCCACGACGTCGATCCCCTCCCATGGTCCCGTCCCCCCCTTTGGTGACCGCTTGAGCGACCCGATGAGCCCCTTCCTCTTCTGTGGCGCCACAACCGCGGAGGTTGAGACTGTTGACCATTCCGTGCGCCTCGCCGGCAGCACCCCTGCACGTGAGGGCACGTGCGCAGCCGCAGGGGGGGGAAGGACTTCGGCCCCGTATAGCCATGTGGTGCCGGCGACAGGAGTTTACCCTCCAATGCAGCCCGTTGGAGAGGCATTCACGTTGGCAAATACTGCAACAACGGTCGTCATCAGCTCGGACCTAGAGCGCCTCATCCGTCGCGCTTCACGGTCACTGAGGTCTGAGGACAAGGCAAATGAAGCCATAGCTGCCCGCCCTCAGAGCATGGACGGCTACCCAGCCAAGTTTCAAAACGGGTTCCTTTACGTGAATGTCAGTGGCCAGGCGGCCCGTCAAGACTCGATCATTGCGCTTGTATGTCCCCCAAATATGCTGCGCCGAGGTATTATTTGAGTTACATGACTCCGTCTTGGGGGAACACCAAGGCCAGGATAGGCTGTTAGCAAGGGCCCGGAGGTCCTACTATTGGCCTAAGATGGCTCGTGATGTGCGGGAGTATGTCAGTACCTGTGACAGCTGCCAGCACATGAAGCCACGGAATACAGGCAAAACAGGGCATTCCAAAGGGAATTCCAGACCCCATGTTCCCTTGGGACTCGGTGATGATGGATTTCATTGGGACCTTGCCAGAGACCAAGGCGGGCAATGCTCAGATCCTGGTAGTGGTGGACCGGCTCACGCGGAGATGCCATTTAGCCCTGCAAGGCCACCCTGACGGCTGAAGAGTGTGCCCACTTTTTCCTAAATTATGTGTTCCGGCTCCATGGAATGCCCCGACAATTTATCACCGACAAAGACAAACTATTCACGTCGAAATTTTGGACATCATTTTTCCAGGTCGTCGGGATCGACTAAGTTGTCTATGGGTACGGCTATCACAGTAGCTCTTCTCACATGGCGGAGAGCTAGAGTGAATCGGGTGGTTGAAGAGGCACTGCGGCACTACCTGGATCGAGACAGGAAGAATTGGGACGAAGTGCTGGGATTCATTGAGTTTTCACTCAATAATGCCCCCCATTGTGCCCACGGGTATACCTTGCTCTTTCTTGATACAGGCAGGCATCCCCTTACACCCACGGATCTCTTGACCGCCCCAGCCATCACCACGACAACGGAGCTACGCTCCACAGTCGCAGGGGCGCGGGAGCTGGTACAACGGATGGTGCAAGCTCATTCCAGCGCCATAAGTGGCCTACGTCAGGCTCGTGCCATGCAAGTACTGTCATGGCGCGAGTCCATAGTACCTTGGACGCGCGCACCCCTGCAATCGAAGCAGGTGACTTGGTTTTAATTGATTATTGAGGGGCCCCACCAAGGCGCCGCTTCTCGCACAAGTTCGAGGACAGCCTGAAGGTCAAGCTCCGCCCCTTATTCCTTGGACCGTATAGTAAGGAATGATAAACGAACGACGTAGTATAATGCTTGAGAGCACAGAATATCGTTGTGTTGGCAATGAATTGCTTGGTTCATTAGAAAATAGGTTTACCCTTTATCAACGTTCCTCTCACTGGCCTCGCCGCCAGTGACCATTGGGTGCAGACCGTTGGCCCGAGGCCGCACGATGACAGGTAGCAGTCTAGTCACTGCATCGTGTGATCACAGATCAATGCACGCTGCAGTACGTTCCCTATCTAGGATACTCTAGTACCATCCAATGACAGGACACTACGTGTACTGGGTACTGACATCTGTCACGTACCCCAGTACCCAAAGTACCTATCTAGGGAAATGTATGCGACTTGACTAGCATTCCTATCTGCATAGCCCACGTGGTATTTATATTCACATACCAACGTAGGTTTACAAGGCTTATTCATACGTTGTATTCACAATGCCTTTGAGACTTAGTCTGCAGCAAAGCATGGAGACTAACTCGTATCTGGTTGAGAAAGTGTTAATGAGGTGATGGTGTCTGTCGCCATCCCGGACGCGTGGCAGCTGAAGTCCAATGTTTTCCACGTTGACCAGCTTAAGCTTTACCGCAAGAGCACCTTCCCAGGTCGTGTCATGGCACCCGCTCCCTTGGAGTTCAACCCCGAGACGGGCGAACCCGAGGATGAGGTGGAGGACATTGTAGCCTACCGCAATCGAGGCCGCCGCCGCGAGTACCTCCTTAAGTGGAAGTTCTCCCAAACAGAGCTAGAGCACTCATGGGTAGCTGAGGCTGTCCAGACTCACGGGCTGACAGTGCACGCTTGCTACAGGAGTATAAAGCCCAGGCAGGGTTGGCATAATTCCGGCCCTTCTCTTACCTTTTGCCCAATGCTCCTTGCATGTGCATTGCCATGATGCAGGCCGCCCCGCCCCAGGAGTCCATGGGCGACATCCAGTTATTCGGTGCGGATACCGCCGATGGTGGAAATGCATCCCCTGCGGTGGCAGATGACAACAGTTCCTCTGCGGGCGACTCATGGGTTGGTGAGCGCGGCGCGATGGGTCCAACAGCTCCCGGCAGCGCCCCCCTGCCGCGAACGGCAGCTGAGCCGGCTCCGGGGCAGGTTGCTGGTGCGTTGCCTGCGCTGGCGGGTGGAGTCAACGCTCCCAGCGCGGCCCCGCCGTGGCTAGTACCCCCCACTGCTGGTCGAGCTTTTCCAGCAGCAGTCACATAGGCTGCAAGAGATGTTGCGACAGCAGTCACTTTTGGTGCAACATCTCCTCGGAGCCCAGCAAGCACCGGCAGCGGTTACTCCCGCTGCCGCGACCACAGTGCCTGTCCTGCGGCCTCGGCGTTTCACGAATGTAACCACGGTTCTACGTCGTACGCAGGCTGCCACCATTGCTCGCGTGCGAGTCATGTGCCGGCGCCGATGCTGGTCCTGCCCCTCAGGGTTCCGTGTGGGCCCGCGTGAGGGTGCGTCCCACATTAGGCGTTCAGTTGGCGCAACCGGAGGGCATGGCCTTACTGGAGCTTGACGTCGATGTGCCGCTGCATGGCGGTGCCCGTTGCGTAGCGCCACCGCATTGTGGCCCCAACCCACGTGATCGACGGGATCATGTACGATCTCGCGGGGGACACCCCGGCCGGCGCCCATGCAGCCGGGTGCTGCACGTCCGCGGTTTCACGCGGATCAGCCGGTGGAGTTTTATCGGCACGTGCTCCCACCAGAGATGTTCTCCGCCGTACAGTTCACGAACCCATGGGGCGCCCGGTCTGTTCTCGACCCGGCCATGGCATCCTTTGTCGGGACCCACCACTGCGGCATCGTTTGGACTGGAGGTTCGGTGTCGCTCACCCGACACACGTTTCTCGCCGCCTTCTTGAACGTTTTCCCACTGGAGGCGCTGCGGGATGTCATCCTGGCCAAACGCCATGATGCACGGCGAGCGGCAACTCACCTTCCAGCACGCCCTAGTCCAGGCCAATGGCCTGCCTCTTGCCGAGCCGGCTGAGGCCGCGCCGGCTGAGCGTGTCCACCGGCGTCAACGCCCGGCCGCACCTCTGCGCGGGCAAGGCCGTGGGGGGCCCCGGCCGCTCGTGGGGGTCACCGCCCGAGCCCTTACCGCCCGGTGCCGTAAATCATCGCCAACCGATGGTGACAATCGGCCGGGCACGTTGCGTGCCCTGGAAGGCAACAGTGACCATTTATACAGTCATTTATAAGTCCCGGCTACGTACAGGAGTAGCCGCCTCTTTTGTTGGAGGGGAGGTGTGGTGTTGCACGGATTAATTAATAGACACGTGACTGCGTCACGTGAGCATAAGTCCTCAGTGGGAGGGGAACATGGGATGGAATGGATGGTATAAGCTATCTAGGTCCTAGTTACAGGGTTGTGGGCACCGCGGCCCGAATCGCTATGAATGCCATACTTGGTCACACGCGGAGCCCCCACAGGCTTGGGGGTGGTCTCCTTCATCACTACTTGCCATCTATCCTTGCGCACCATCTGCCTCCATATTACAGACAAACCAGGAGGCTGCCCGGGGGTGAGCCCGTCACGTCTAGTGTAGCACATGTCCATGCCGAGTCTATCACGAAAAGTCCACGGGTGGCGGCCCTGCCGCGCGCGGCCGGGGGCACGCCAGGTGAGGACATATCGCCCAGGCTGGGCGGGCTTGGTGCCAGCTAGTCTATCTGATGTATCTACCTGATCTGTGCGGGCCAGGTGCCCGGCTAGGCCCAGGCGCCTGTGCCTAATAATGTGGGAAACATAGGGCAAATCAGCGTACAAATCCTCATTACTAATGTGCAAACCAAAGGGGATGTTAAGGGCCTTGCGCAGCATCTTGGTGACGGCGCCGTCGAGTCGTTGCTCCAGCTCCTGCGTCAGTGTCCACGTCTCGGCGCCGTAGGTCAGGATCGTCAGAATGACGACCTTGAAGAGGTCACGCTTGACGATCCGGGGTAGGGCGGGGTTGCTCCACCAGCGGCGGTGGTCATGGAGGTGCGCCCACGCCATGCCGATCCGTGTCGTCATGTCGTCCTCGCAGTCGGGAAGCCAACTGCCGAGCAGCTTGAAGCGGCCTGAAGGAGGGTAGTTGACCTCGCATCGTCTAAGAGGCGGAGTGTGGGTGGGGGCCCTGCCATGCCGAGGGCCAGGGCCTCCGTTTTGGGGCTGATTTCTAGACCAACCGCCCGAGCCTCGAGCGCCAGGCAGTCCAGCCAAAGTTGGGCAGACTCCGGCTTCTCGATGAGCGTGATGTCGTCGGCATAAATGAGGTCAGCTAGTAAATTCTGCTTGTTAGTCGGCCCCCCTTCCCCAAGCTCGTTCGTGATCGCTAGGCCAGGGGCACGGCCTGCAATGCTAGCAAAGCGAGCACGTGCCTGGCGCATAACATAATCCACTACAATAATAAACAGGTACGGCGACAGGACGCAACCCTGCCAGACGCCGGTCTGCAGTGGGCATGGGGGGTAATGCCGTGTTGAGTGCGCACCGAAGTGGTCGACCCCTCATACAGCGTGCGGATGACGGTAATCAGGGGAGTGGGGACGCGAGCGCGAGCAAGTACAGCCCATAGAGCGTCCCAGAGGACAGAATCAAAAGCCTTGATGAAGTCGACGAAGATCAGGATTGCGGGAAACTCACCAGGTTGCAGGAGAGCGATTTCCTCGAAGAGGCGACGCGCGACGAAGATGGCCATGACGGTGTTGCGCCCAGGACGGAAGCCCATTTGACTTTCCCCAAGGTGACAGTCGAGAGCAGAACGAAGGCGGTTGAGGATCATGCGCATGAACAACTTAAGTGCGGCGCTCTGGATGCAGACTCCTCTGTAGTTGGCGGGGTCGTCAGGGGAACCTTTGTTTTTGTACAGCATAATACGGTAGCTGTGCTGCCACTCAGGAATCGGCGGCGCGTCGGCAAGCAGGATCCGGTTGCAGACGTCAAGCAGGAACCCCGTGAGCGCCGTCAGCTTAATCACCGGGGCTGGGAGCTGGTCAGGTCCAACGGCGGCATAGAAGCGGAGTTGCTTGGCGGCGGTGCTCAGCTCGAGCTCGGTGAACGGCGGGAGCTCGTTGGGGTCGGCCAGGGGTTCCGTCAGGGCTGGGTACGTGTAGTCCTGCTCAGCGGCGGGCGGCGTGGGCGGCGCAGGGACGTCCGCCGGTGCTACTGCCAGGCGTGCGGCCGCCAGAGGGCCAAGCGGCGGAGGCGGCGGGGGGGCGCCGAGCAGCCGGGACTGGGAGGAATACCACTGGTCGAGCTGCTGCTGCGGTGAGCCAGAGAGCGTCCGCGGCGCCGGCTGCGCGCCGCCGGCGGGCCGTTGGGCGTGACGCAGGCGGGTCCAGGCGTACTTGCCGTGCTGGTCCTTGAGGTGGGCGAAGTACTCGCGGACATGAAGGTCCTCCTGCTCCTTGGTCGCCTGCCGGATGGCCGAGTGGTAATCGGCTTTGAGGCGGGCGTAGCGGGCGGGGTCGCTGTTGTCGCGCAGGGCTTGCCGGGCCTGGATGACGGCGGGGAGCCGGTGCAGGCTGGTGAAGCGGGGCGGGCGGCGGGGGGCAGTAGGGCCCCGGCCGCGGGCAGCTTGTCAGCGAGGTGCCGAAGGGCCGATGCCGGGCCGGCAGCGAACAGCTGGGCGTGGCTGGCCGGGATGTCCAGCGCGTCGACGAACGCCTCTGCGGCGCGCTTGTGGGCGCGTTTTTCAGGGAAGTCCTCCAGAGCGTCGTCAGATTTCTCGAGCAACTGAAGTGTGCGCAAATCAGGTGGTGCCACGTGCTTACGAAAGGGCGAGGGGAATCGCAGGCGGATGCGGGCGGTGACGATGCGATGATCGGAGCGCACCAGGGGGATCACATGCGAGCGAGCAGCTAGTACAGATCCTTGATGACGCTTGCGCATTACAACATAGTCAATGCAGCGTTCAGTGCCAGTTGGCGAGGTGTGTGTGACCAAAGCATCTGGACTATGTGGAAAGCGAGTGTTGGCAGTGACCAAATCGCATGTCGTAAGCAAATCAGCAAAAAGTTCAGTGTTGGCATTGGAGACCGTACCGTTGGGGGCGTGCTGACATCCGCCAGTACCCGGTGGTAGCGTGGCGTTGGCGTCCAGCAGCAGAGCGAGGTAGTTGCGACCAGGGATGCCGTTCGCCAGGTTCTCCAGCGCTGCAAAGAAGTCCTTGCGGTCTTGTTCTGGGTGGCCGGAGTGGGGTGCGTAACCAACGCCCACCGTCAGGGCGTAGGTCGAGTGGCCCTCCATCGAATGAAAAGTGGCCACGAGGAGCGAGCGTTGACCAGCTGGGGTTCGCCCATGTGGCGTACGGCGAGCGGGGAGCAGAGGAGACCGACGCCCCCGTTCCCGGTGCCGTCGCCGCCTCCGTAGTAGAACCGCCAGCCGTCGATGTCGTCAGCAACAAGGGCAGTTGATCCGCGGGCCGATGCAGTGCGCCTGTGTTCTTGGATTCCCAGGATGGCGATATTATTGTCGATGCAGAAACCAATAAGATTGGAGACTCGATGGCACTGACAGTCGTCACTGCGCAGGCAGTGACAGCGGTCAGCGTCGGGCTGGAGCGTGCGGGCGTTGAAGGTGGCGATGACCAAGGGCGCGCGTTGACCGAAAAGGGGGGTGCAGGCGGGGGTGGGGGCGGAGATGGAGCAGGGTGGTGATGGGGGTGGGGGTGGAGGTGGTGGGGTAGGGGGGGCGGGTTGGGGACTTATGCTTTCAATCACCGTTTCGATTCTTCCTGCCAACGCGTCGAGGCGACGCCGACGGTTGGCTCGGGTGGCCAGGTAGAATGAGTCTGCGTCTGCACGCATAAGAAATGCGTGCAGTCTGAGGAGGTTTCGGAGGCGGCCGCGCGAGGCGGGGCGAACCTGGCTCACTGCCGACCCGTGCTCTCTCTCCGACAGCCCAAGGGCTGCGAAGGCAAAGGGGCGGGAAGGGGAGTTAGGCAGATCCCACTGCTAAAGCCGCGGAGCCGCGGGGCCGCGGGCGTCGTCATTGATAGGAGAGAAGGGTTCGCAGCGCGGGCTCCGGCTCAGGTGCAAAGCGAACGAATTTATTAGGGGGACGGCCAAGCCTGGCAGCCATACCTGAGCTGAAGTTGCCCCGGCGGATCCCCACACGTGCTGCATGCCATGGGGAGCAGGTGACCGTCGATGCCGGTGGCGATGGCGGTGACGGCGGGGGCCGAGCAGGGGGCTGGGGCGCTGGCATGGCGGTATCCATGGGGGTCGCCGTCATTGGAGGAAGGTCCTGGCCGTTAATGCGGACGATGAAGACGCCATTAAAGAGGCGGGCATAGATGCTGCACCGTAGTTGCGGGTTGGCCTGCTTGGCTGCCCGAGCCTCGTGGACCTCCGGCCGGTTCAAAGCGGCAGCCCGGGCCTCGAGCTGCTCCGGGGTATAGTATGGTTGCACGGATGCGACATGCCATTTGTGGTATTAAATTATCCGGGCGTCCCGGTCGATCGGCGCCGACCGTAATCCGGCGCCTGAGTGCCGAGGCCATAGTATAGTTGACGCTATTGGCGAGAAACTGGACTACCGTAGCAGAAATGTACATTTTGGCGAATTATTTAATTTTTGGCCCAAAACTCAGATTCCGACAATTTTTTACCCCTATCTTCCATTTTTGGACAGTGGTTTGGCATTGTAATGGCAGATCCTGACTGCCCTCGCCGAGATCTATCGATTGCGCTATACTTAAACTTGAGATCAGACCCCCCCACCTGACCTAAGCTTGCCATTCTTGACTTTAGCTTACTTGGCGTAAGAGAATGACGTAAGAGCCATTTTTGCCAGTCTCGTAACAAGACTATCACCTGGTCCGAAACCGACCTTCGACTACCCGAGGGCAGATTTGGAATTCCCTTTGAGAGATCTGTCGATTGCACTAGTCAAATTTGATTTTGGGGTTGATCTACGAGACCCAGTTTCTATGCGTAGTCCAGTTTCTCGCCAATAGCGTCAGTTGGCAGCCGTCTTGGCCTGCATTGAGGTTGTGGAGGAATAGGGAGAGCATGATCCTGAGTGAGGTTTGTTGCAACCCAGGTGTGTAGGTTTCCCCTTTTGGCAGTGTGGATGTCCCCTTTAATTCTGTGACACATGGTCTGGCATGGAAGATTGGGGAGCCCACTTTTTGTGGTTTTTGTTTGAGAACAAATTTTAATCTGAGCTTTTTGGCTCCCTCTGGCACGTCCCATGAAGGGGTGACAGGAGGTTTGTATTGAGGGTTTTTGGGGTTGGGCAGGACCCATTCCTGCCTGGCTTGGTGGACAATGGCCATCAGCCACTTGGTAAACCCTTTTTGTGTTTTGCATTCTTGTATGACGTGGGAGATTTGGTGGGGTGAGTGCAATTGGCTATGTCCCACTTACCCAGCCCAAAGGCTGAGGGATGGAGGAACTGGCTGTGCACTAACTTGTCCAAATCAGGGATCTCCCCTGGTGCATACTGAGTGTTGACTGCCTTGATGACAGCATCCATACCAGGGACAATACTGGAGAGAGGGATTTTAAAGTGGTCCAGAGGAACTGCACCCACCCCTGTGACACTGAGCTCATTAGCTGAGATAAGCACCCCAGGATAGGATACAAAAGGTTCCCCCAACAAGGTGTTACCAGAGTACCCCTCCACCACCTGGAAGGGTGTCTGAATACCAAGTATAGGGAGCATCACTTGTCCCACTACATCCAGTGAGCTTTGGCCTGAGAAATCCTGCACCCGTGCCCAAAATGAAGGTGCAATCTCAAGACCAGGGATGGCTTGTGCACTGATCACACTGACCTGTGCCTGAGTGTCTATTGCCAGGGTCCAGGGGTCCTGACTAGTGCACACAGCTGAGACTTTTGCCAGCCCTGCGGCCACAGCAGCTTGTTGCTTATGTGACCTGTGTAGTGCTTGCAAGGCGACTGCCAATTTGGACCTCAGAGCGGGAGGTTTGGCAGACAGGTTCGTGCCTTGGGGCTGAGCTAATGCTTCCAACCCAGCTACCTCGTGCCTGGTTAAGCAATCCCCAGGTTGTGAAGTGGGCCTGGCTTCACTGAGGGTGGAAGGGTTCACAGAGGGTGCTGTGGTGCTGTCAACAGCAGTAATTGGTGGCTCAGGGCTACTGCTGGGCATGCTGGAGTTGCCAGATAGAAGTAATGAGTCCATGCTTAAAGACTCTTCCCCAGGCACTTCTGCCATGGGAGAATAATACTTCTTAATTCTATGACAGCTCACCCTGTGACGCTTCCCATTGATATTGTGCTTGACCTCCACGGTCTTGCTGTTTTTGGTAAATCCACGGATGGTAACTGGACCTAGCCAAGTTCCAACCTTACCAAAGCTGTTTTCCTTGTAATAGAGAACTTGATCACCTTTTTGGAATACTGGCCTGGGATGGGTTTTATCTTTTTCTGCCAGTTTTGCTGAGGTTTGTGCACGTGCAGTGTTGTACAGTGCTATCACCTCTGGGGGATATACACCTGCCTGCAGGCCTGCTGGGATTACTTCACCCCACTTGGCATGCAGGACAGGTCTCATGTTTAGGGTTGTGCACATTTCATGACACCAGAGTGCCCTGTCACAATAGACCCCTGAAGTAGCATCCTTGGAAGGATTTTTGGCTAGTAGGGTTTTGACAGATCTGATGGTTCTTTCAATGACCCCCTGACCCTCATGATCTTCCAGCCCAGCAATCTCTATTGCTTCACACCCTTCCAGGTCAGTCAGACAAGAAAATTGTTGATCAAGCAAAATTCTGTCAACTGGGTAGAATCTGGGTAAAGCAATCATGAGTGCAACACGTAGCTGCCCTGCAGACATGCCAGGTAGGGGTTCCATTACTGTGAACCTGGACCATGAGTCTTTTAGGATCAGGTAGGGTTGGACATCTTTGTTGATGTGCATCACATCCCCCACTATCATGCCCCTAGTGGTGGAAGGAGTTGCAGTATGCCATTTTTGAGGTTTGGGGCTATTGAACTGACATTCTTGACAGTGTTGTCTAGCCAGTTTTACTGCATTCCTGAGTTGTTTTCCCATGCTACTACCCCCCAGCCGTCTGGCCAGTTCCTCAGCCACTGTTTCATGACCCATGGCTAGGTACAGCTGATGAGCAAGCTCCTTAATATCTATGGAGTTGTCAACAGTAGGGGTTAGTGCTTTTATGTAAGGTTCCAGAACAGGGTGTTGGGAGGACAGTAATTAATTAATTAATTAAACTCGTGCTCCCGTTGGGGAGTCATGGAGCACCGAAGTGCTTTTAATCCCTGTGTGTGCACTACAGGAGAAAGGGCAGAGACCCCCAGTCTCCTTCATGCCAAAGGCATGCCACAGCTGCAATCGGGCGCGGCTAGCGAAAAGGACAGGCTAACGATCCGGCAAACTGTGGGTGCAATAAGACCCATGTGAGCATATCATAGCAAGGAGCGTGGGCAAGTAATCTGAACATAGCCAGGGCGTAGCATGGCTGTACTAGGACTAGGCTAAGGCTATGGCTGGTTGTGTACCGTGCGTTGGCGGAGGACAGTAAGGTTGCTGCCTCAAAATCAATTATGCCCTGGCTGCCATCCCCAATGGTAATGAGATCATCATCCTCAGAGTAAGCAAGGTGAGAGAACTCACATTGTTTTTGGTAGCGAGTCCTGTTGCACCGGCTGCCTGGAGGTCCCAGGGGATGACGTGCGTGCCAGCAACCCGGGCAGAGATCCACGTTGGTGTGCAGGGAGTCGTTGTTGGGGCAGTGGTCCCTGTCATGCCCCCTCTAGAAGCACCTCAGGCACCGTATGCCAGGGTTTCCAGGTTGGTTGTTGTTGTTGTTGTTGTTGTTGTTTCCCTGCTGGGACCGATTGTTGTTGTGGTTATGGCCCTGCTGGGACCTGTTGTTGTTGTTGTTGTTGTTGTTTTGGCCCTGTTGGGACCTGTTGTTATTATTGCCCTGCTGGGACCTGTTGTTGTTATTGTTGTTGTTGTTGTTGTTGTTGTTGGGGTTGCCATGCAGGGGCACACGGTGCCACGTGTTGCCACGCCCCTGAGAGCCACTGCCCCCTTGGTGGGAGGACTTGTGGGTCTTGGGTGCCCCCCCCTGGCTGGCCCCCCCCTTGCGCTTGTGGCCTTGGACACCCTGGACCTTGGGGTCCTGGGCCTGGGGGTTGCCAGTACCCAGGGGGTCCACTGCCTCCTCGATATAGAGCATGGCAGCTCTGAAGTTGTCCCAGAGGGACTTGAGGCCTGTAAGCAGGGTAGCCAGGACAGAGGGTTGCAAATTAGCTTTTGTTAGCCAGGTGTGGATGAGATACCTTGGTTGGAGCTTGAGAAGCTCAAGGTCTTTCTCTATCATTACCCTGTATGTTTTTGCATCCCCAGAGAGGTTATTCTTGTTCACCTTATATGCAGCAAGCCAGTTGAAACGTTCTACTGCTTCCATGTGGTTATTGGTAAGCACTAGCTGTTTCAGATCAGTGATAAAGGTAGGCCACTGTTCAATGGCTGCTTCAGGTGTCAGGGTGCGTTCCTGATAGGTTTGAATCAATGCTCTAATTGCAGGAGATGATTGGTGGAAGGTGGATGAGGCCCTGAGAGCCTTAAACTGATGCCTAAGGTTTAGGCCTTCCATCCCATACTCCAGAGCAAAAACAAATTGTTTGGCTTGTTCAATGGTGTGACCCTCAGGCAAACCAGCAATATTGATTTTGGATTCCTTTTTATGAGGGTTATACACACCTGTGGGAGGGGGGTTGGCCCTCAAGAAGACGTCGGTTGCCTGTTGGAGGCGGGTGGGGTCCAGGTTGATGGTCCCCCGCTCATACCGCGACATCAGGGCGCGCAGGCCCTCGACAGTTTGCAGCTGGTTAGCTGTTAACTGCTGGTCTTGCAACGAGGCCAGCTGAGCCTGTAAAATGGCGAGCTGTTCTTGTATATCCCCCGCCCTTGGGGGGGCCTCAGCAGGTTGGGTGGGTGCCCTGGGCACCTCTTGACCTCCCCCCAGGGCCTCCTGGGGTCCTGGCCACCCCCCCTGGGTGGGGAGGGGGCCCCAACCCACAGGGCGAACCTGGGGTGGTGGGGGAGGGGGAGGGGGGCCCGTGGTGGCCCGGGGGGAGGCCGGGGGGGTCCGCGTGACCCCACTGGGTCCAGCCCCAGCGGTGGAGGGGCGGGCAGGGGTGTCTGCCGCCGCTCTCCTCGCTGCCTCCTCCTGGAGGAACCTTTTCATCTCCTTGCGTACCTCATGTTCGCGGAGGGCAGCCTGAAAGGCCGCCTCATCCATAGGAATGTCAGGGAGGGGGTCTCCCATGATCAGAGCATCCCGGACAGGGCAGTCCCTGCTCTTTCCCTTCCTCTGGCCCAGGACCAGCAGTCCCTCCTTGTACTGCATGGGTTGGGGAGGAGAGGGTTTCTTGGTGGTTTCCAGCGGGGGGGCAGCTTCAGCTACCACCCCATGCTTGGCCAAGATGGCCTCCGTTACCCTGGCTTGGGTCACGGACTCCATGGCTTTAAAATGGGCTGACCGAGCAAGCTCGGCCAGGTCTTGACCATCCGAGTATTCCATCGGATAATCAGCATTGGTGAGAAGGTCGCGTAGCCGCTGAGTTGCCTCGCGGTACGCCGCCGCCATCGCCTGGTGGGTTGCCAGGCGACGGGCGGCCTCCTCCTCGTATTCCTGCCGCTTAGCGGCGAGCCGAAAGGCCGTCTCTCGACGGACCTCCCGGTCTCGCTGCCTCGCTCGGCGTTCTTCGTTAGCCACCAGCGCGGCCTGCTCGACCGCCAGGAGCGCTGGGGTAAGGGTTATCTCAGTCTCCCCGTCGGGAAGACTGGCAGTATCGGAGACCTCATCATCGGACATTTGTTGTCCTCCGATGGGCTCCACGGGTCTACGCACCACCCGCGCGAGCTTAATGCTTTCCATGTCCTTCTTCTTTCGAAGAAGGGACGAAGGTCGCCCAAGCTGAAGCTCGATGTGATTGTGCCCCTGAGCGAAGGGAACACGAAGATCAGACGTGGCGGGGCGAAACGTGATCGCCCCGTCCGGCGCCACCGAAGCCGTCTGACGGGGCATGAGCTCCCGAATAGTCGGCAACGAAGGGCCGAACTGGGGAGCCTCAGTGGGGTTGACCGCCGAGGGCTCCGCAGCCATGGCTGCTCCAGCCGTGGTTTCGGCTGTTGCTGCCGCCGGAGTCGAGGGTAAGCCGGTCCCCCGGGGGGGAGCCGTCTCGTCCTCCGGCTTCTCAGGGGAGGGGGGTAGGTCGGTCGGCCTTGCAGCCGCCGTCCCCTCGTCCTCAGTGGCAGACATTGTTGTTCTTTTTGTTTTTCTTCTTTTTCTTTGAAATGGCCGCATCGCCAGCCGGCTTCTGATTGTTGTCTTTGGGCATCCGCCGATCCTGCCCGTCATCATCCTCGTTGAAGTTAAGCTTCTTAGCGACATTCTTGTTAGAGATAGCCATTGGTAGCAGATAAAATTCAAGTTAGAATACGAACGACCGACTTGGTACAATGCTTGAGAACACAGAGTGCTGAGAGCAATGAATTGCTTGGTTCATTAAAAAATAGGTTTACCCTTTATCAACGTTCCTCTCACTGGCTGCGCCGCCAGTGACCGTTGGGTGCAGACCGTTGGCCCGAGGCCGCACGATGACAGGTAGCAGTCTAGTCACTGCATCGTGTGATCACAGATCAATGCACGCTGCAGTACGGTCCCTATCTAGGATACTCTAGTACCGTCCAATGACAGGACACTACGTATACTGGGTACTGACATCTGTCACGTACCCCAGTACCCAAAGTATCTATCTAGGGAAACGTATGCGACTCGACTAGCATTCCTATCTGCATAGCCCACGTGGTATTTATATTCACATACCAACGTAGGTTTACAAGGCTTATTCATACGTTGTATTCACAATGCCTTTGAGACTTAGTCTACAGCAAAGCATGGAGACTAACTGCAATCCGTGTGGAAGTAAGTGTAGAAGTTTTGCTGACGAACTTGGCCTTTGCGCCGTAGGCGGACCTAGCGCCTGAACGGGAGTTACGGGACAGCCAAGTGGCACTGCACACACGTTATCATTGATGGTACCTACGGACATTTGGATATTTTTCAGGAGAGGCCTAGCCGTACTGGTCTTTAATGTGTTCTAGACGGTTCGAGAAGCCCGTCCCCGCCGCGGACCTGACGTCATGCCTGGTTGGCAGCGCGAGGCGCAGCCACCAACGGGGACGAAGGGACAAACAAAATAGGCAAGGCACGAGCTATGCCAGCAGTCCGGACCTTGTATCGTAATTTACCACGTTGCTCTACCGACAGATTCACTATCCTGGAGTGTAATTCTCCTGTGGGCTCGAGTGCCAATCCCTCGCCTACTGGGTGTAAGTCTTCCCGTATTGAGTGTTTTAATATGTGTGGTAACATTGTAACTGAATATACAGTTGGTTGGAGACCCATCTAGGGTCCACATGGGTCCTCAGAGATAGAGGATCTTGTACAGATTACTACAATATACTTTATTGTAGTATTGGGCCAATGGCTGTACTTCACTAGTACTCGCCAATGGGATAACGCCACGTAGAATATGTGGGCGTCTCCCAGGCCTCCACGTCACCGGCTGGTCAAGGGCCGGTGTAGTACTGTCAATAGGACTGAGCCGACTATCGGCCTATTATGTATGCGCATCTGCCTTGGTACCTCCTAGAGGATTCTAGAAGTATCTAACACGCGGCATGCACTGAACTACACGGAATGCATGTCCACGTAGGATATTCAGCAAGACTGATGAAGGTGCCAAGCGCAATAGAATATATGCGCAACGAAGACGAATTATGCAGCAACGACAATAACGTATGAGAACAATAAACACAACGTTCATTTCATGCTTTCTGATTTACATCGCATTCCATTTATTTGCAACTTGTATTCATTGCAATGTCTTCGGACGACAATCTTTCAGAGCAGAGGTCTGGCCCTGGTGAGCACGGACCGGCTCAATTTTCTGTCGACCCTGGCCCAGGCGAGCACAGGGATGACAATAAGAATATGTCCGACCAGCCCCGGGAGGAGGGCTGCGGGCAGGGAAGTACTAGTAGTGACAACCAGCGTGCGCGTGATAAAGTGCTTCGGCGGGAGACCTTGCTTCAAGAGGCGAAGCTGCTGTCGGCAATCAAGAAATGGGTTCCAGCCCCGCTGGTGCCTGGTGCTATTCAAGCAGACCGGGATCGCTTTGTAAGCTCTCTTGGGCCGTTTTTCCGCAGGCTCGCGGGCAACCGAGACATCATTCCGGACTGGCTGGAGTTTCTTCGTGGAACCCCGCTGGGAGACCGCGAGAAAAACCACCCAGAGTGGATTTCGCTGCTGGATAGAGCACAGCGTCTGCGGTGGTCGCCGTTCGAGTTTCTGCGCCGAGCGAGGGAGACTTTTCTTCGTTCTATCACTGCCAAAACCTGCGACGAGATCGAGGAATTTGTAGATGCAAAGCCGAAGCCCGGGCAGACCATCATCGAGCACCTCAACTCTTACTACGACATGCTGGAGAAGCAGGGGCTCCGGTGGCCTGACGAGGCGGTGAATCTCCGATGGATCCAAAACTGTGCTCTGTCCGAATCCGAGAAGCGGAATTTGGTCGCCAACTGCCGCGGTTACCTGTGCGACACTCACCGATGCAGAGCTCACCTCAAGGAGCTCCTGACGAATCAAACCCGTGTTTCCAGAGAAGGAGGTGCCGCGGAGGTGCCTCGTGTCGCCATGGTGATGGAGCAGCAACGGGAAATCTTCTGCTACAACTGCGGGCAGCCCGGGCACACACGCCGCGCATGTAAGGGTAAGGTTGTCGCTAATTCTGAGTCCTTCCCTCCCTGCACTTTCTGTAATAGGACTAACCATCTGGCTAAGGATTGCTACTTTCGCAAGTGCAAGTCTTGTGGCAATTCTGGACATGATGCGTCTGCCTGCAGGAGCAAGGCGGGCGCTGGACCCAAGGATACCCAGATGGAGGTCCTCAAGCTGCTGCAGCAGATCTCCCAAGCCGTCAAGAGCGGTGCCCTTCGTGGTGGCGACGCTTCTCAGCCGCGTGGTGGTGACGCTTCCCAGCCGCGTGGTGGTGATGCTTCTCAGCCGCGGGGTGGCAATACCTCTCGTGGCCGCAAGAGGAAGCAGCAGCAGAAAAACTAGATGATCCTCTCTGTTTATATAACCCCTACAGCGTCCTTATGGATGCTGATGAGAGTGGACTCATGGCAGATGAGGCCTGCCAGGTGGTAGGGGCTCCAGCAGTAACCCCTACTGACCGTAAAGCTGCCCCAGTGAGCAGCAGTAAAAGTGCCCCTGTTTGTGGCATTCCTATCCATGCCTGGAATAAAAAGAGTACCCCAGAGGGAACTCTTCCTGTAAATAATACATGTGGATCTGCTCCTGGTTGTAGACAGATGCCACATGGTGTTGCCCAGGTGAGCAACGTATCTGTGAACAATACATGTGGTGCAGCTCCTGTTTGTAGCCAAGCACCCATTGATATTGTTAACAGTCAAGCTCCTCAGAGCAATAATCCTTGTTATATTGATAATAAAAACTTGGACTCTTGCTCTGCCAGGAACGTGGATGCCCGTCCATGTCCTGAAGAGCCTGAGCCTAATGATTGTATTAATCTTAGGACTCTGGCTAAGAGTTTGCATGATGCCTGTGGCCATGGAAACAATGCCATTAGGCTTGTTCAAGCCATTAATAACAAGGCTCTCTGGCAGGCTTATCAAGATGTCAGAGAACATTGTGTGTGCCAATTGTGTGCTAACAAGCCTTCCAAACGTCATGCAAAGCATCCTGCAGATGGTAGGGGTAATCTACAAGCTGATATCCTCTACTTCACCAATTACAGGCAATTGCCTTACTTGGTGGCTGTGGATGAATGGTCAGGCTACATTGGAATTGAACCTATGGCAGCAGGGGATGAGAATACTCTCCATGCCGCAGTTCTTGTTATTCTGCAGAAGTTTGCAGTTATTCATAAGCTGCAGATGGACTTGCAGTTTAACTGCCTGACCAAATACTCTGATCTGCCTTTCCTAAGGATTGTGGGTCGTGAAGATCACCAAGCCCAAGGCAAGGTTGACAGATATATACAGGAGCTTAAGAAGTTGGTAATATCCGGGGACTATCCTGAGATGTTTAAACCAACTTTTGCTGTCAGGTGTTTGGGTGCTGCAAAAGTGGAAAACACCATGAACAACCGTTTTCATACTATCAAGGTGCGTGGTGTTCCACGGCTGGTCTCACCTCGTGGACTAGCAGGTGGCCTCTACCCTGATGACATCATGCAGGCATGGAGTAAGCAGAGGTGGGCACAGTATGCTCATCTCTGTGAAAAGGATAAACAGAGAGGAGAATCATTAAAATTTGAGGTGGGAGACCAGGTGATCTTCCACAAAGAAAATGCTCCTGGTAAACGTGGTTATTGGCAGGGTCCAGGGACCATAACCTCAGTTGACCTGGAGATGAAAACTGCTGATGTGGTCTGGAATGGGACCACTTATCATCTGGCTTGGAATAGATTGAAGAGAGATCCAATGAACGTTCAAGAAAATCCCCTGGAAATTATGGCCCCTGAAGAGGCACTTGGATCTCCCAATCTTTCCTGTCCACCTTTGGCCAGTGAACAGGCTGGACTCCAACTACCAGAAAGGGCGGCCTCCCATCAACTGGAGCCTACTACTCAGCAAGCTCAGCCTAAGACATTGACTGGGATATCACAGGATGATATGGATGAAGCTGACTTGTTGGATAATAGGGTGTCTGATCAGCACCGGAAGCTCCGGCCGTTGGAACATGGGCTTGAGACCCCTGGGCAGGTGGATAACATATTTCAGTCTGAACAGCCAAAGCTTGGATCCAATTACCCTGGTAATAAGCCATTGCCCTTGGAGACTGATGGGATTCCAGCCCAAGGAAGACAAGCTGAGGAGGGGTTGTCCAGGTTGAACACTCAGCTCGGCAAGAGAGGCAATCCTCAAGAGCTTCGGGATATTGTAAAGAAGCTCAAGCCCTCACTAAAGATTGCCAAAATAACTTCTCTTCTAGAGAAGGGCATGGACCTTGATGGCTTTGATGTGGATACCAAAGCAGAGGTCTCTGTCACCTCGCCCTTTAATGCTTTGCTGGATAAGTATTCCCTTGAACCCAGTCCATGGACTATTGTCCAAGACTTTGCGGGTAACACTGATCATCAAGTTCTTGGGAATATCACTATCCCATTCTTGGGTGAGTCTTTGACACTTTGTGTTGTTGATGGCTATAAGGGACCCACTCTCATTGGCCAGCCATTCTTGGTGACTCCCGGTGTTACCATTGTTGATGGCCCCAATAACACAAAGAGTCTCCTAAAAACCCATTGTGACCCAATTCCTCTGGAATCATTCAGATGTCTCTTGCCTCTTGAAATGTTCCAGAAGGCAAATTGGAAGACCGCCTGTGTCGGTTCAATAAAAGGAGCAGAATGGGGAAGGGATATACCCCCAGCTTCTGAGCTGGTAGAACCCGCCCAGCTCAGTGTGACTTCTCTTGGTCTCACAAAAAGGTCATTTGCTGCTCATAGCCCCATGTCCTTTGATGATGTAGACCTGGATTGTCACACTTTCGCTGGCCTTGAGGCCTGGCGAGTAGCATTGGCGCGTGCGCTCCAGGAGTGGCAAACGCTGGATGTTTTTGAAGGCATTTCAGAACCTCCACCCAATGCTCAAATGCTTCAGTTGCGTTTTGTATGCAAGATGAAGAGCAAGCTTGGTGAGCCTCCCATACCAAACGCACGTCCAGTCGTGACCCAGTTCCATGGTACTACAGACTTTGATAAGGAGGAGCTGTACACTCCTGGCCTGTCACATCCTGTTCTCAGGCTTATTCTTAGTCTGTACCTTGGTGCTTTGGACTATGGCTTGGATTATGGAGCAGAAATTGATGACTTCACCAGGGCCTTTTTGCATGGTGATCCTCAGGTGGCCAGAGCCACTTGGCAAGCTCAAAGACCCTGTTGTGTTAAGACCCCAGCATGCTGGATAGCTGAAGTAGGTCATCCCTACATGCAGCCTAAAGTGGGCTGGGAAGGACTGGTCAGCAGTCCAGTCATCTGGTATGAAACCATTGCTCCTGCCATCCAGGAGAGATGTCAGATGCAACAATCTCATCTTGCTTATTGTCTCTTTGTGGGGCAATCCAAAGGACAACCCACCTGGGCTACCTTACATGGAGATGATATGCAACGCATTGGTCCCAAGGGATGGTTGAATGAGACCTATAAAAGGCTCAATGACAAGTCCCCTATTGGTACCAGAGCATGGTTTAGTAAAAACAGCCAGGTACCTTACTGTGGCATTGGCTGTACCCTTTTCCAGGATGACAAAGGATGGCATCTTAAGCTGCAATCGGCGAAGGGGTATAAAGAAAAAGTAATAACTCAGTTGCCCAAGAGAGTAACTGAGGAGAATGCCCCTACGGTTAAAGGTCAACTGGGTTGGCTGGCTGCCACAACTAACCCTGACCTGGCAGTACAGAGTAGGATGCCAGACTCTGTTGTTGTAGGAGAAGGAAGGAGGCGCCTGGAGAGCTGCCTCAATGAATCTCCTGACTTGGTGTTGTCCGGTGTAGACTGGCATGGGCGCATCATCATAGACGCCTACACAGATGCTAGCCAAGAGTCTAGATCTGCCAACAAGATTGGTGCCAGAGCCGGATGCCTGATCACCATCAGGAATGAAGGCAAACAGCCCTCGTTGGTATACTGGTCCAGTAACCTTCAGAGGAGGCGGTTTGCTGGCATTGACACCGCTGAGTGCAGGGCATACGCCATGTGCATTCGCGATGCCATATACATAAGAGAGCTACTCTTATGGTGTCTGAGTCAGATAAGACCTCAACCCGTGATTGATGTCAGGGTTTATTGTGATAATAAGCCCGTGGTCTCTTTTATCAAGAATGAGAGGGCCACTACTACTGACTTGGACTACCTTGTGGCAAAGGAGTTGTCCAGCCACTGTATAACCATACATCTGCCAGGACACTCAAATCCTGCTGATGCTATGACCAAGCTTCCACGACTGGCCCTTAATGGGTACCAGTTGCTGCGGTCCATGATGGCTGGGAAACCCTTGTCATGAGGAGTAATCTGGGAGCCTGAGCCTAATGCTCCTCCTGTAGGTTTTTATCCCCCTGGAGGTTTTGTCCTCTCTGGAGAAGAGGTTTTCCTTCAGATTTGGGTTTTCCCTACAGCAGGTTACACCAACCATGCAATGATGAGATGCAAACTCCATAAGACCCAAGTGAGTCCCCATTGCCCACATATGTGAAAGTGAACTGGCCAGGTGCGGCCGAACATCAATGAATACATCTAAGCCTTATCACTTTCACAAGGGAAAGAATGGCTGGAGTTGGTTGGAGACCCATCTAGGGTCCACATGGGTCCTCAGAGATAGAGGATCTTGTACAGATTACTACAATATACTTTATTGTAGTATTGGGCCAATGGCTGTACTTCACTAGTACTCGCCAATGGGATAACGCCACGTAGAATATGTGGGCGTCTCCCAGGCCTCCACGTCACCGGCTGGTCAAGGGCCGGTGTAGTACTGTCAATAGGACTGAGCCGACTATCGGCCTATTATGTATGCGCATCTGCCTTGGTACCTCCTAGAGGATTCTAGAAGTATCTAACACGCGGCATGCACTGAACTACACGGAATGCATGTCCACGTAGGATATTCAGCAAGACTGATGAAGGTGCCAAGCGCAATAGAATATATGCGCAACGAAGACGAATTATGCAGCAACGACAATAACGTATGAGAACAATAAACACAACGTTCATTTCATGCTTTCTGATTTACATCGCATTCCATTTATTTGCAACTTATACGAAACCGGTTTTCCAGGTTTGAGCATATTAATCGTATCGTGTGACAAGTATTCTTAAGCCACCATCGTGCGCTGTGACGCATGCATAGGAAGTCAAAGGTCTTTCGCATTCATTATCAATCATCAAGGCGCTATTTTAGATAGCCATACTACGTGTTCAGTTAAACTAGTGATGAGGAGCTATATTGTGGAAAGACCGACCTGGGACGCGTCGATTCTGTTCTCAATTGTAACAAGCAAAAATGACTTTGTTGTTACATCCATTGTTTTGTGAATGTTTGGCTTTTATTCGAGGACTTTTGGATCAGTATTGAGAAAGTTATGAGGTTTCCAAGAAGGCGGCACTTGAATCTTGTCCTTTGTCAACCGACTGTTAGAAGCCCTTATTGGTCGTGGCCTGATCCACGTGGGGTTATAGTTTGTTGGTCGGTACTACCAAGTCTTAAATGTTCCTAGCTAATGTGTTCTAGACGGTTCGAGAAGCCCGTCCCCGCCGCGGACCTGACGCCATGCCTGGTTGGCAGCGCGAGGCGCAGCCACCAACGGGGATGAAGGGACAAACAAAATAGGCAAGGCACGAGCTATGCCAGCAGTCCGGACCTTGTATCGTAATTTACCACGTTGCTCTACCGACAGATTCACTATCCCTTAATCCTGGAGTGTAATTCTCCTGTGGGCTCGAGTGCCAATCCCTCGCCTACTGGGTGTAAGTCTTCCCGTATTGAGTGTTTTAATATGTGTGGTAACATCGTAACTGAATATACGAAACCGGTTTTCCAGGTTTGAGCATATTAATCGTATCGTGTGACAAGTATTCTTAAGCCACCATCGTGCGCTGTGACGCATGCATAGGAAGTCAAAGGTCTTTCGCATTCATTATCAATCATCAAGGCGCTATTTTAGATAGCCATACTACGTGTTCAGTTAAACTAGTGATGAGGAGCTATATTGTGGAAAGACCGACCTGGGACGCGTCGATTCTGTTCTCAATTGTAACAAGCAAAAATGACTTTGTTGTTACATCCATTGTTTTGTGAATGTTTGGCTTTTATTCGAGGACTTTTGGATCAGTATTGAGAAAGTTATGAGGTTTCCAAGAAGGCGGCACTTGAATCTTGTACTTTGTCAACCGACTGTTAGAAGCCCTTATTGGTCGTGGCCTGATCCACGTGGGGTTATAGTTTGTTGGTCGGTACTACCAAGTCTTAAATGTTCCTTTGGGACTTTAGTGCTTACTACAGATCTACTAGGATCTCATGTATAGATTCTGCCAGGCTGTTTGTGATGTTGTGTTACGTCGCGTAACAATCTGTCTAGTTACGGATGTAAATTAGGTCCTTTGCCTCGGTCGTCCCTAGGTTTACGTGTAGCTTGTACTGGTGGACACTGTTGTCCTCGTAACAGTACCGTGGTGCATTGGATGCATTTGGCGACGCGCCGCGTACTTTAGTAGTGGTCCTTATCCTTCGGGTTGGCTAGTACCCCCCAGCTGGTCGAGCTTTTCCAGCAGCAGTCACATAGGCTGCAAGAGATGTTGCGACAGCAGTCACTTTTGGTGCAACATCTCCTCGGAGCCCAGCAAGCACCGGCAGCGGTTACTCCCGCTGCCGCGACCACAGTGCCTGTCCTGCGGCCTCGGCGTTTCAGAATGTAACCACGGTTCTACGTCGTACGCAGGCTGCCACCATTGCTCGCGTGCGAGTCATGTGCCGGCGCCGATGCTGGTCCTGCCCCTCAGGGTTCCGTGTGGGCCCGCGTGAGGGTGCGTCCCACATTAGGCGTTCAGTTGGCGCAACCGGAGGGCATGGCCTTACTGGAGCTTGACGTCGATGTGCCGCTGGCGGTGCCCGTTGCGTAGCGCCACCGCATCGTGGCCCCAACCCACGTGATCGACGGGATCATGTACGATCTCGCGGGGGACACCCCGGCCGGCGCCCATGCAGCAGGTGCTGCACGTCCGCGGTTTCACGCGGATCAGCCGGTGGAGTTTTATCGGCACGTGCTCCCGCCAGAGATGTTCTCCGCCGTACAGTTCACGGACCCATGGGGCGCCCGGTCTGTTCTCGACCAGGCCATGGCCACCAGTGGTTTAGTGGGCTGAGAGACTGGCCTCCCCCACCCTTCTCTGGTTGGCTGGGCCTCTGTCTTTATGCGTATCCCATGGCGTTTGTTCCTGCTAGGTTATGCTGTCAATCTTGGGAAGCTGATACCAGGATTATTACAGCTTATTCTAAGCACAGGGGTGGAATTACTAGGCATGCTGTAGTAGTCTCCAGTTTACCAGTTATGCTGAGGGGGATTTGTGTGGGGAGCAGGGCGTGAAGGGGATTGGGCTGCATCTAAACCTTGCATGGGGGTAGCGTGTGCTACGATTTACAAGTTGGGGCATACCGTTCATAATGCCGGTGAGGCATTACTGATCTTCTGCTATCCCTCTCAAGGCTTTGGATGGTTTTCCCAGGCATCTTATGGAGAAATAGTGTGCCTTGTGATTATAATAAGCCACTGGCTATGGGTTTGAGTGTACTAGCTACTACGGAGATGTGGCTTTACCTCACTGTCACTCCTTTGGTGCGACTGGAGGGGGGAAATTTTGTTCTGGTGGGGAGGAGATCTATGAGGATCATAGCGTGGAGACACCCTGGGATTTCAGTTCATCCTTTCGGTGTCACCTCATAGATCCCTGACGATGTGGTACCCTGGTTTCGCTGGCCATCGGTGGGCTATTTGGGCTGTGCTTTGTGGCATCTCCCCAACCTGCTGAAGGGTACCCATTGGTGACAACCCTGTATACACGGCCTCTCTTCATCATGGGCGTACTCCTGAGATACCCTTGTTCCTCAAGAGGCGACCCTGTTGGCGACGTCTCCCTGCTGGATTCGCTCCTGCCTCTTGGTGACTGCACTTCCACCTGGGGCGCTGTTGACGTTTCCTCGTTCCAGTTTGCGTGGACTGACGGGTGTCAGCAGGCCTTTGACTTGATGCAGCAGAAGCTCACACCAGCCCCTGTGTTAGGATTGAGCATTCTTGGAATCCATCCAGCCTGCTATGACCTGTTGGTGATCTGAGGGAGGTTCCCAGTTGGGATGGATTGGGGATTTATTATGGCTCTGTTTAATACCTGCCACTCTTTGTCGTGGTGATACAGCACCTGTCCCTGACTACCTGTACCCTTGAGAAGGGCTGGGATCCTTGGGTGTGCAGCATATGCAGTGTTGACTAGCTTTGATGAGCCTTAATTGGACCCTGGCAACCCAGTTAGTTATGGGGGGTTCGCTGTATAGAGGGTTAGCCTTGCTACATGACACTCGGCTAGTGCCCTGATCAAGCAGTGAGAGCTGTCAGTATTTCGTGGCATGGATCCCTGTTGTGGATGACCCGTTATCCCTGGGAATGTCAGGCTTGTCTTTCACCCGTGGACTCATAGCTGAGGGAGGGTGGTGTCCCAGAACATGGAGTGGCCTCGCCTTGTTGGCTTAGTTAGGTGCCTTGATCCTGTTTACTCCTTCCTAGATACATGTGGACTCATTGAATCCGACGGGGATCTGAGTTGAGAGGGATGGACTCTGGTGGGAGTTTGGTTGGACTGAGCTGAGATGACATCCAGATTTTGGTGACCAGTTTCTGAGGATGGTTGATGAGGGGATCTGAGCCTGGATGGCACATGGAGAGTGACTTCTGTGTTGTACCATCGCCATATGGGGTTGTTCACCTAGGGCTTGATTTCTGGTATGATTAGGACACTTGGTTCATGTCCCGCACGTCCTCTTGTAGCAGACCAATAGTATATAACTGAAGGTTTCTACCTTGGTGCTGCTGAGTTTCATACTGTCACCTGCTGGAGGTCTGGACGATGGTGGAGGAGGTCCTATCTCAGTTACACACCAGCCTGTATGAGATTGGCTCCCCTTTTGTAGCTCATCTGCTGCACAGGATGGATGCATTGTCACCAGGACCTGGTGACATTGACATGAGGCCTGCTGAGGGGCAGGACTTGCTTGCATCCTTACCTGAGGCCTTGAAGGAGGCATTCACTCAGTTTCAGCCAGTGAGTATGGGGGAGGCTTCCTACATGGAGCTGTTGGAGTTTTCAGTTCAGCAAGGTGACTTTGATTTGGCTCCTTCCTCCAGCTGTGCCAGAGGGTGTTTTCCTTTGGAGACTTCTAACCTCTTCTGAAATCCAGGGTTGCCCAAGTACACTGTGGAACTCAAGGTCCGTCTGACGCCACTGAGGGTGCTGGTACCTCTGATAGGTGCTAAGTGGTCTGTGGTCAAGAAGACCTTTCTGCAGTTCTGGTGGGCGTACAGATCATGGGTGAGCAGACACAAGACGTCCTCTACGTGGGTAATGGACCCTGCTGAGATTCAATCTGTGGCCAGTGCTCCTCTCCTATCCAGGGGCATGCCTTCGCTATGCTGCCCAGATGGTGGCAGGGGCTTCTGAGACTTGCATGGTGCTACTACAGGTCAGCAGGAACTGGCCAGAGTTGGTCAACATGGTGGAGCAATTTCCCATGTTTGGACCCAAGGGCAAGGATGGCCTGAATGGGCATTGGTATACATGTAGCCTGTGAGGAACAGGGCTGAGAAGGAAGGGGGGGGAGTAAATAAGGGCAGCAAGGAAATGGGGGCTTTGGATTGTGGTGTGAGGGGGGGATTCCAGGATGGATGATGGGGGGCTCCATTCCAGTTCTGATGTTCCAGTCCAGAGTTCCTGACTTCCAGAATTTCAGAATGATGACAGGATGACTTACCGTATTGTTGTGTTCATCTGGTCTTAACCCTTAACCCCTCATTGGTCTTGCAGCCGATTTTCCGCCAAAAATCGACTTGCAGCCGATGCATCGGCTGCTCCGCGGGGGACCAAATTGCGCGAAAACTATTGAGAATTAGGAAACGTTTAGCTGAGAAGATCGAAAGTTTATAATTTTCCTCACAGCATGGTACTAGGGTTCGCATACTTCTGACAAAGTTATAGAGGTGTTCTGGCCGGTCAAAGTACAAGGGGTCAGGGTACTTTTTCACGTAAAACGTGCATTCCGGAAAACGACGACCTGGCCATGGCGGCTTGCGCCCACGCATGGAATTTACGTTTGCGTTCGAATTTTCTGGCCAAACTTAGGAAATTGATTTTATACGTCCTAAAGATCACACAGGCCAATTTTTGGTTCGTGGGAATGCCATTTGATAGGTGTCGGCAGCGTTCTTGCTGGAAAAAACTGCGATCAGGCCGGACGATAGAAACGTTGACAGCAATACCTTTACGGCGTATTTTAAAGGACATATTGGTTTCTTTGTACTTTTAATGATGAATTGTAGTCGTAAACGTGCAAGGGTGGCCAGAAATCGCCGAATCTAGCGACCATGCTGCACAACTTTGGTGTGCCGAAATGCGCCATTTTGCGGCCACCGCCTGGGCCAAGGTAACGCCAACCATGCCTGGTAAAGCTTCAGCATCGTTTTCCTATCGATGTTTGACGTTTATATATACGTTCTAGCTTGTGTAGCACATTCTTTTTGCATTATTCATGCTCTTTCTTGACCCTGGCCTGGCCCCTTTCTAAAACACCCTTCTTAAATGCTTCCCTCAGTCAGTTGACCTGCCACAGTGTGATGGTGATAAGTTTTAGATGCTGTATGGGTTTGAATACCTCCATATATGTTTGTTATACATTTCCCATACACATATTGCATGATTGTGAGGCAGTTGGCTGGTCTCTGTGGCATCATCAAGCACGTAACTGGTGAGTAAAAGCTTCCCATTGACAGCATGTGCCACCAGGTGTGCTGGCCATCACCTGGCAAGCTATAGCAGCTTAGGCCTAGTTTATCCTTGCTAGGGCAGGCTGAAATAGGCTCAACGTCACTAGTTTGTTGGTGGCTGCCTCCTATAATGTATGCCTTGCGTAGGGTATCCGTACCACGTTACCTACGTGCATGGACAAGGTGGCACCTGCACATAGGTGCCATGTAAGGGCAGTGTGATGATGCAGTTATGTTTCCCCATCATTGTGGAAGGGAAATGTATTGTATGGCATGGTTGGGGGCCATATTAGTAGGTATTAGTAGGTAGTATGCCCACCCCTACCCCCTTGGTTGCTTTTTACCAACGGTACCCCTATGGGCTGTACTGGGTGTAACTGCTGGTATACCCACCCAAATGATGACCCCAATGGCTCAAACTGTTCAGCAACTAATTGTTTATCATCCCTGAAGTGGTGGGTGCCTAGGTCTTATAACATAATTCAAAATGCACATTCTACCAAAAATGAAAACGCGCGTCTCGACCCCCCTAACTTTGGCGGTAGTTTTCTATGGCCTACCCTGCAGATATGTTAGGTTGTGATAGCTCACCCCGAAGGGCAACTCATGGACATGCTTGACCCCCAAGGACAGCCCTTGGATGTTGGTAGGTTGGCTGTGGGGTGGTTTGCAAATTTAGCATTTTGCAGCCGATTTTTCGGCTTTAAATGGGACCAATGAGGGGTTAATTTGTACTGAGTCCGTTTTCGTGGCGCCAGTTGAACTCGCGCCACTCTAACGGACTGAGTTTGTGGCAGAACCAGGCGCCGCGCCAAAAATAATTCAACGGTCAAACCTGGGGGGATCGAAAGATCTAGACGTAAGCTATGCCTGGCACTATTCAGACCGTACTTTGGACAACTGGCCAGGGAGATATACTCAATCAAAGTTGGGGGGGTACCATGGTCAAACGGGACCGACGTGAATGAAAATAATTGACGTCCGCGGCTATGGCGGTGCAGGCAAATGACTGGTACGAGAGCATGGCTTGGAATTTTGAACTCAAATTTTGTAGTAATTATCCTTGAGTGTTATAAAGGTTATAAATCTGGCCGTGAAGCGTCTGGATGTGCGCAAGTATGTCTCTAGGTTCTAATCGGTGCAGCAGATCCTGTCAGCGGCCAGGCGGTGACAGTGCGTACGCTACCTGTTGTTCGGCGGCAAACGTCCATATATTTGCGCGTGGATAGACTTGTTACGTTATTCTTGACATGTTTTATTAGCGATGACGGCCAGGAAAGGTTCGAGGCTATGTCCGTGAGGTGGGAGTGATGGCTCCCGCACAGCAGGTAATCTGCGGTTTCGACCTGGTACGTATTGACATGTTAGCGTTTATACATTACAGTACCAAGTCGTCCTATCGTTTATAAACTAGTTTTAGACATGTAATCGATGGTTTTTGCTTGTCGTTTTGTTGCTTTAGTGCTTGTACGCGTTCGCTTGTGATGGTTGGGGAATACCACTATGTCACGCAGATTTTGGACCAGATTTGATTGCTATTAGCTAAGGCTTCAACGAAACCAGTGAAGTAGCGTTTGGTATTGTCTCTTAACATGGTGGGCTTGATAGCGGGATGCTTTTCCCTGCACAGACATAGCGAGACAATTGGTTTTCTGGCAAGCTCTAGGCATTGCTTCTTGGTTTGCTGGCCCAAGTTATCCTTCTGCTTGTGCGTCCATAGTGCATGCAAGAAACATGAATGGCCAGGGCCTGCTTGCATGGAAGCACAACCAGGTGAGTTCTTTTGTTTTCTCTATCATTGCCAATCATTGGAATTGCTTTATAGTGTGTTGGATGCATTGATAATGTAGCTCCTTGTGAACCCGTTATACTCTTGGTTTTGGGCCTTGGCACAAGCTTTATACTTGTTGTATAGCATGCTGTTGTGATTTTTAAGCTGGAAATGTGTTTGGGAATCCATGTGTGGCCATCTATGATGTTTTGTGCCACGTTGGAATTGAATGCCTATACGGTAGTGCTACCAAAACACCCCAAAATAACTGCACCCGTTATAACGGTCTGAGCTATTTTGGGCTGTATGCTAGCTAGCCTGTGCAGTTCTATGGCATGTCATGTTGTGAATGCATCTATGGCATGCCTGTGATTATCTTGAACTCCCCTCAAAGGGCCAGGGTCAGCAGATTTTGAGAAATGGTCCATATTGCATTATATATCTCTTGAACCCCATCTGCACCGTACCCCCTTGGGGGGGGTGCTATTTATAGCAGCTGTGGGGCATAGATATGTGACCAATGACATGACCCCAAAGTTATTTGATATAAAAGCATCCTTGGTTCCAAGGGTGGGCCAGAAAATGTTATTTGGCTAGATACTCTCATACTTACTAAGATGCCCATACTCAGTCCGTTCTGGTGGTTCCAGTTGACACAATTGAAGGGTTAAGGTAGATAAGGACGTGACTTGTCTTCTTCAAGTACCAGTTAGCATTTTGGGCAACCAATATGCTAAGTGGATGCAGTTTGGAAAGACCTTTCCAACGCCGTGCTGACCGCCTGAAACAGACAAGGGACGAGAAAGATATGAGGTCCCGAAGTCCTAGCCGTCCGTGGCCGACTAGGGTACAGTCCTCTGGTATAGTGGACAGGACACGTGGCAGGCCGTGCCTGCACAGGCTTAGCCTGACTATCACGTGACTGTGGTCCACGTAGACCAGAGGAGCAGCAGCCTGTGACTGGTGGAATACTGGAGCTGGCACAGGTCTGCAAGGATACTAGGCCTTGCAGGCTTGTGACAGGTCCTGTACTTAATTCCTAGGTTGCAGAGTCTAGGCAAATCCAGTTCGTCCTGGCTCTGCACTGATGCCAGTGGACGTTGAGGATTTGCTTGCATGCCTGCACGTGCCTCGTCACGCCGATGGGAACGAGGAACAACGCAAAGGATATAGCTTGGTCATGGGGGATGACCAGCTATCTTGGCAAGCACGAACCGAGGCTCCCACATTGGACGTGGAAACGCTCACCGTGGTCGTGGCTTGGTGCACGGGTTAAAAGGTTGCTGCCTTGCAACTTTGGCTCATCCCGTTGTGTGCGTGAAGACCAGGAGCTCACAGTTCTGGCTGGTTGCTAACTCGTACTATTGCATTCCTGTTTGCAAGGTTTCATGTCGGCCGAGGCTCGGGTTGAACACCTGAGTCATCTCCCAGGCGCGAAGCAGCACCAGAGTTGCCGGCGCGCGCGAACGCTTTCTATCCCTATACTCATCAATCCAACGCTTCCACCTTTGTGCAAGCGGCCTACGTTGCGCGGGGCCTTGCGGAAGGCGGTTGGGTCGCTGTGTTCGGTAACGCAGCAGGGCCGTCGGCGAACGACCCCGTGGTGATGAGGATTCGGGCGACGACGTCGCCAGGGAAACAGGGAGGGTGTGCACGGAGCGTCGTCGCCATTCGAGACGAGATTGCTTCGTTGATCTACAGTTTAGAAGTTGCGTACCAGGGCGGGCACGTAACCATCCAGGCGCTTGACTTAGCGCGAGAGACGCTGGGCCAACTGGTGGCCATCTGTTTAGGTGGAACCAGATTGTATAATCACTGGGTGGCGACAAGCTCGCTGGGGAGGGGACCGACGCGTCACATCATTCGGGACGCGCAGACGCGCGAGGCCGATAGCCCGTGGGATTCGGCCGAGGTGGTGGCTCAGACGTGTGAGCACCTGGTCAACATTCTGATCCAGGCGCGTGGTCACGCGATCACTGGGTGATCACTACGCGTCCGCCGGGCATTTGGTCGACCTTGGACACGCCGAGGTTGCAGAGCAGGCCAGGGGCGACTGGGCCAACGGTGACGGTCATCACCGGTCGGGAGGTCACCGACGAAGATTCCACGAGCAGTTCGTGGACAGACCGACGGGCATCATAGCCCGGTCGTCACAGCAGATTGACGAGGGTGACGGCACAAACGAGGGATACTCAGCTCGGCGTAGAGCAGAGTTACACATACCTTTGAGCCGGAACACGATTTTGCTGAGATTGGTCGGGGGTCTCGCAACGATCGGCGAGGTGGTGGTAGCGGTGGGTCAGAAACTTCAGTGGTATCGCCGTGGCAGTGCGCCTAGACTGCCGGTAGAGCAGACAGCAGCCGGGAGGCCGGTGAGCCGTGTGCTAGGTCCTTACAACGCGGAGGAGGTCCGCTCAGTTCCACGCGTGGGGACACCGGTGGCACGCACAGCGCAGGAGCGTGAGGAGGAGGCAGCACTGGAGAGCAGCCAGCGGCTTCTTCAGGCAGCACCAGCGCTTGAGCCTGTTCTTCCTTGTCTATCGCCTGTTTTGTTTTGCCATCCCACTGTATATAATGCCTCGTGGCAAACCGGGAGACGGCGACAAGGGCGAGATGGAGGCACCGGCTGGGGCGAGCCAGGAGCCTCGGCAAGACAAGGAGCAGCTGGTGGGGGAGGCGATCCCAGCCAGCGACGGCGATGGGGGAAAGAGACCAGGCAGCAAGAGACGGCACGAAGACTCGGTGGAGGAGGCGCGCAAGGTGCGGGCGCAGGGCATCTGATGCAATAACGGTGGCGAATGGGCAACCAGCCGTGGAGAAGCGTAAGAGGGACACCTCCGCTGACGGCAATGGTAAGAGGCCTCATGTGGATGTGCTCTCCCCTGTGCCTGCTGGCCCAAGTGGCGTTGTTGCTGTGACACCCACTGTGGTGGAGCCGGTGAAGGCGCTGCCAGGGTCGAGACCTCACATGAGTGCAGTCACTCTTATGAATGGACAAAAGCCTCTTAACCCACCACTAGCACAGGAAGCTCTAGACAAGTGGCTAGAGGACATGGAGCTGGTTGTGCTCTCCGTGGACCCCACTGTCAACCTAGTGCAAGTGTTTCACTCGTCCACGTGCAACAGGGACTCGTCAGAGCGTGTCAGGGAAAAGGCTAGGACTGGTGTCAAGGATAAGCTAACCTGGGCACAGTTCCTGGATGGGTTGAGGGAGGAGTTCTCTGACAAGGTTCTCAACCTCACCAACTACTATAAACATCAGTATGACACCTTTGAGATAGTGGGTCCTGTGGCAGAGGAATGGGCTAGGCTCAACCGTATCAGGGACAAGGGGGCCAAGTATGGCTTCCTGGTCACAGATAGGGCCTTGGCAGACTATTTCCTGGACCGTATGGGTTTGAGTGTGGATGGGAGGAACAGTGCCCGCATGTTTCTTAACCAGACTGATGGCTCCTTGCGTGCTCTGGAGCTTGTAATCCTCAGCATAAGGAAGCCAGATCCTGCCTGCAAAGCTATCCAGTCCCATGGCAGCAATGCCACCTCCGCTGTGCAGGGCCAAGGTGATGTCCCCGGGTACCCAGCCCGTGATGGGGCAAGGCCCAACAAGCGTAAGCGCTTCAGGCGCCAGAGGCAGGGGGCTCAGGGTGGCAAGGGTGCAGGTTCCCAAGGAGGGGTTGGGAGCCAGCAAGCTGGTGGTCAGCAGGGTAAGGGTGGCCAAGGGCAAGGCAAGGGCCAAGCTCAAGGCAACCAGGGCAAGCAGGGTGGACAGTCTCAGGGAGGCCAGGGGAAGCCTGGCAAGGGTGGGGCTGGGTCTGGGAAGAAGGGTGGAGCATGCTTTGTGTGTGGCAAGGAAGGTCACTGGCGTCGTGAGTGTCCTGACAGGAAGGCCAAGCCTGCTGGGGCAGGGGCCAGTCTGGGCAGCAGTGACTAGCTACATCATCCCCTGTAAATAGTCAATCACCCCTTGGGGAAGGTGTGCTGGATGTACATAAGGATGGGGGTGTGCCCCTTGTGCAGCACCAAGGGTGTAAAGATGTTGTTCTTCCACTGGATTGCAATAACAATGCTGCAGCTGAATTCCCTATGCCTCATGCAGGTGGTGGGTCTCCAGCAGGTGCTGGCCTGGAGGGCCAAGGACCTTGCTGGAAGGGCCTGGAGCGGTCCAGGGTGCAGGGCCTGGCTTGGGGCGTCAGGATGGCCTGCAGGGAAGCCCTGGAACCTCAGGAGTGGATCATGTGTCCCCACACACGGTTCAGACGTCTCGCCAGGTCAGTACTGACAGAGTGCTGAGCTATGCTGAGGCTGGCCATAGATTGCATCATATGTTTGGGCATTCTGGGCAGGCAGCAATGTTTGCTTGGAAGCTAGGTAGGGAGCCTTTGTGGGAGGCTGCCAGGCTGCTGCTGAGAACTGTGGTTGCCAGGAGAATGCTGTTCACCCACCTCAGTCCCATGCTAGGGAGCCTGCTAGGGAGCGTGGCGACATCCAGATGGATATCCAGCATATCAGGGGCTTGTATATATTGGTGGGGTGGACAGGTTCAGCAGATACAGGCTGATAGACGTTCTGCCTGGTATGCAGGAGCACCACTTGTTGTTGGGTATGAAGGCCCTGATCCCAGGCTTTGGGGTGTGCAAGAGTGTGCAGGCAGACTTGCAGTTTGACTGTTTGCTCAAGCATCAGGACCAGCTGCCTTGTAAGCTGGTAGTAGTCCCCAGGGAGAGTCATGGGCAGCAAGGGGCTGTAGAGAGATCCATACGTGAAGTGAAGACAGTGGTGCTAGCAGCAGAGTCAGTGCCACTTGTGGCATCTGCCTTAGAGAGGGCAGCCTGGTGTAAGGGGATAGAAGAGCAGCTGAACCACAGGGTTAACTATTACTTTGATGGTGTGGCTGTCTCTCCCCTGGCCCTGCAGTATAGCTTGTTGCCTGAGAACGTGGTGCAGGCCAGTCTTAGGAAGGCAGATAGGTTATTTGCCCAGCTGAGACGTAAGGACAAGAACTGGAATGTGCTGAGGCCTCAGGTGGGGCTGAAGGTCAGGATGTGGAAGGAACCATCTATTCCAGGCAAGCGGGGGAAGTGGCAGGATGGGGTTGTCACTCGTGTGGAAGAAGCTAACAGATCTTGCCTGGTGGCTTTGGAAAAGGATCCAAGGCACGTGTACAGGTTGTCCTGGGCTCATGTCAAGGAAAGAAGGCCACATGCAATCTGGCCTGCAGACGGGCCAGGCCCTCCCAGCTGGGTTGAGGAGCCAGGCCAGAGCCAGGCAGCAGCAGCTAACAATCCTCTGGTGGTGGATGATGGTCTGTCCCTGCTGGAAGATGACGAGCAGGAGGAGGCTGCTGAAGCAACTGTCACAAGGCCAGAGGGGACGGGGCAGCCACCTAAGGCCCGGGGGCCTCTCATGGCGGACGTCATCCGAGCACTCATGCGCAGCAAACATGATCCCAAGGTATCCAAGCTCACGGGGTGGGGGTCGTGCTGGGCAGCTACAATGGAGGTAGATACCAACTCACAGGTGTCTGTCATCAGGGAAGAGGATGCTGTAGGCTTACAGATGTCCCATCCCAGTTGCCTTGCTGTGTCTGATTTCTCAGGAAAGGTGTCCATGAAGATCCTTGGGGAAGTGAGTGTGCCTATCTTAGGGGTGCCCACCACGTTCTGTGTGGTAGAGGGCTATCAGGGGCCTGCCATTCTGGGTCAGAACTTCTTGTGCATGCCAGGGGTTACTTTGACCTCTGATGAGTTGGCACTAGAAGGCAGGGGCAGCCTCCCCCTTGAAAGATATCACTATTCCCAGGGTCTTGCAGTGGCGGTGAAGGCTGTTAGGAGTCAGCCAGCTGAGGGTCCTCAAGGTCAGGAGCCCATAGCTGAGGACTGTTGATAATCCCAACCACCTTTGATCCAAGGCAGTTAGGGGTAAACAGGTACCAGATAGCTGCTCACAGTCCTATTCCCTGGCGCCAGCTAGTCGAGATGATGCAAAGCCCCAAGATGGCTAAGGCATGGACTCTTGGCTTTGTTGCTTCTGGGCATGAGTGGATAGTTTCCAACTGTGCAGAACCTGTGGATGAGCTGCCAGAAGTTCACCAGCTGCTCAGATTGATGTTTGTCCTCAAGCTCAAGGAGGTAGATGGTGTCCAGGTGCCACATGTCAGACCAGTTGTAACCGAGTATCATGGCACTGGCCAGTTGTTAGATGAGGAGCTCTATACTCCAGGGATGCTGCATGACACGTGGAGGATTCTGCTGTGTATATTTCTGTCTTTTCTGGTTAAGGGTGTGCCCTATAGCTCTGTGCTGATTGATTTCAAGAGGGCTTTTCTCAAGGGTGACCAAGATCAGGCTAGGCAGACTTGGAGAGATATCCCTCCTTTCTTTGTGACTGTACCTGCTGTATGGAGAGCAGAGATAAAGGCCAGGTACCTGAGAATTCTGAAAGGGTTGGAAGGTCTCAGGTCCAGTCCCATTATCTGGAGAAAGAGCCTAGAGAAATTCTTGAAGAATACTTGTGGGTTTTCTGTGTCTCCAGTGGATCCCTGTTTGTTCCAAGGGTCCCACAATGGCCTTCCTGTCTTTGCCTCACTGCATGGTGATGACCTGCATCTCATAGGTCCACCAGACTGGGTTGAGGCTGTCTTGGCTAAGATCCAGAAGCGGTTTGAGCTGGGTAAGATACAGCACATGGTGGAGAATGAGCCTATGGTCTTCTGTGGCATGCAGGCTACGTTGTTCCAAGCCAAGGGCTCGTGGTTCATCAGGATGGAGGGTGGTAAGGACTACCCACAGCAGATTGTAGATGCATTGCAGGAGCCCATCACGCAGGCTAGGTGTGCTACCATCAGGGGCATGCTGGCATGGCTTGCAAGTATATGTGCCCCTGACTTGCTGGTTCTGAGTCGACTTACTGATTCCCAGCTGGTTGAGGTGGGTGCTGAGAGTGTGGTGCAGGCTGTCATGATGTCTCCCCCTCTCATACTGGGTCCTGTGGATTTGTACAAGCCCCTTGACATGGTTCTCTATGTGGACAGTTCTATGGATAATAGGAAGGTCACAGAGGTCAGGGGCAGGGCAGCAGCATTAGTTACCCTGGAGCAAGATCACACCTCACTTGTTACCTGGTACAGTCGGTTGCAGAACAGGGTTACACCCAGCAGTGATATTGCTGAGTGCAGGGCAATCTGTGAAGGGCTGCATACTGCTCTTTACTTGAGGGAGCTCTTCTACCAGCTATGTCAAGTGGCTTCCTGTAGGTTGCAGCTGCACACACTGGTGAGGACTGATAGCATGGGCATGGTGCAATTTGTGCACAGGCAGCTGGCCAGGAGCAGGGACCTTGACTACTTGTTGCTCAAGGAGATGTCCTACCTAGCTCACATTGAACATGTGCCTGGTGTGGACAACCCTGCAGATGCCCTCACCAAGCTGGAGGAGAAGGCGGAGAGGCAGTACCCCCTGCTCCGTGGGCTCATGGACCCCTTACACGGGCGGCCATAGAGACCAGGCCTTGCTTCAGCTTGGGTGTCCCCAGTGGGCTGCTTGACCAAAGTACCAAGTGGTGACTGGTGCTTACTGGTTGACAGCCGGTCCTTCAGGGTTAGGTACACCCTCCTGGACAGGAGTTGGTGTGGAATGTCACTCCTACCAGCTGAGAATCATGCCTGGCCCTCCCCATGGGGTTCAGAAGAGTCGCCAGGACTTAAGTCGACGCCTTTGGCCTCAAACAGTTAGGCCATGCAAGGGCAACCCGAATGTTGGTTCTTACAGGTTGCTGTACATATGTTTTCTAGTGCTTGTTTCCAACCTGTTGCTAATAAAGAACCTGGTTGTGTGACCATGTGGAACATGGTTGCCAGGGGGCCACATTCTGGGTTATATAATGCTTGAATAAAACATAATCATGTCATGTCATTCTCATGTTGTTCCATGGTTGTAATGTTTCTCTTGTGTAAAGTTCCAGGTCACCTATAAACCTGGAGGTTGGGGTGGGGTTCAATTCCCCAGCAGAGCCACAGCCTGGCATGAGTGATTCCTGGGCTTAACACCCAGTGAAGACATGGGCTCCCCAATAAGGCAGTATTTGTATAGGTGCTACCTGAGTCTCTTTGAGCATAAAAGGGAAAGGCTGGCCAAGGCGGGCGCCATAAGAACGGGCGCCTGTGATAACTGTGAAAGATCAGGAACTCACAATAGTACGTTCTTGGCATCCTGTAATCCCAGCCATTGGACTAGGTAATGTGCCTTGACTTTAATCTAGCACCAAGTTCCCAAGGAAAGGTTGGGAGCTGACCAAGGGGTCAGGGGATAACCTGGGGTGACCTCTGATTCACTGGCCAGTACACCTAGCCTGGTCCAAGGGCAGATATGTTGTTACCCAAAGGAGGCAGGAACCTGGGCCCTCAAAGGTCTGATCAACCTCAAGGGACCAAGCGGTCTGTGGCTGAGTGGGCACAAGCAAGGTTAGGTTGTTTCAAGCTGGTCCAGCTCCAAAAGAAGAAAGGGTTGGAGTTAGCATTTTGGGCAACCAATATGCTAAGTGGATGCAGTTTGGAAAGACCTTTCCAACGCCGTGCTGACCGCCTGAAACAGACAAGGGACGAGAAAGATATGAGGTCCCGAAGTCCTAGCCGTCCGTGGCCGACTAGGGTACAGTCCTCTGGTATAGTGGACAGGACACGTGGCAGGCCGTGCCTGCACAGGCTTAGCCTGACTATCACGTGACTGTGGTCCACGTAGACCAGAGGAGCAGCAGCCTGTGACTGGTGGAATACTGGAGCTGGCACAGGTCTGCAAGGATACTAGGCCTTGCAGGCTTGTGACAGGTCCTGTACTTAATTCCTAGGTTGCAGAGTCTAGGCAAATCCAGTTCGTCCTGGCTCTGCACTGATGCCAGTGGACGTTGAGGATTTGCTTGCATGCCTGCACGTGCCTCGTCACGCCGATGGGAACGAGGAACAACGCAAAGGATATAGCTTGGTCATGGGGGATGACCAGCTATCTTGGCAAGCACGAACCGAGGCTCCCACATTGGACGTGGAAACGCTCACTGTGGTCGTGGCTTGGTGCACGGGTTAAAAGGTTGCTGCCTTGCAACTTGGGCTCATCCCGTTGAAAGACCAGGAGCTCACAGCTCTGGTTGGTTTGCTAACTGTACCTGTGACTAGATGTTCATGAGATAGGAGGCCCTGGCTTCAGGGATGTAAAAACCCATCTGCTTTTCCCAAGAGATGGTGGATTTCTGTTCAGTGTCACTCCTCCTTAACGAGTTATTTGATTTTTTTGGAACTGGTGGTTCCAGTCTTGAGGGGGAGATATGTAACAAGCAAAAATGACTTTGTTGTTACATCCATTGTTTTGTGAATGTTTGGCTTTTATTAGAGGACTTTTGGATCAGCATTGAGAAAGTTATGAGGTTTCCAAGAAGGTGGCACTTGAATCTTGTACTTTGTCAACCGACTGTTAGAAGCCCTTATTGGTCGTGGCTTGATCCACGTGGGGTTATAGTTTGTTGGTCAGCATACTACCAAGTCTTAAATGTTCCTTTGGGATTTTAGTGCTTACTACAGATCTAGGATCTCATGCATAGATTCTGCCAGGCTGTTTGTGATGTTGTTCTGTTTCGTGTGACTATAGCTAGGATGGATACGAAGATCTTGTTTAGAATTCCATGATTCTGATTGGTTCTCTTCAGGCTAAGGTTGAGGCATGCTCGACAAGCACGTCGATATCAAGGACGTGGGGTCGCCATTGTTGCTACGTTGGTTTTGATCCATCATGGTATAATAAAGCTTGTCTTTGTTGTCCATTCATCATAAAGCTCTTTGGTACTAGACTACTTGCAGTTCCACAGAAGGCGTCTAGGGCACACGCTTGTCGTTGTGTCTACAAGGGGTTGTGGTTCCTTCAATCACGTCGCTGTGGAATATAATCTTCACCTCAACGTTGCCTGGATACTTGAAGTTCTGTGACCCAAGAAAGCAACCCAGGTAAAAGATCTTTCGTATTGGACTATGATGGATGATGTTGATGATCATTTTTAGTCGTTACATCAATGCATTCTTATACATTCTATTATAATACGCCATACACCGATTCTATTCAGGGTACTACGAAGGAAACACTAATACACCATGATGACCGGCCTAGCTACTAATACGTGTTACGAATCCATAACACACGCCGAGTGCAATTCACGAACTTCGAAGGACAATCATTAACTGCTGCATAAATGACCGCCGACATGCGTGTATGCTCGGGCCGACATCGACCCTCGCCTACAGGACTAACGCATGTCCAAATCTATACTCAATGATAAGTACCGCTACTCTAAAGTACCCAGCGCGGCGCGACTGCACCGGCCCACAGTACTATAATGATGTAAAATTGCCACGTCACAGGACCGTGAGACCACCGGTCAAAAGGCCCCAACTACACGTAAGCATAGGACTGTTTCGGAATGGCTGAGGCAACCGAGGACCCAATTTACGTCCGTAACAACAACAAAAGTTACGCGACGTAACACTCATCCGTCGGTTAGTTGGACGCAGCATGCAAGGTCTTTACTTGTATTCCTCACGGTGACCTGACGCGTGTCACCTGGCTTCCCTGGTGTTACGTCGCGTAACAATTCGTTGTAGTTACGGACGTAAATTAGGTCCCTTGCCTCGGTTGTCCCTAGGTTTACGTGTAGCTCCTACCGGGACACTATTGTCCTCGTTACAGTACTGTGGTACATTGGGTGCCTTTGGGCGCCGCGCCGCGTACTTTACTAGTGGTCCTGATCCTTTGGTAGAATGTAGTGGACCAGCGTGCATCTGTAGGCGAGGGCCATGTCGGCCCGAGCGTGTTGGACCGTTGGTGACCATTTATGCACGTTCTACCCCTCGTGTGTGCACTCGGCGTGTGTTAAATGAATTAACACATATAGGCTTGGGTCACGGCAGTGTAGTTGTGTTTCCTTCCTCTATTCCTGGAGTAAACGGGTTGTGTAAATGGCTTATGGCGTATTATAGTAACACTTACGTTAATGCATTGAGATCTGGATCGTCTCGTTCGTCTTTCGCTAGGGGTTTAACTAGAGGCGGCTTGACTAGTTTAGGTAGCATCAGGCCAGGTAGAGGTAGAGGTAGTGGTAGATACCCGAGGCGTAACAATGGACTCGGAGGAATTTTAGGTAGAGAGCCAGACGACGATCCCCTGCAACATACGTCATTGAATCAACCCTTCCGCGTCCGGGAAAATGAAGACGACACCTACTTGACAGGTAATGGGCGGGTCGCCTGCAAGCTGGGGGGGTAGTGCTGCCCGAGTCGGGACACGCCCTGCCTAGAAGATAGACCTGCTCGAAGCGGAAAATCCTTTTATAGATAGCTCCTTTTCCTCGTTTCGTTTTCCTGCGACATGTGGCCTACTGTCGTAGATAGGTGATGGTTTTGGTTCTACGTTAGAGAGACGACTAGCGTCTCGTAGATTACACTTTTCTGCGTTCTTGCCTGCGTTGTATTTAGACGACCCATCGCCAGACGCAGAATTCTTGAAACCGGATACTTACGACCACCTGGCGCTGGAAACCTCGTCCCTGCGTGCGTCGTCAATCTGGTTCGGTTTCAGACACCCGAGATAAGTCGCCTTCTCCTCGTTCTCCTTATTTGACTACTCAAGACCTACCAGGTGCGTTAACATGAGCCAGCGACGTCCTTTTCCTGCTCCTTCTCATTCGACTAGTAATAATAGTTTAGCGAAATATTACGTTGTTATTACCCCTCAATGGGCATCTACTTTCTTATCGTGGGCCGATGCTAGGAAGTTCGTTCAGTCGCGTGCTTATAATGTCTCCAAATATAAGAAGTTTATGTCCTTTGAAGAAGCTCAGACCTACCTCTTAAAGCATAGTGAATCAGATTTGGGTCTCCATTCTTGTCCTTCTCCTCATGCTCGTCCTGCAGTAGATAGTCTTGTTTTTGTTACACCACCTCCATCTCCTCCTTCGTCTCCCCCTAAACGGGCTGCATCCTCATCTAGCTTAGATACGCCTCTCACCTTAGAGTTCGGTTCCCTATCCATTACTGTTGCTAAAAAGGATTGATTTAAATTGTTTCCTTCTTTTAGGACATTAAAAGCTTTTTCTTTTCTTTCCTTGCCTTAAATTAGGCCTTGTCCTTTATCCTTGTTGCTTTCAGTTAGATTCCTAATCATTTACTTAATTAAAAATGGATCCAGTGGGTGGTAACATGTCGCCTATACCTACCAACACTCCTACTATGAGTAATAACAATAATAATACTAACAACCATAACAACAATCGTGGTAACCGACGGGACTCACTTGAAACGGTGCACCATCTCACTCCTCAAGGTAATCTTCGTACCTCACCTCCTTCTCCTGTTACTGGTGGTCGCCGTCGTCCCTCACTTACCCCTCCTACCTATGAACAACGTATGCAAGTCAGATTTAGTGATGACCCTTCCCTTACCTTGAACCAGGCCCCTGCCCCTCCTGCAACCTTGGCTCAACCCCCCAGCAGGTCCTCACTAACTAACAATGTTTCTAGGCCTCCTTCCCACCCTGTGCCTTCCATGCCTGCTTTTAACACGGGTCGTACCTCTGCCCCTGTCGGCCCTTCTGGGCGCCCTAGTGCAGTTCCCTTTTACCCACCTGCTTCCTGGTCCTACCCTGATACGGCCTATGAGGATGCCCAGGTCCCTACCCGTGTGGCTGATTTAGAAGTTAATAGTGATTTCAGCACCATGCCTCTAGATGACAGAAATTATGATCATTTTGCCTACTCCTCTCTTCGTGAGCAATATACTGTACCCTTCTCCTATGGGCACCAGCCTGAAACGGTGGCCCCTTCTAGACCCCTACCCAAAACCTTTCTTCTTCCTTCCTTCTATCCCGCTTATGTAGCAGTGGAAGATAGTGGCCCTATGGGAAAAACTGACTCTTCTAAAATCCCCCTAAGCCCCCTGCTCTTCCCCTCTTTGCTAACCTTCCCAAGCTGGATGTCAAGTCTACCCCTCAACAGTTTTTCACCTTTATTATGTTGCTTACCCAGAACACAGAGTCGTGGCAGAATCATAATAGATGGCGTCTCTCTGATGCTGTACTAGTCCCTCACTATCTTACAACCTGCATTACTCCTGAGCTTGCTAACCTCATTCAGTGTGAGTCTTTGGCCTCTCATGCCTACCCTAACTCTGTAGCAGAATTGTTTAAGCGTTTAGAGAACCATTTAGTCCCTCCTGATTCAGATTGGCAGGATAGATTAGCCTTTGGTACCTTGCAGCAGGGTACTAAATCATTTAAGGAGTATATGAAAGAGTTTGATGCTCAGATGGTACGAATTAGGGATTTGTCGGGTGCAGAAGTACGTGCTCGCTTCCTCCAAGGCCTCAGTAGACCTTTATTACGTGAAGTCAAGCGCCAGTTCTCTGCCTACCGTTTTACTGATCTGCCCCTCAAGCATGTGCGCCAGCATCTCTTGCGAGTAGCACATTTCTTCACCACTCCTTCTCTCCCTACCCGTTCCCGTATTAATAATATTATCCTTACCCCTGAGGAGGAGAACTCCTATGTAGAAGAATTAGATATCTGCGTTGCTGATCTTTCAGCTCTTGATGTCTCTCATATCACATGCTATCATTGTAAGGAAGTAGGTCATCTTAAACGTGAGTGCCCCAAGTTCCTTTCGGGTGCTTCCCCTCATCCCGACGCTCGCCCTCCTCGTACCCCTCAGCGTGCTCCTATTCGTCCCACTTCAGGACGCATTCCCTCAGCTACCCCTAGTAGGCTGAATGCTGTGCAGACAGGACCCCCAGGGTTCCCCTATGATAATCAGGCTCCCGCACCCTCTTCGCTCCCTCGTGACCCTCCAGCAGTGGCTTTTTCGCCAGGGTCTTCTTCGGGGTTAGTTCCTATGTGCGTCAGCATCTTTTACGAGTAACAGATTTCTTCTCCACACCTTCTCTTCCTACCCGTTCCCGTATTAATAATATAAGCCTTACCCCTGAGGAGGAGAACTCCTATGTAGAAGAATTAGATATCTGTGTGACTGACCTTTCAGCTCTGATGTCTCTCATATCACATGCTATCATTGTAAGGAAGTAGGTCATCTTAAACGTGAGTGCCCCAAGTTCCTTTCGGGTGCTCCCCCTCATCCCGACGCTCGCCCTCCTCGTACCCCTCAGCGTGCTCCTATTCGTCCCACTTCAGGACGCATTCCCTCAGCTACCCCTAGTAGGCTGAATGCTGTGCAGACAGGATCCCCAGGGTTCCCCTATGATAATCAGGCTCCCGCACCCTCTTCGCTCCCTCGTGACCCTCCAGCAGTGGCTTTTTCGCCAGGGTCTTCTTCGGGGTTAGTTCCTATGGATTTGGGGGGGAGGGGGAACAGTAGGCCTGTCAGCCGGGGGTAACCTGGACAGGTCCTTAGATAGTACCCCAGATAAAAATTTTTGCCTGCCTGTTTTTATAACCTCTGTAGGAGCTGAATCTTCCCTACCACTACGTGTGCGTCCTCTTATGTTCTTGAATGGTGGTTTAACCGTTCCCCATACTGTTGTAGACCCTTTCTTGCATGCTGATGAACTTTTGAATGTCTCTGTGTTGGTAGATAGCGGTGCGGCTAGCTCCTTTGTGAGCGAGGCCCTAGTTAGGCGTTTAGGACTAGTCCCTACCCCTCACACCAAACCTGTCACTGTTCATTATGCTGATGGTCGCACCAGTCATTCCCCGGGTACGGTGTCCCTTCCCCTGGTCATACAAGGACGTACTGTCAACCTGACGGCCACTATAGGCCCTATCACTACCGCTGATGTATTACTAGGATTAGATTGGCACCAGGATAATAAGATTACTATTAATTATGATACCATGGTCATTTGGTTTCCAGATAGCTCTTACTGGGTACCGGAACGTCATTATAGATTGGAAAATTTATCCTTGGTAGATATTACTCCTCCTACACCTGTTGATCCTCCTGTAAGACCTATACCTGAAGTATTAATGTCCAATGATGAGTTGCGTTCTGAATTAAAGGAATATGGATATTTATTATGTATGTTCCTTCAGTTAGAAGTACAGGAGATACCTATCACTAATAATAGTGTGGATATAGATATAAACACAGTGGATACAATAGGAGTGGGATTTACTGAAAATGAAATAGTAAGATACATGGCTGTGATAGATTCCTCAAAAGTTTTTGAAGAAAAGACTCCTTCTTATCCTCCTCCTCGTTCTGTTTTACACCGTGTAGTTATCAAGGACGGTGCAGTTCCTACGCACTCTCCGATGTATAGAATGGGCCCTACCGAGTTAAAGGAACTAAAACAGATTTTAGTGTCACTATTAGAAGCAGGATTGATAGAGCCTAGTAACTCTCCCTACTCAGCTGGTGTCCTGTTAGTTCCTAAGCCAAATGGCAAGTTTCGCCTAGTTACTGATTATAGGAAGTTGAATGATATTACTGTGAAGTCTAAATACCCTCTACCTCGTATTGATGATATATTTAATAAGGTTAAAGGTTCCACTTGTTTCACAGTACTGGATTGTGCGGATGGTTTTTGGCAGTTGCGGATAGCTCCTGAGGATTGCCATAAAACCGCCTTTGCTACCCCTTTTGGTCATTACCAGTTTAGAGTAGCGGCTATGGGACTCTGTAACTCGCCTGCCTCTTTTCAAATGTTAATGAATGAAGTGCTTAGACCTGTTATGGGAAATTCTCACCTTCCTCAGGTGTCCTCTGATTTAAAGGATCCTTCCTTCTCCTCTGTTTCTTTATCTGAGCATGACCGTTCTTGTGCTCAAGCTTACTTAGATGATATTCTTATTTACTCTCCTGATTTTGAAACGCACCTACGTGATTTAAAGAAAGTATTAGAAATAATGGCTGAAAATTCTTTGTGGGCGCGCCGTGCTAAAGTTCGTTCGGGTAGGAGTGTCCCATTTTTAGGGCACGTTCTGTCAGATGCCGGGGTCGCTACCGACCCGGATAAAACTAAGTCAATTCAGGAATGGCCTACCCTACCGACGTTAAAGGTGTACGTAGTTTTCTAGGAATTGCTTCTTACTATAGGCGTTTTATCCCGCGTTTCGCAACTATAGCAGCCCCTATTAATCATTTATTAAAGAAGGATATCCCCTTTGTTTGGAGTAGTGAATGTCAGTCGGCTTTTCAGTGTCTAAAATCCCTACTCCTTTCCCCTCCTGTACTCATCCTACCGGATACTACTAAACCCTTTGTTGTAGCTACAGATGCTAGTAAGGTAGCTATAGGGGGCGTCCTTCTCCAGGATCAGGGTCAGGGCTTACAGCCAATTGAGTATATCTCTAGGACAATGCTCCCTGCGGAGCGTAACTATCCCGTACACCAGCAGGAACTCTTAGCGGTGGTGTATTGTTGCCACGCGTGGCAGCACTTTCTTAAAGGTGCTCAATTTGATGTCTGCCTGAATGAACCCTGTGAGCTAGATCCTTATAGATTAGTTATCCAAACGGATCACCGTCCCCTTACCCATCTTCTCTCCCAACCCAACCTTACCCCTCGGCAAGCGCGCTGGATGGAATTTTTAGCACAGTTTTCCCCTTTTAAACTTCAGTATGTTAAGGGTGTAGATAACATAGTACCAGATGCACTCTCTCGTCGTGCAGATTACTCCTTTTTCGAGGACCTTGATGTTCTCAATACTACTCTAGTTCCTACTACTATGGGTGTAACCCCTTATGGTGAACTACCTGATGATGAATCCTATGCCTACCTCTTTCATACAGCTGTTCGCATGCCTGATCTCCTTTCTCACGTAGGACTCTCTCTCCCGTGTGAGGCCCTTCCCGTGGCCTCGGTGGGGGGGGAGGGGAAAAATAAAATTTCTATACCGCTTAGCCATATAGCGACTAGGTCAGGAAAGTCTTATGAAAACATAGTCCCTCTAGGACCTCCCCTTCTCTTTGGCAAGGCGGTAGGAGATCTCTTTAAACCTGTTCTGGATACCTCTGTAGCGATGCCTACCTCTGATCTTGAACGCCTTATTAGTAGATTTACGGCCACTGAGCCGGAAGCATTAGCTGCCATTGCTGCACATCCCCAACAATTAGGCAAGCACCCTTGTAAATTTGTAGGTGGGTTTTTATATGTGCAGATAGCAGATTCTCCCCCTCAATGGCGCCTGTATGTCCCTCCTATCTGTCGCTCCTCCTTGCTCTTTGAGTTGCATGACTTAGCTGCTCATCAGGGTGGTAAACGGGTACGGGACCTAGTAGCCCGCTCTTATTACTGGCCTTCCCTTTTAAGGATGTAGATGAGTATGTTAGAACTTGTCAATCTTGCCAGGAGATGAAACCCAATAACGTAGGACAGATAGCAGAACCTAGGACCTTGCCTGACCCCATCATGCCGTGGGATTCTATCATGATGGATTTTGTAGGACCTTTTAGAAAGAATGATAGGGGCAATGCCCAATCCTTGTGTTCATAGATCGTTTTACTCGTATGTGCCATCTCGTGCCGTGTCCTTTAGAACTCACAGCACGTGATTGCGCACGCCTATACCTCAATAATAATGTATACAGATATCATGGTTTGAGTAGGCAGTTTATTAGTGATAAGGATAAGTTATTTACCTCAGATTTTTGGCAGCAGTTTTTCGCTGCCATCGGTACCAAGGTTACCTACGGTACTGCCTACCACTCCTCCTCCTCTCATTTAGTAGAGCGTCTTAATAGGGTAGTGGAAGAAGCGCTTAGGCACTATGTTAATGGCTCGGGAAGTGATTGGGAGGATTATTTATGTTTGGTAGAGTTCTCCCTCAACAATTGCCCCAGGCTGCGCATGGATATACGCCCTTCTTCCTAGATACTGGTAGACAGCCTCTTACCCCTACCTCTCTCTTAGCTAGTCCTCTACGGGACAAGGATGATGTGTCCCGAGATACTGTAGAAGGTGTACAGTCCTTACTAGATAGAATGAAAACTGCTCATGACCACGCGATCTCAGGGTACCAAAAAGCTCAGTCTAAGTACCTTGCTAGGTTGCGTGCCTCCTTAGATAGAAGAGCACCTGAGATAGAAATAGGAGATCTAGTATTAGTAGAAGGCCCCCGTGTTGGCCGTTTTGCTCATAAGTTTGAAGCAGAACTTAAGGTCAAACTTAGGCCCGCCTTCTTAGGACCCTTCCATGTGTTGTCTAGAGTAGGAAATTTCTTATATAAAGTCGATATCCCTACCTCTTGGCAGACACATTCAACACCTTCCATAGAAGCCAGCTGAAACTGTACCACCCTAGTACGTTCGCTGGTAGAGAGCTAGCGCCTGCCCCTTTAGAGCATAACCCTGACACTGGGGAAGTAGAAGACGAAGTAGAAAGCATCGTGGCCCATAGAGATATCAAAAAGGGCCGCGGTACCCAGCGTCAGTATAAAGTGAAGTGGATGTATGCTCGTAGTGAAGTAGATAAGGTCTGGTATACGGAGAGTGAGCTAGATGGGTGTAGTCGCCTGCTGCAGGAATATAAAACCCTGCACAAGCTCTAGTTGTAGACCTTCTCCTCTCTTATGTTATGTCTGCTGTCGACGGGTGGTTGGTTGTCCCCTCCCCTCCGCAGCCGTCATGTCAGAGCCTACCCCTCCGGCTGAGAGCCCGCTGCCGTCCCGCCCCTACCGGACCCTGAGCTGTACTTCGAGGCCCTTCCGGGCCGCTGGGTGTCACGGTCCAGTTTCCGGGTGGCATCGTGCAGCCGGCCCTCCAGGCCCAACATGCGGTTTAGTCAGGGCTGCTCTCTTCGGGGTCACGTGGTACGGTCCCTCCCCTGATGAACCGCACCAGCTTGTTTTGCACGGGTTCGACGATGCCGGGCACTGTTTGTTAGGATGTGGCTCCAGCTGTCCAGCCTTGGGACAGATAGCTGCGGTTCTCCAGTGCCCCGGGTGTTTTCCTACCTTTCTACCCCTGTGGGCCGCTCCTGCCTACGGGATGTGTTCCCCTGGCTTCCGGCCGAGGGTGATGCGGAAGTAGATGAGAACCCCTGCGACCTTCTACGGGCAGTAGAGTTCATGGAGATAGCAGACCAGACAGCGGGCGTAGGATTGGGCGACCCTACTCCTACGGACGCGCCAGTAGAGGCACAGTACTCCTGAGTATTCGGCCTCCCCTGCGGCGTCCTCCTCTTCAGTGTCGGCGCCTTCCCCTGTCCCGTCTTCACCGAGGTCGGTCCTGCGCGCATCGGTGGAGCCTACCCCTTTGGGCTCTGGTCGTGAGCCTGATCCTCTTTCGGCGACAGTTTCTGCGATGCAGGCGCAGATCCAGTCCCTGACGGCGGCCTTCGGGGCCTTCATGGCGGCCCAGGCGCACGCTCCAGCCACGCCAGGTGGGGTGTCTGCCGCAGCTGTGCCCCCTTCCCCTTCGGTCGCCTCGACGTCTACGGGTCCGTCTGTGCCGCGCGAGCCCTCGGCGGCTGCGGTTCCTCTGTTGCTGCGGCTCCTACGCCTTCGGCTACCTCTGCGCCTGCTACTGACGTACCTGCGCCTCGGCGCGAGTCCGCCGTCCCAGCGGCCGCGCCCGTCGCCGCGCGTCCGAGCCGCCCACCACGTCAGCGCCGCCCTCGCGGGGTTTCTTCAGCGACCCGGGCGGTCTTCCCAGGCTTTGGGAGGGCGGTCCTCCGCAGAGGATCCCGGTGCCTGACTGGAGCTTAGACGGTAACCAGTCGTATGCCGGATTGCCTGTCCCCACGGGCCCTATTTTCAACATGTGGCCTGGTGGTGCTCCGCCCCCAGAGACCGGCGCGCCAGCTGCGGAGGCGGGTCCGTCGCGACCCCCTGCGGCATCGGGTCCGACGCGGCCCCCTGTTGTACCGGCGCCGTCTGCGTCTGTGCCGGTTCCTACCCCTTCGTCGGCCCCTGTCCCTTCGGCCCCGCGGTCTTTGGCTGCGGTTGTTCGGTCCAGTGGCTCTGACCTCGCGCCACCCGCGCTGCCGATTCCCTTCGGGAGTTGTCAGAGGGCGATCGGGATCGGGCCCCTTCTGTGGTGCATGCGACTCCGGAGTCGCGCGACACGCCTGTCTTTGGGTACGGTATGTCTGCGCTCGCCTGCCGCCAGTGTGACCTGCCGCGCGCCTCCGCCGAGCTTGCCATTTCGCCCATGTCCTACGGGTTCTCCCAGGTGTGTCGGGCGCCGCGGGACCGTGGCCTACCAGTTGAGACTGATCGGCCTCCTTTCGATATGGTTATTTTAGCTGATCCGGTGTTCCAGGGTGAGATCCTGGTTCGGCGCGTCCTGTATCGCTGGGCTAGGCGCCACAATGACTTGGACACCTACGGCGGGTTCCAGTGGGCTTACCCTCCGCCTCTGGGCATTATGGCCTCAGATGCCCTTACGGTAGAGTTTCCTGCGGTGCCGGGTGCCACGTACAGCACGGTCCTTCAGCCCATCCTAGAGTGGGATGCCCGTCGTCCAGCGCCCATCCCGGGCCAGGGTTTGGACTCTCGGGTCATCCTCCTCCCCGGGCTAGCGACTACCTCGAGACGTTCGGGTCGCGACAGTGTGCCCGTCGGTGGCGCTCCCGTGAGATTCGGCATATCCGGTTGTGGCCGTCCAACGTGGAGCCCCTGGTAGATCTGTTTTTCCCGACGGGTATGCGCCCTCGGATCCGGTACCATCGCCTGCTCCTGCGGGCTCTCTGCCTGATCGCGGTAGAGCCTTTCCTACGCCTCTTTGCCTGTGGTTTCCTGGACTGGGCCCGGGGCCAGGTCGTTCTTACGCAGCATAGGTATTACTGGGCCTTCCTGGGTCTTTTTCCTGACGGCGTGTGGGCCGATGTTTTCCTCACTGTAGATAGGCACGACAATGCTGAGGATGTGTCTCACTACCAGGCGTACCTGGATGTCCTGCTGGCCTCCCGTGGTACTTACCAGACGGATGGCCATTAGATAGAGGGCCTTAGGCCCGACCTGAGGGTGTTGTCCCTCCGGTATATAGAGTCGCCCTCACGTTCTGGCCAGTTGACTGGTCGTTCTTGGTCCTTGGTACTGATTTGTTTACTCTGTGTGTCCTGCCCAGTGCCGTTCCCCCCGGCAAGGACTTTGTTCCAGGCAGTTAGGGGAACCTACCACCAGGCTTGGTGCTGGCTAACCCTACACCTCCCGGCGTGGTGGTGGAGACCGAGTTAATACGTTGGTGCCTTGTATCTTGGATGGTCTGCCGATTGTGTTGGTGTGTGCTGGGTGCATTAGGTTTCCTACCCCTTGTTTTCCTCCCTGTGCGTAGGGAGAGGGCTCCCTACCTTTGTGGGGGGGAGGTGTTACGTCGCGTAACAATTCGTTGTAGTTACGGACGTAAATTAGGTCTTTTGCCTCGGTTGTCCCTAGGTTTACGTGTAGCTCCTACCGGGACACTATTGTCCTCGTAACAGTACTGTGGTACATTGGGTGCCTTTGGGCGCCGCGCCGCGTACTTTACTAGTGGTCCTGATCCTTTGGTAGAATGTAGTGGACCAGCGTGCATCTGTAGGCGAGGGCCATGTCGGCCCGAGCGTGTTGGACCGTTGGTGACCATTTATGCACGTTCTACCCCTCGTGTGTGCACTCGGCGTGTGTTAAATGAATTAACACATATAGGCTTGGGTCACGGCAGCGTAGTTGTGTTTCCTTCCTCTATTCCTGGAGTAAACGGGTTGTGTAAATGGCTTATGGCGTATTATAGTAACACTTACGTTAATGCATTGAGATCTGGATCGTCTCGTTCGTCTTTCGCTAGGGGTTTAACTAGAGGCGGCTTGACTAGTTTACGTAGCATCAGGCCAGGTAGAGGTAGAGGTAGTGGTAGATACCCGAGGCGTAACACCTGGTCACACAATGCTCCGTTCTAAGCAGGTCACCTACCACATTGTACACATTCAATAACTAGTTGGTCGCTACTTGGTATCCCTTTCCGTAACGATCTTCCCATTCGTTAATTAAATAACTGGCTGTCCGCGACACTCCCGGAGCTAGTGTATACAGGGGGGGTGGGGGTAGACCCCCCCACCCCCCCACCCCCAAAACTGGGGGGGGCGGGGGGTAAAGGGTCGGACGCCCCCCCCCCCCCCCCCCACCCCAGAAAATGGGTGGGGGTGGGGGTTAGGGGGGTTTGGATGCAGACCCCCCCCCCCCCTGAATAAAGGGGGGGGGGGGGTCGCCAGCCAAATGTATAAAATATGTGTAAACTATGTATAAAATATGAATAAAATATGTATAAAATATTCTGATTTGGCACGCCGCAAAGGTGAAAACCATTTGCGTTCAGTGCCGGTCCGCGGAAAACGCGGAAAAACGCGATCTTCAAATGAATAAAATATGTATAATATATATATATTTTAAAAATATAATTACTTACAGCAGAGTGAAATCACTCAAACCAGGGTGGTTTTACCGGATTAGGATACATTTTTTTGTCTAGGATACATTTGATGCACTGTGCAGTTTTCAGATGTGTTTGTGGGGGTTGATTGCGCCTAGCATGCATTTTATTGAAGCAATGAGTTTCCCAAGATATACATTATATAAACTAAGACAATTGACCCATTAACGCAATGAGACAACATCAATGAGACAACATATGCCAATTGAAGGCTGCCCGCAACTTTATTCCAAGTTCATTATTATATGATTCCAAGACCATAACTCTTCCAAGACCGTACATCTTCAAGATATAGCACTACAGACACCCACGCGGCTTCCGCGGTCATCACGCTCCTCCTCCAAGACAACTCAACCTTACAGGACGTTGGGCCATCATACGTCCGGAATAATTGTGTCACTTATTACATAACCAAACTTTTTGAGGGATCGCCATGGTTGCATGGTTTCAACACATGCGCCCTGCACTCATGTGCATCAAAGGTGTTGCGTAGTGCCAACTCAGTGTCAAAGAACTGATTCAATAATATTTCCCGTATGGCCATGAAGGCCCACATGAGTTAAACATGGCCGAGAGTGATTGCATCATCCTTCTTGGCGACATCGGTCTTGACGACGTCGATGGGGAAGACGGCAGCACCTGCATGTGAACAAAAGAATCCATGAACTGTGGCATCCAAAGGCAACAACATATTAGCATCCCATTGAACACGAAGCCACGCTGACCCGGCCATCCAGCCGCCCACGCAGCCACAGAGCCAGCCAGCCACGCAGTGACGCACCCACCCAGCCACACATCCACGCATCCACGCACCCGGCACCCCCCCCCCCCCCAGCCAGCCACGCAGCCACGCAGCCACGCAGCCACGCAGCAGCGCAGCCACGCAGCCACACAGCCACGCACCCTCCTTTCCAGCCACGCAGCCACGCAGCCACGCAGCCACGCAGCCACGCAGCCACGCAGCCACGCAGCAGCGCAGCTACACGCAGCCACACAGCCACGCACCCTCCTTTCCAGCCAAGCAGCCACGCAGCCACGCAGCCACGCAGCCACGCAGCAGCGCAGCCACGCAGCCACACAGCCACGCACCCTCCTTTCCAGCCACGCAGCCACGCAGCCACGCAGCAGCGCAGCCACGCAGCCACACAGCCACGCACCCTCCTTTCCAGCCAAGCAGCCACGCAGCCACGCAGCCACGCAGCCACGCAGCAGCGCAGCCACGCAGCCACACAGCCACGCAGCCACGCAGCCACGCAGCAGCGCAGCCACGCAGCCACGCAGCCACGCAGCAGCGCAGCCACGCAGCCACACAGCCACGCACCCTCCTTTCCAGCCACGCAGCCACGCAGCCACGCAGCCACGCAGCCACGCAGCCACGCAGCCACGCAGCCACGCAGCCACGCAGCAGCGCAGCCACGCAGCCACACAGCCACGCACCCTCCTTTCCAGCCAAGCAGCCACGCAGCCACGCAGCAGCGCAGCCACGCAGCCACACAGCCACGCACCCTCCTTTCCAGCCACGCAGCCACGCAGCAGCGCAGCCACGCAGCCACGCAGCAGCGCAGCCACGCAGCCACACAGCCACGCAGCCACGCAGCCACGCAGCAGCGCAGCCACGCAGCCACGCAGCCACGCAGCCACGCAGCAGCGCAGCCACGCAGCCACACAGCCACGCACCCTCCTTTCCAGCCAAGCAGCCACGCAGTCACACAGTCAAACCCCCCTACACCCCCCCCCCACACACACCCCCCACCCCACCCACTCAACACTACACGAATGACTCACAAAGAACTGCTGCACCACCGATGATCCCTGCGGGAACTGCTCTGCTGCCGACGGTCCCTGCGAAAACTGCTGCAGTGCCGACAATGCCTGTGGAAACTGCGACATTGCCGACGCTGCCTGCGGGAACTGAAGCGCTGCTGCTGCTGCTGCTGCTGCTGCTGCTGCTGCTGCTGCTGCTGCTGCTGCTGCTGCTGCAGTTGTTGCTGCAGTTGCTGCTGCAGTTGCTGCTGCAGTTGCTGCTGCTGCTGCTGCTGCTGCTGCTGCTGCTCCAGCTGGACCACTTGTTTCTGCACCTCTTGACGCAGCTGCAAACCAAGCTCTTCAACCTTCTTGCTTTGGTTCTCCATAGCTCGTTGCATCTCTCTCATCGTCTGTTCCACGCCCACCAGTACGGGGGTCGGCGGCGGCAGCGGCTGGGTACGCTCTGGCTGGGTGCGCTCTGGCTGCCGTGCAGGACCTTGCCACATCGGCCGGCGCATTGGTGGTTTGCACCGGCCAAAAAATCTACTTTCATGGCACCAGATTTCTTTCCTAGCACCCATTTTCTACAATCGTCCCCGGCATAACACAAATCAATCAATTCGTCCATGTCATCGCTTCGGCTATCAGCATCGGGCATAGTTCCCGTGGCTAGTGCCCATCATTCTTTCCACCTTGAGCGGGGCGAAGTCACGAATTCAAGCGCGAAGTGCATTTGAATCAAGCGGGAACTGGGTGACACTGCTTGAAGACGTGCAGCTCCAAGGCATGCAAATGATGCAATGTATGAAAGATACGATACGCAAAGTTCAGGTGTTCAGGTGAAGCCGTGAAGACGTGGTGAAGACAGGTGAAGACGCGGTGAAGACGTGAAGACGTGAAGACGTGAAGACGTGAAGACACGATACGGCAAGTTCAGGTGAAGTTCAGGTGTTCAGGTGAAGCCGTGAAGACGTGAAGCCGTGAAGCCGTGAAGACGTGGTGAAGACAGGTGAAGACGCGGTGAAGACGTGAAGACGTGAAGACGTGAAGACGTGAAGACGTGAAGACACGATACGGCAAGTTCAGGTGAAGTTCAGGTGTTCAGGTGAAGCCGTGAAGACGTGAAGCCGTGAGGCCGTGAAGACGTGGTGAAGACAGGTGAAGACGCGGTGAAGACGTGAAGACGTGAAGACGTGAAGACGTGAAGACGTGAAGACACGATACGGCAAGTTCAGGTGAAGTTCAGGTGTTCAGGTGAAGCCGTGAAGACGTGAAGCCGTGAAGCCGTGAAGACGTGGTGAAGACAGGTGAAGACGCGGTGAAGACGTGAAGACGTGAAGACGTGAAGACGTGAAGACGTGAAGACACGATACGGCAAGTTCAGGTGAAGTTCAGGTGTTCAGGTGAAGCCGTGAAGCCGTGAAGACGCGAAGACGTGAAGACGTGGTGAAGACAGGTGAAGACGCGGTGAAGACGTGAAGACGTGAAGACGTGAAGACGTGAAGACGTGAAGACACGATACGGCAAGTTCAGGTGAAGTTCAGGTGTTCAGGTGAAGCCGTGAAGACGTGAAGCCGTGAAGCCGTGAAGACGTGGTGAAGACAGGTGAAGACGCGGTGAAGACGTGAAGACGTGAAGACGTGAAGACGTGAAGACACGATACGGCAAGTTCAGGTGAAGTTCAGGTGTTCAGGTGAAGCCGTGAAGACGTGAAGACGCGAAGACGTGAAGACGTGGTGAAGACAGGTGAAGACGCGGTGAAGACGTGAAGACGTGAAGACGTGAAGACGTGAAGACGTGAAGACACGATACGGCAAGTTCAGGTGAAGTTCAGGTGTTCAGGTGAAGCCGTGAAGACGTGAAGCCGTGAAGCCGTGAAGACGTGGTGAAGACAGGTGAAGACGCGGTGAAGACGTGAAGACGTGAAGACGTGAAGACGTGAAGACACGATACGGCAAGTTCAGGTGAAGTTCAGGTGTTCAGGTGAAGCCGTGAAGACGTGAAGACGCGAAGACGTGAAGACGTGGTGAAGACAGGTGAAGACGCGGTGAAGACGTGAAGACGTGAAGACGTGCATGCAAGGTATCAAAGATACGATACGCCGCAAGTTCAGGTGAAGTCGTGAAGACGTGAAGACGTGAAGACGTGAAGACGTGAAGACGTGAAGACGTGAAGACGTGAAGACGTGAAGACCAGGACTGACACGTGAAGACTGGGACGTGAAGGCAAGTTGCAGCACTCGGCCGCTGCAGTCGCACGCAGGTAGAAACGAGTATTGCTGCTTGAATCTGTCAAGACCCCATCGAATGTAAAACAGGTTTTTCGTAAAGAAATCCGATTTGTGGGCGGGCTTTACATATTGCTTCTGTCCAAGCACTACCGGATGTAAAACAGTATACTTCTTGAAGAAATAAGTTGGGGCTTTGTTGGGCGTCACATTTGACCGGTGGGCGGAGTTTCCTGCTTCTGTGAAGGCGCCATCGAATGTAGATCAGTAGATTTTCTAAAGAAATCTGAGTTGTGGGCGGGGCCTTTATTGCTTGTGTCCATCCACCACCGGATGTAGAACAGTAGACTTATTGAAGGTGAATCACGATACAACAGCTGTAGTTGACAACATCATGACCGGCACATCTTTCCCCCACCGCTGCTCAACCCGGTCCCCCCCAAACTCCTCCACACTTGCCCACCTTTCCACCCTCCTCCACGGCCCGTTGTGTTTGCAGGCGTCGGCACAAAGGGAGGAGGCCGTGCGAGCCGGGAAACTCACGGTATGGTTTGATTTCTAGTTTTGTATTAGGACCCTAGGGTAGCTATGTTATATAGGCATGTCTGACAGCATAGCTCACCATTTCATTACCATGGGATGCTGAGCATACCATTTCCAGAGAGGTAAGTCAGTCACTCTTCGCAGTTGACAAGTCAGAGAAAGCAATCAAGTGCAGCGTTCACAACTCTTGCCGCTCGTAACCTTTTGTCTGCCCTGTTTGGCAGCTCCCTGTCTTTGCTTTCTCTCGTATTTCTTTCTTTTGTCTCTTTTCTACATCTTTCTTTGCTAATTCTTGAATATATGATGCTATTGTAGCATCCTTCTAGCGCGGATCGCTCTTAATATCCTTCTCGCGCACGTTTCCTCGCTTTTTCTCATGTAAGAGCGTCTTCCCTGCCCATGCAGCGTGTACCTGGTGTGTGTGGCTCTGCCTTGCCAATCACAACTGACCGACATGCTGGTCAGGCACTGCAGGTCGTTGCCCTTGCGTGTGTGAACCTGCTGTTTTGGCTGTTCCCATGGCCGCTGCGTGTGTCCGTGAATGATACCATGGGAGGGAGACTTCTCCCATGGGTCCCCTTCGCTGACACTCGTGATGTAGGTTCGCGTCGACTTGTTTCTCTCACTGTGCCCATATTGGCCTCGCACGGCTTTGTCTCTCATTCCTTGTTTGCATGCGGCGGCGTGTAGACCATCATCTTCATCCGAGACCGCAACAGCAAGGGCCAGGAGGTGAGTAATTGCTGAGGGCATGGCTCCTATCCCTTGATGAGTCTAGCGCCATGTACCACCCTCTATGCCTGCATATAGGTGACGCATTGAAAATGCAAGCATCTTACTAGAAGTAGCACGGGCCTCCGAGGTGAGATTCTGCGCAGGCCTCATGATCCCAATGGACCTGCGAAGCGCATGGCGCGCATGGGCGGCCGGCCGGCGCAGCTGGCATGCGGCGGGGCGGGGCTGTCGACGGGCGGCGGGGCAGGGCCGTCGGCGCGCGGGGGGCCAGCGGCGCTGCCGGTGCGCGCGGGCGGCGGGCCGGCGCACCTGGCATGCGGCGGGGCAGGGCTGTCGACGGGCGGCGGGGCGGGGCAGTCGACGGGCGGCGGGGCAGGGCCAGCGGCGCTGCCGGCGCGCGTGGGCAGCGGGCCGGCGCAGCTGGCATGCGGCGGGGCGGGGCTGTCGACGGGCGTCGGGGCAGGGCTGTTGACGGGCGGCGGGGCAGGGCCGTCGGCGCGCGGGGGCCAGCGGCGCTGCCGGCGCGCGCGGGCGGCGGGCCGGCGCACCTGGCATGCGGTGGGTCGGGGCTGTCGACGGGCGGCGGGGCGGGGCAGTCGACGGGCGGCGGGGCAGGGCCGTCAGCGCGCGGGGGGCCAGCGGCGCTGCCGGCGCGCGTGGGCGGCGGGCCGGCGCAGCTGGCATGCGGCGGGGCGGGGCAGTCGACAGGCGGCGGGGCGGGGCAGCCGGTGCGCGGCGGGGCGGCGCCGTCGGCGGGCGGCGAGGTGGCGCAGCCAGCGCGCAGCGAGGTGGCAGCGGCGGCGCAGCCTGCATGCGGCGGGGCAGGGCTGTCGACGGGCGGCGGGGCGGGGCAGTCGACGGGCGGCGGGGCAGGGCCGTCGGCGCGCGGGGGGCCAGCGGCGCTGCCGGCGCGCATGGGCGGCGGGCCGGCGCAGCTGGCATGCGGCGGGGCGGGGCTGTCAACGGGCGGCGGGGCAGGGCCGTCGGCGCGCGGGGGGCCAACGGCGCTGCCGGCGCGCGTGGGCGGCGGGCCGGCGCAGCTGGCATGCGGCGGGGCGGGGCAGCCTGTCGACGGGCTACGGGGCGGGGCAGCCGGCGCGCGGCGGGCCGGCGGCGCAGCCGGCGGGCGGCGGAGCGGCGGAGCGGCGGAGCGGCACAGCCGGTGCCTGAAAAACGCGGTCGCTCAATGAAGGTGCACCACGCCGTCTTCTTCCAGGTACAGGGCAACACAGAGACCTGGTTGTCCTACCGGACCACGGAGTCCCAAAAGACGCCGTGGCAGCCCGCGGGGACTCGACAGGAAGGCGCGCCACGGTGCGGGAAGGCGATGACACAGCCATACAGGTTTGATGCGGAGGGGCGGCCGCTGTTTGGCGTCCGACTTGTGGATCCAGACCGCATTCCGATGTTGCAGGACACCCCAGCCTTCGCACCATTGAACATGGAGTTTCTGGGGAAGGAGCTGGAGTCGATCAAAACAAGGGTCGAGAAGTTGCCCCATGGCATCTGGCAGTGGTACTTTCCGCCCGACACCATCAAGCCAAACAAGGCCTTTTTTCGCAAGTCAAGTCCCACATGCCCCTGAGGAGGTGCCTGAGGAGTGGCGCCCTTTGCCGTGGCCATCTCGCGCGGACATCTCCGCCCTGCGTGAGCACGATGCAGCGCCTGAACCACCACCGACGCAAGAAGAGCACTTCATGGCGTTGGTCGACGCAGAGGCGGTGCGCGTCACCCCGCTGGTAGACCGAGTTCGTCATGATGGCCACACACAGCAGGAATGGGCGGCAGAAGACAGGGCCATGGCAGCCAAGGTCGCTTACTTGAAGCGCATGCAAGGCGTTGAGAAAGGCTCCGCTGTTCTATACTGGCACCCTTCAGCTGGTATTCTCTGCAACTCGAAGCTCACGTGGACTCCAGTCCTCGTTGGCATCATCAAGGAGGTGGTTGCGAAGGAGGATGGCGGCCAACCTTCTATTGAGCTCTTTGTATACCGCGCTAAGCATTTGCATGACACGTGGCACCCGTGGAATACAGACATTGCGCAATGGCCCCATCCGCCAACCACTGCGGCGCACACGGTGATCATCACCGCCTCAGACCTCGTCTTGACACAAGTGGTGGGCAAGCGAGGTCAGCCGCCCCATGGAGTCTCCTTGGGTGCGAACGAAAAGCTCACCAAGGAGTGCCTAAAGGCGCTGAAGGAGGTGCCCTATGACGCGGAACACCCGGTCGTGAAGTGGCAAGATGCTGAATGCTCGAAGGGCATCGTCGGCATGGCGAAGGCATGCTGGGAAGGCGTAACGCTGCAGGTCAAGAGTGGCAGCCGCAACCTCGTAGGGCAAGTCGTGTGTCATTGGGCGTCGGAGCGTGTGACATCCGCGGACGGTCGCACCGAAAGCCGGGACGGCAGGTACCATGGTCGTGTCGCTGTTGTCGACACGCAAAACGACATGGTAGCCATGTACTGGGGTGCCCGTTGGGAGGAGGACGCGGTTTCTTGCGTGCCTCTCCACGAGCTGGAGGCACAGATCTGCGGGTGCCCCGGTGTGGTCGTCCCTGCGTTGCAAGCGCCGGATATCACCCTGGCCGAGGCTCGATTGCGCGAGATGGTTCCACCCAGCGACGTTGTGGCGGAGAACAACAACGCAGGCGCCTCCCGGCGTCGGAAGCGAGCGCTCATCCTTGCCGATGACGATGACGACGACGACGACTGCTGAAGCGCAAGCAGCGTTGTTGTCATTGAGCTGCTCATGTGCTGCTGCTGCTGCTGTGCTGCCATGCTATTGCTGCTGCATTGCTGCCGTACTGCTGCTGTGCTATTGTGCTGATGTGTTGCTGCATTGCTGCCGTGCCGCTGATGTATTGCTGTCGTGCTGCTGTGTTGATGCACTGCTGCATTGCTGCCGTGCTGCTGAGCTAGTACTGCCTATTAGTGAATTTCCTATCAATGGACTATAGTCCACTGATAGGAAATTCAGGAATCGGCATACTAAGTTGCTGCTGCGCTGACTTGTGCTCCTGCTATGCGGCCGTGTTGATGTGCTACAGTTGTGCTGCTGCTGTGCTACGGTCATGCTGCTGCTGTGTTGCTGGGCTGATGTGTTGTTGCATTGATGTAGTGGCTATTGTTCCGCTACTACAATTTGCTACTGATGCCGCTGCTGGTGCTTTTTTGCATGTCAGTGCCCGCTATGTTCACACCACTGTTGCCGCGGTTGGTATCGCGTGATTTCCACCGGTTGTGCGTTGACATGTGTTACTCATGCATTTGCCCCTATATTTGGTAGCACGCGGTTTCGCGTTAGTTAGGTGCAGACAGCTGCATGTAGACAAACATCTTGTTTAAGTCGGTCAATTAACTGTTCTTGACGCATCATGGTCCAAGTCGACCGACCTGTAGGGACCAGTAGAGCAATTGTCTAGGAGAAAGAGCGTGATCGCTGCAGAAGCCGCGTGGCAGCCGTGGCTGTACCTGTAGTACGACCTGCATATATATGGATACTGTATTTGGATACTGGGTTGTTTATCAATTCTGGTTTTAATTTATTTAGTGTACCTGGTGTTGGCATGCCAACTCAGTGCTAAACTACTTTATGCACAATGATGCAACTTGATGCTATAGTGACGTGCCACGATGTAACTTTATTAACTTCACCATTAGTCATGGGGTCAATAGGATTGCTCATTATGCCATGTTAACATGAACCATGGGTTACGTAATAGTGAAAACAGTAATCATGATGCTCCACTTGAAGTCTCCAACATGGTCATGTTTGGAATTTTATTGATCATATTCACAATATATGAAAAGAGACAACAAACGTGGAAGCATGGCACGCCGAGGCCGATAATATATGTGTGAAATATGAAAAGAGACAACATCTTTGGCAAGCATGATCATATTATGCTTGCCAAACATATTAATGATATCGACCATGTCCAGAAACCATGTTTGCCAATGGTGCATTTAGGATACATTTGAAGCCGTGCAAATGTATCCTAATCCGGTAAAACCACCCCCAAAGCAAACGCCCAGCTATAAACCTATATACAGAGCCATGTCAAAGCTCTATACTACGATAAGACCAATGGAAACGCCTAACGGGAGGAACCTAATAGCCCTGCTGCACCGCAAAATCAGCCCGCGTACGGCGGAGCATGATGTCAGCCATGGCCCGAGTCAGCGCCACCGACAAGCGCTGACGCCAATATGACGTCCAGGTCCGCGCCGACCATGGGGCCCGCTGGCCCTCCAGGTCCAGCCGGTCCTCCCGGAGCCGGCAACACTCCTTGAAGAAGGCGGAGGTCAGGGGCCCCATGGCCCCAAACTCCTCCAGGACAAAGGGCACCACACGATGGTGCCCGACGTCGCCGTACGCCAGGAGCTTGGCCCGCTCCGCCCGGTCCGCCGTGTAACCTGCCGTGAGGGAGGCCCCAGCCACGTGGCTAAGAGCCAAGGGCCGCGCCACCGAAACGTCAATAAGCAGATGCCGGCCACCCCCCTCAAAGTATATATATAGAGGTTTATAGCTGGGCGTTTGCTTTGGTTTGAGTGATTTCACTCTGCTGTAAGTAATTATATTATTATTTAAGTCTCGACGAACTCGGCCACAAGCTGTTTCTCGTCACCCCCCGGCTCCTCTTAGCGCCGTTGGAGCGGGGCGTGCGTGGCGTACAGGGTGCGGTCATCGCTCGCTGCCGGCGGTTCCTCCTCGGGGATTGGGAAGGGCTGTGGGCGCTGCAGCCTCCGGCCTCCACCCGGGTGTCGGGGGCCGCCTCCTTTGCCCGGGTGGAAGCTGACGTCATGCGGTTGGTGAAGGTAGGTGAATTGAGCCGGGCCATGCAAAAGCTTGAACTGACCGCGTTGGCTCCCTCCACTCCCCCGACCCTGCAGGCTTTGCGCGACCTTCACCCCGACGAACCGGCCTTTGCGGTGCCCGCCCCGGCCACCCCCCCGCCCCCGCCTATTGTCCTGGACCTGGACATCTTCACGGCTGTGCTGAAGGATCTGCCGAACGCCTCCTCCACCGGCCCCTCAGGCTGGCGCTACGAGCACCTCTCCGTGATGGCGGGCCATGGCGGGGCGACCGCACTCTTTGAGGCTGCCGCCGACTTGGCCGCGGGGTCCCTGGCCCCCGAGGCGCGCCCTTGGCTGGCTGGGGCACGCCTCATTGCCCTCCTGAAAGACGACGTCCCCCCGCCTGCTGGCCGTGTTCGTCCCATTGCTTGCGGCGAGGTCCTACGCAAGCTGGTGAGTACGGTCATTTGTCGCCAAAAGGCCCCCGAGTTTCGCGCCTACTTCTGCCCCAACCGGAGTGATACTGAGGAGTCCGTCGCGGCCCAGCTTGGCGTCGCCACCAAAGGGGGCAGCGACATCATCGTGCACACAGTTCAGGCCTACCTCGAGACGCATCCGACCCATGTGGCGCTGAAGGTGGATTGCCACAATGCGTTCAATGCTGTCACCAAGGCTAGCATCTTTGAGGCCGTCGGCGAGGCGTTCCCTGACCTTCTTGCGTGGACAGCAGCCTGCTACGGCGACCCCACTCAACTCTCCTTCCTCATGGAGGATGGGACGTTCGCCGACATCGCTTCCCGCACGGGAACCCAGCAAGGTGACCCCCTCGGCCCCTTTTACCTGTCTGCCCCGCTGCACAAGGCTCTCCAAGGTGTCCACGCTGCGCACCCGGATGTCGTGCTCCTCGCCTATATGGACGATATCCATGCCCTTGGCCCGGCCGACGCTGTGGTTGCCGCCCTGGCTGCCCTTGAAGTGGCCATGGCGGCCATCAACCTTCGGCTCACCCTCCCCAAGTGTGCAGTCTTTTCGCCCCAGGGGGACTGCTCTGGCTTCCCCGCGGCTATCCCGGGGGCATTGGCGCGGGCGCGTGGTTTCTCGTGCCTAGGCGTCCCTGTGGGTGACCCTGACTACGTCGAAGAGGAGCTCCGGGCCACCGTGGAACAGCGCACCCATGTCCTCGAGACTTGGGCGCGCCTCAAGGACCCCCAGACCAAAGGGCTCCTCCTGTGGTTTTGCGCCCACCCGCGGGTGGTTCACTGGCTCCGTGGCGCTCCCCCCCACTTGGTGCGGCTTGCCGCGGAAGGCCATGACGAGCGCATTCAGGCCGCCTTGCAGGTGCTCCTCCCCGGCCCTAGCCTGCCAGCTCACTCCATGCGCTTGGCCACCCTCCCCTGCCGCATGGGCGGGTGTGGGCTCACCCGCGCCGCCCGCCTCGCCCCCGCCGCCTTCCTTGGCTCTGTTGCTCAAGCCTGGGCGGAGATCCGCCGGTTGGTCCCCAGCGCCGTCAGCGCCATTCCCGACTTGGTCACCCCATCCCCCTTCCCCTTTGTGCAGGCTGTGCAGGATTCTTACCTCGGGATCCAGCAGGCTTGCGACCTCGTCCGCCCCGCTCAGGCCGTCCACCGTCGCCTGCCCCGGGGCACGCCCGGCGTGTCTACTGTCGTCAGTCCTAGTGTCTTCCCTGCCTGCGTTCATGAAAAACAACAAAAGACCTACGCGGGTATACTACACTGTGCCGACTGGATGGGTCTGCACGCGAGCTTGAACGATCAGGGGAAGGCTTGGCTTCACTCCGTTTCCCTTGAGGGGAGCGTGGGGTCCGCATTCCTGCGCGCCCTCCCCATGAGCCCTTTGTTCACGCTGGTTCCGGCCCTTTACGCCATCGCTCTCCGCCACCAGCTCTTTGCCCCGCAACCTCTCATCACGGCGGGTGCGTCCTGCGGCAGCTGCGGGCTTGCTCTGGATACTACTGGGACGCACTACATCGCGTGCATGGGTGGCCAGCAGAACCAGAACTGGTTCCTCTATCTCCATACCGCTCTCCTCCGGGTGGTGTGTGCCATGGTTCGGTCGGTCTTTCCCCACTCCACCATCAAGTGCGAGGACGCGGATGGGGCCGCCCTCTACTCACCCAACCACCGCCCCGACATTACCGTGCTTGACTACGACGGGCAGGGTTGCCACCTGCTCATCGATGTCTCCGTGGCTCGGCCGCTTTCCGGTCGCCACATCCTCCGGGCGGCTGTGGATGCCGGCGCTGCTGCCACTGTGGCTGAGCGCGACAAGTTTGCCTCCTACGGCAATGTGGGGCCCCACCGGGTCATCCCCTTTGTCCTTGAGGAGTTCGGGGCCATGGGCCCCAAGACAGCGGAGTTTTTCCACGAGTGCTGCCAGCGCCGTGAAGACCGCCTCGACCTCGAGGGTCAGACCGCCCCGTGGTCGGCCCGCACGTGGTCCTCGTATTGGCGGCAGCGCCTGTCACTCGCCCTCACTCGCACCGTGGCTGATGTGTTATTCCGCCGCACCCGGGCCGACTTTGTCGCGACCCATGCGGTCTAGATCCCTTCCAGGCCTGCATGGTGGGCCGGCAGCGCTGTTGCTGCGTGTAGTTTTGTGATGTCTAGTTAGTTGTACCTTGTGCCGCTGGCGTGATCCTTGGATGTCTGTGTCAGATTACTATTAATTTCTTCAGGGTTATTCTCCCAGTTATCGGGTTTTTCCTTGTGTTGCATGCCTATCTCACCTCCGTAATCTATCATTCTCAATGAATATATATATATATATATATCAAGGAGACAACCAGCGCAGGCCAGAAAGCGGGAGAATCCGGACCATGGTAGCTCGAGCCTGCCGTTATCTTGTCCGCGTGTTCGAGTCGTTCAGGATGATGAAGATGAATGGTGATGGAAATGGATATATATTATACATTTGGCTGTTGGAGAGCACTCTTAACATCTCAGCGAGAGGCGTGCAAAGAAATCACAAGAAAGAGAATACATATAGTTGAATGAGAGTTTACCACCGAGGGAATCCATGGCTCTTGCAGGAAAGTTGCCTTTATTATAATGAGCAAACACAGACGTAAGTCACGTCAAGTCCGAGACTGCACGTAGCACAGACGACAGGGTCGTTATGCCAAGAGAGCGTGCACGCAAGAGCTAGCGCCCCAGTGTGACCAAGTCACTCATATAGCTTGCTAGGGACGCGTCCAAGTATTCAGCTGCACTGTCACAGCTGAACTGTCAATCAATTGATTACACAGACTCCGGCACGCCTTTGGCGCGCAGATCTATCAATTGTCCATACGGCTAGTCCTGTGGACCTATCCGTACACTAGTCAGCATCAACTGTCTCATAGGTCCTGGCGCGCTACAGTGCGCCTACCTATCAATTGACCATCAAGTCCTGTACAAGTCCTGTCAACGTCCTGCGGACTATCAAAGTGACACTTGTACATCCTGTGTCCGTACGCGCCCACAGTGGCGCGCCGGGTACTGTCGGCACAGCCTAGGAAACGTCATAACTTTTACGTTCCTTAACCAAATGAGGCGTTCAAGGTGCCGTTGGAAAGAGCGTAACAATCTCTATCCATCTAACGTAAATCCTTTACGTTAACTCCAATCCCTTCTTTTCTTTAGGGATTACATCCCCTGCCAGGGACCCTTGAAGTAGCTTGAAATGTCCTTCACTCCAGCTTGAAGCTTGAACAGATGTCTTTAATGGCCAATGCCATTCCCCCAGCCCTTTCTTTTAAGGAACTGGAAAAGAAACAGATCTGCCACAGGGAAAACCATTTCATGAGAAATGGATAAAAACCTATGGAAGTGGCATTACAGAGTACCACCAGATATTAGAAACACACAAAATTAAATACATACAGGTTAATTCTATGAGGTCTTCTCCAGGAATTAATCCCATCACCTCGGTAGAGCCTCCAGTACAATGACCTTCTGGCGGTGAGTTACATTAATCCCAGATACTAATCCCATAAAACCCAGTACATATCTAATATAAGCACAATAAATCCATGACAATTGAAATACCACTTGACAAAGTAAGACGTATTACAATAGTTTCCCCGTCATACTCTCAACAGGTTAGTATTGGCGCCCGTCTTATGGCGCCCGTCTACTTGTCAGATGATAAATTGCCACAGCAAACAAATGACAAAATGAAACACATAGGCAACAATTAAATCCTGCCCTGGGGAACTAGGGAAGTCTGAACAGGTAAAACACCTGAGCAGGCCAGCTTGTAGAAACATAATACCAGGGAATCGAACCCCGCCCTATAAACCCCAGAATAAAGGTTCCCAGACCATTGTGAGAGGTATGTACAAATATACATTTCTTTTTAAATAGAATACATGGTCTGTAATGGACCTGTCAACCTTGTGTAGTCAACAGCATGAACCCCAGCCAAAACCTGGCTGTATCCTGATTAAAATCAGAGTGAGTGTACCATGGTCCATGAGCCTTAGTACAGACTAAAATACAGGTATTATGCCAGTCACAATGCTGACACTACCACACAATCTGCTCTCCAATGCCCTATAACCAGGCACCAGCTTAGACAGCTTGCTGAGATGGGTCCATCAGAGACTGAAGAACCTTGTATTGCACTGCTGCCTTCTGCACTAGCTTGGTCAAAGCATCAGCAGGATTGTCAACCCCAGGGATATGCTCAATATTGGCCAAGGAGGACAATTCCTTAAGAAGGAGATAATCCAAGTCCCTACTTCTGGCCATCTGCCTGTGCACAAACTGCACCATCCCCATGGAGTCTGTTTTGAGAAGAGTGGTAACCTGAAGTGGCCAAGGAGTGTTAGAAGTCATCTGATGAAGCAACTCCTTCAGATAAAGGCTTGTGTGAATGCCTTCACAAATAGCCCTGCATTCTGCCACATCACTACTGACAGCCACCCGTTTGTGCAGGCGACTGAACCAGCTCACCAAACTCCCCAGGCCTTCCTGTCTGAGCACAAAGAGCCCTGCAGCCCTGCCCCTGACCTTGGAGACCTGCCTGCTGTCCATTGAGCTATCCACATACAGCTCCATGCAAATGGGTTGTGATAAATCCACTGCAGACAACAGAATGCCAGACGAAGCCCTGACCTGATCAGCCACCTTGGCAGACCCTAGCTCTGTCAGCATGTCATCAGGCAACCTGGCTATGACCATAAGGTCTGGCCTGGAAATGCCTGCCACCCAAGCAACCATGCCCCTCACCATGGGACACAGTGCCTGTGTGATGACTGGAGGAAGCTTGCTAATGAGGGTCTCTTGATAATCGTTGCCCCCCACCAGCAGCATACGCCACTCCCCCCCTTCTTCACCAGTGTGGCCTCCATGCCCACAAACAGGAGAGGCTCATTCTCCACCTGCCATTGCTCCCTACCCAGAGGAAACTTGGACTTAATGATGGAGATCAGCTCCTTAAGCCACGACGTGGGAGCTATCAGATGTAGGTCATCCCCGTGCAGCGAAGCATACACTGGTAGGCCTTCCCATTGCCCCAGAAACAGACAGGGGTCTACAGGAGAAACCTTCAAGTTGCAATGCTCCTTCAGGAAACGGTTGAGAGTCTCCCTCCAGATTATTGGACTTGACCTCAGGCCCTCCAGGCCCTTGAGGATTTTAAGGAACTCAGTGTGAATGTCCCTTTTCCATACAGCAGGCACCCTGACATAGAAAGGCGTCTTGCCCTCCCACTTTTCCTGTGCCACATCTGCATCCCCCTCCAGAAATGCCCTCTTGAAGTCTACCACCACTGAGCCATAGTCCAAGCCCTTGTTGAGAAGGCCTAGAAATACACACAGCAGCAGCCTCCAAGTGTCATGCAGCATGCCAGGGGTATACAACTCCTCAGCGGTGCACTCACCAGTACCCTTGAACTCATTCAGTACTGGCCTGACGTGTGGTACCTTGACCCCGTCCACCTCCTTCATCTTGATGACAAACTTGAGCTTGAGTAGACGTCGTGCAGGAGGCAGGTCATTGACAGGTTCCACGCATTTCTTGGAGATCCAGTCCTCCCCAGATTTAATCAGACCCAGTGTGACCTGGGGACACATAATGGGAGAGGACATGAGCTTCACCAGGCCTTGGTAGTTTATAGGGCTGTGTCCAGCAAGTGAGTGAGGACCAATGCCCAAACTGCTTGGATGACTAGCAGCTGGCAATATGAGGTCATCAACCAAGGGCTCCTGCCCCTGGCACACTTGCACACGCTTAACCGTCCTGGTTACTGCACGTGATAGGTGAGTGGTCCTGAAATTAATCAGTGGGACCTGACCAGCCCCTTCCTTAGTCAGGAGAGAGGACGTGATCACTACCCCATCCTGGCATAGGAAATTCTGCCCCAGAAGAGCAGGTCCCTGATAGCCCTCCAAGACACAAAAAGCAGTGTCCTGTCCAAGGATAGGAATGGATACCTCACCCAGTACCTTCACGTGTACCCCGCCACTGAAGTCAGACACAAACTGATAGCTGGGTTCAGTCATGCTGTACCCTGCTGCAGCTCTGGTCCCAATGATGGAAACCTGAGAATTAGTGTCTACCTCTAAGGCAGTGTCCAGCCCCAGATTGCCATGCCACCTGAGCTTGGCTACCTTGGGCTGCTTCTTGGCCCTTTGCAGAGCCCCAATTAATCCAGCCAAACTTGTCCCCCTGGGCTTGGTTAGAGCCTTGGGCTTGACAGTTGACTCCCCAGCTGTTGACCTTGCAGCCTGTTCAACAGGTACCTCTGCAACCTGGCCAGGGCTGACAGATTCCCCTGCAACAGATGTGGTCGTTGCATCAGTGATGTCACTTGGGACCTGAAAATCCTGCAGGTCCTGTGAGCCTTGTGCCTGACTGCCCTCATTCATCAGGTTAGGCTTGACATATGACCAACTCAGCCGGTGCACATGCTTTGGTTCGTCCTCCATGCTGACCAAGCATGCGTGGCTAGCTTCATCAACCTGGGTAACCACCCCAGGACTCCAGCTACCACGTTTGCCATAAAGGCTAGGTTCCTTCCAAGCTAGGACCTTCTGACCCACTTGTGGCTCCAGCATCTTCCAACCCCGGTCCTTCTCCCTCAGCTTGGCAAAGGTGACATGTGCAGCATGTTTCCAGCCCTCCAGCACATGTGGTGGGCACAGGCCATGATATAGACCCATTGGGCTGACAGCAACTCCATCATAGTAGAAGTTAACCCTGCTGTTCAGCTGCTGCTCCACGTTCCTCAGCCATGCACTCCTGACAAGTGCAGGTGCAGATAAGGGTACCCAGTCTTCAGAGATAATCAATTTCTTGACCTCCTGGATTGCCCTCTCTATAGCACCCTGCTGCCCATGAGCCTCCCTAGGTGTAACCAGCAACTCAGGAAGGGTGGGATCACCCTTGAGATGCTGAAACTGCATGTCCACCTGGATCCTTGTGGTAGGAAACTTGGCTCTTACATTCTGCAGGGCAGCCAGCAAGTACCTGTTCTTCATAGAAGGTAAATGCTCCAGCACCTTGTATTTTGTGTACCTGTCCACGCACACCAACAGTTGCATGCCCCTGATGTGTTGGATATCACACTGCAGATCACCAATGCTCTGAGGTATAGCTTTGGCATGTGATTTCCTGGGCTTGTTGGAGGACAACTGGCACTTACACCGTGAGGCAGCTTGCTGACACGCCTTAACCCCTAAATGGTCTTGCTGCCGATTTTCCGCCAAAAATCGAGTTCCAGCCGATGCATCGGCCCCTTCTCGGGGGACCAGATGCCGCGAAATCTATTGAGAATTAGGAAAAGTTTAGCTGAGAAGATCGAAAGTTTATAAAATTCTTCACAGCATGGTACTAGGGTTTGCATACTTTTGACAAAGTTATAGAGGTGTTCTGGCCGGTCAAAGTACAAGGGGTCAGGGTACTTTTCCACGTACAACGTGCATTCCGGAAAACGACGACCTGGCCATGGCGGCTTGCGCCCACGCATGGCATTTACGTTCGCGTTCGAATTTTCTGACCAAACTTAGGATATTGATTTTATACGTCCTAAAGATCATACAGGCCAATTTTTGGTTCGCGGGAATGCCATTTGATAGGTGTCGGCAGCGTTCTTGCTGGAAAAAACTGCGATCAGGCCGGACGATAGAAACGTTGACAGCAATACCTTTACGGCGTATTTTAAAGGATATATTGGTTTCTTTGTACTTTTTATGATACATAGTAGTCGTAAACGTGCAAGGGTGGCCAGAAATCGCCGAATCCAGCGACCATGCAGCACAACTTTGGTGTGCCGAAATGCGCCATTTTGCGGCCACCGCCTGGCCCAAGGTAACGCCATCCATGCCTGGTAAAGCTCAAGCATCGTTTTCCTATCGATGTTTGACGTTTATATATACGTTATAGCTTGTGTAGCACATTCTTTTTGCATTATTCATGCTCTTTCTTGACCCTGGACTGGCCCCTTTCTAAAACACCCTTCTTAGATGCTTCCCTCAGTCAGTTGACCTGCCACAGGGTGATGGTGATAAGTTTTAGAGGCTGTATGGGTTTGAATACCTCCATATATGTTTGTTATACATTTCCCATATACATATTGCATGAGTGTGAGGCAGTTGGCTGGTCTCTGTGGCATCATCAAGCACGTAACTGGTGAGTAAAAGCTTCCCATTGACAGCATGTGCCACCAGGTGTGCTGGCCATCACCTGGCAAGCTATAGCAGCTTAGGCCTAGTTTATCCTTGCTAGGGCAGGCTGAAATAGGCTCAACATCACTAGTTTGTTGGTGGCTGCCTCCTAGAATGCATGCCTTGCATAGGGTATCCGTACCACGTTACCTACGTGCATGGACAAGGTGGCACCTGCACATAGGTGCCATGTAAGGGCAGTGTGATGATGCAGTTATGTTTCCCCATCATTGTGGAAGGGAAATGTATTGTTTGGCATGGTTGGTGGCCATATTAGTAGGTAGTATGCCCACCCCTACCCCCTTGGTTGCTTTTTACCAACGGTACCTCTATGGGCTGTACTGGGTGTAACTGCTGGTATACCCACCCAAATGATGACCCCAATGGCTCAAACTGTTCAGCAACTAATTGTTTATCATCCCTGAAGTGGTAGGTGCCTAGGTCTTATAACATAATTCAAAATGCACATTCTACCAAAAATGAAAACGCGCGTCTTGACCCCCCTGACTTTGACGGCAGTTATACATGGCCTACCCTGCATATATGTGAGGTTGTGATGTACCAACCCGAAGGGCAACTCATGGACATGCTTGGCCCCCAAGGACAGCCATTGGATATGGGTAGGTTGGATGGCATCTGGTTTGCAAAATTGTGAAGATCCAGCCGATTTATCGGCAGGATCTCAGACCATTTAGGGGTTAAGAAGGGGTGCCCTGCCCATACGGAAGGCAAAGTTGTTTGACAGAGAAGTGGCATGCCCAAACATGTTGTGGATTCGGGCACCCAACTCCTGGTACACAGAGGAAGCAGTCCCTGGCACAGTCAGGACTGTGCTGTCAGGTTGTCCAGCATCACCATGCTGTCTTCCATCCTGTTCTGACTCAGAGTCTGAGTCACCCTGCTCATGCCCAACACGTCCTGGACCGCCAGCAGGGACCACATGCATACCACCAGAGGCCTTCACACCCCTCTGTGGTTGTACATTGGTTTCTCTCAAAATGAGAGGTCCACCCTCGTGCCCAGCACAAGGATGCATGGGGTCAGACATTCTTACAGCTGCACCAGCTGTCAAGGACGTCTTCATAGGAACCTGTACCTCTCCAGGTGACCTGGGGCCACCATGAACCTGGAGATCACCCTCTTGTTGCCCAGATATAAAATCTGCATTGGAGCACCTGGCCTCCCCCTTGGGTGAATTAAGGTGTGTAGGGGTTGCCTCAGACAGTCACTGCTCCTTGTTGTCTTCTTGCTGACTGCCCTTTGAAGGCTGGCCTGCCTGGGACTTGTTGTTGTTCTTGTTGTTGTTTTTCTTGTTGCTGCCCTGGCCCTGGGTCTTCTTGAAGCTGGGACACTCCTTCTTGATGTGCCCCCACCCCTTGCACAGGTAGCACTGGATCTTTGACTTGCCCTGGCCTCCTCCCCCGTTGTCAGGCGCGTTACCCTGCCTGGGCTTACCACCCACCCTCCTGAACACCGACTTGGCATGTGATTGCCCGTCAGGGTCGGGTGAATGGTTGGCCTTCCGCTTGTTGTGGTTGCCCCCACGTCCTCCTTGGCTTCTGTCAGCCTCAGACGTCTTGGAGCCCCCCTGGGCACGCCCACCTGCGTGGGTAGCCTTCACAGCTGGCATTCCACCCTCAAACAGCTCCTCTGCCTCGAGTGCTTGTTTGATTATGACCTTGTAGGCCTTGAGGGTAGAGTGTGGGGCACACATGACCTTTAAAGAGCCACGTGTTGCCTTGTCCAGCCCAGAAACCTTGAGCCAGTTTGTCAGGGCTATGCTGTCAGCGACATTGAAGCCGTGAGCCCTGCCCTCCTCAACCATTTTACAATAATTGAGGAAGTTCTGGATAAGGTCTCCCTTAACCTCCCACCCTTGGTATTTATCCTGCCAATGGATCCCCACTTTCTTCCGTTGATCCTCTAGCAGCTCCCTCAGCTCTGCCACGTAGACTGCCCAGGCCTTGTTGGCCTTCTTGCACTCTCTAGTGAGGTCTTTAATCTGATCTGTGCACTTGCCAAAAGTCTGGCTGCCTATCCAGATCTGATAATAGTTTGTACCCCGTACAAGCTTGGAAACCCCTCTAGTCCTTCCACAAACTCCTCTGCCTGCTTTGGCTTTGAGTCTGAAGTGACAGGTTGCAGCTGATTAACAATAAGGAGACCCTGTGTGGTGAGATCATATCCAGAGACAGCATGTGTATTATTATTAATAGGCACATTGGTAATCTCGCCGGTAACCCCCACGTCATCTACGTGAGCGGTCCCGCTACCAGCACCCCCATTATTATTCCCACTGGCTAGGCCCTTGCTACGGCGTCCCTCAGCCATGGTAAACTACACTAGCTGTGTATGGCCCTGAGCTAAGCAGCTGGAAAACAAAAGACAGGTAGATATGTACAATCTGTCAAAAAGCCGCCTGCCCCGGTGCCGACCGCGCCACCATGCCGAATTCAGTCGAGACCACGAAAATCGCAGTAGTCGTAGTCGTAAATTGGATCGTTGGCGACAGGCGCAGGCGCCTCCTGGCCTTGCCCAACCTCAATCGTCACCGGAGTTTCGATGACGATGGGGTCCAACCGACGTCCCGTCACCGGATCAATGCGGCGACGACGGCGGCGGGTGACGATGCGGAGCGGGTTGGTAAGAATCGTTAGAAAATCCCACCCGTCCGGCGCCCACTCTCGCAATGCAGACAAGAACGCGACAAGATTGAGCAGCAATTGCCGCTCACGCGTCCGGAAGCCTCGCGACAGCAACTGCAGAATCGCAAGGTCTTGAAACAGGTTGGTCGTAATCGTCGGAATGACGCCCGAACGAACCGACAGCCAGTTAGCGAGATTGCGCTGGTAACCTGTAAGCGATGAAACCGCGTTGTCGATCTCCTCAGAGACCTCGGCAACCGCGCTGGGCGCTTGCAACCCCGCCCGGGTATGGACCTCGAAGTCCGCGAGCAAAGCTCGAATGGAATCAAGGTAATCGCGAAACCCCGAAACAATCGAAGGTTGCGGAGGCGGGGGCGGCAGTCGTAGGTTTTGCAGCAGTGCCTGCTGCTGAGCGCGTAGCTCCGCACTGGACGCTACCGCCTGGTCAACAACACGCTGCCACGCCGGATTAAGAACCGGACGATCTTCACGAACAGGAGTCGTCGAAGGACCAGCCGGAGATTCGGCGATGTCCGCTGGACTGCCCAAAATTTCAGAATCCCTCGGAATGCGGAACTCCATCGAGTCCGGCATTTTTCTTGGTACGAAGATTGTAATACGAGTTGAATGAGAGTTTACCACCGAGGGAATCCATGGCTCTTGCAGGAAAGTTGCCTTTATTATAATGAGCAAACACAGACGTAAGTCACGTCAAGTCCGAGACTGCACGTAGCACAGACGACAGGGTCGTTATGCCAAGAGAGCGTGCACGCAAGAGCTAGCGCCCCAGTGTGACCAAGTCACTCATATAGCTTGCTAGGGACGCGTCCAAGTATTCAGCTGCACTGTCACAGCTGAACTGTCAATCAATTGATTACACAGACTCCGGCACGCCTTTGGCGCGCAGATCTATCAATTGTCCATACGGCTAGTCCTGTGGACCTATCCGTACACTAGTCAGCATCAACTGTCTCATAGGTCCTGGCGCGCTACAGTGCGCCTACCTATCAATTGACCATCAAGTCCTGTACAAGTCCTGTCAACGTCCTGCGGACTATCAAAGTGACACTTGTACATCCTGTGTCCGTACGCGCCCACAGTGGCGCGCCGGGTACTGTCGGCACAGCCTAGGAAACGTCATAACTTTTACGTTCCTTAACCCGTGTTTTTTTAATTAGAACGCGATATATCGCGTTGTAAGCTTTTTTTAGAACGCGTATAGCACCTCAGGAAAATTTTTTTTCATGGTCATGTATATACTTTCCTGAAAGCCCATAAATCAAAGGATTTTTTGAGCTACTCAGACCTACAAAATGCTAATTCATTAGAGAGATACACTGGTTTGAATACAGGGGGGTCTGACCATGACCGCGATTTCTTGACCCTAGGTCACAAGTCATGTGCTTATTCACAAATGGTTCATGAAAAAAATCTGGCTTCTTGCACGAGCTATGGGCAACATATGCAGGCTCTGTGAAACAAAACTCAGGCCCATTGGGCCACTGGAGCTATTTTTCATTAGCATCACAATTACAACGCAGTACAACGCAGTGGGAAAAATGAGAGCCCTTCACAACATGACGCAACGACATGAGCCCCATAAACGGGGCCATAGTGAGCTTGGAGGGTCAAAACGTTGAAAATAGGTGTTGTATAAGTTATACAGCATCAAACATGCATCAAACATCATGACTGGATGACTAATATGACTGAATCAGGCAGCCATAGCCAAAGCATCATCCACTCTCACAACGTGTTGAGCACATGCCTCGTGGGAACGGAGGTGCTGGGTTTTCATTCCATAACGCGTGCAATACTGAAAGAAAGAGGCACGTGTAATGCAAGGCTTGGATAGGTTGAGTGATCCATGAGCTTACATGCAGGCAAAGATGACGCTGGAATGCATGCTAGCAAATGGTGGCAAGATGCTAACAACACATGATTATACACCATGATTATGGGCACCTAGCTGGTCTTCTTGCACAATCAACGCAGTATAAACCATCAACATCCAATCCTCACGATATATGCACGGCTTGGCGACGTATACAGCACCTAAATACTGCACAACTGCAACCTGCTATGGCTGACATGCAAGCAACGTCGAGTAGGATGGCGGTCTTAGAGAGGCTGGGCAGAGGTCGGTAGAAATAAGTGGAAAACTGGCAGAAACTAGGTAGAAACACGATATACTTACGCCTGCAAGCACTATTGAGCCGGTGGCAGAGGCCATTTCCAGGAAAATACAGCATACCGTAGCAATAGCCACGGTCACGCCTTACGCTATTTGCAGGCACCATCATGCCCGGCGCTACCCAATAAAAGTCTGCACAATTCTCGGTTTAGCCGAGAGTCCGGACGTTCGGAATGAATAAACATGTGTTAAGAAGTCGAAACACCATGGAAATACCAAGCATGGTGCCGCAGCAGACCCGAGTCTTGACGTAATAATATGTATGCCGGTTTCCAGGGTTTCCGCATGAAAGTTGGGTGAGAAACTGGAAAAAACTACGTTTCCTTTGCCCCAGTACCTCAACAAACTCGTAGAAACCTAATTATCAACCTTTGAACGCATCATCATGGTCGTGCCACCCAACAGCCACTGAAATTCGCGCGAAAACTGGCGAGATCTACCTGCCGCCATCGCCGTCGTCTTCACCTTCGTCCCGCGAAAATGCCTGATTTCAGTGGTACATATTTGTTTGCAGCTGTCACAAAAAAAATACCAAAAATACCAGGATTTTTTCTTGAATTCTATGAGATGTTTCTGACCTATCTTGAAAGTTTCAGACCAAAAATCGCATGTTCAATAGGTTTGCCACGTGTCAGATTACAACGCGATACATCGCGTTCTAACCCTACAACGCGATGTATCGCGTTGTAAAAAAACACGGGTTAACCAAATGAGGCGTTCAAGGTGCCGTTGGAAAGAGCGTAACAATCTCTATCCATCTAACGTAAATCCTTTACGTTAACTCATATTCTGATCAAGAATACATATAATTTTTTGGGAGCTGAACCCACCCCACCCCCCCCCCAAAACCAAGACCCCCCCCCCCCCCCCCCCCCCGGAAACGGGGGGGCGGGGGGTGGTATACACTAGCTCCGGGAGTGACGCGGACAGCCAGATAGAAAATACCCATTTACCCCCCTGTTACCCCTGCCATTTACCCGGAAAATTTGAACGTAAATCTTGCGTAAATGATGAATTTTTTATTCCAAATCCAAAGATCAGAATGTGATACGGCTACCGAATCTTACATACGGTAAAATGGACGTCTCTGAATGTCTAAGGTATCTCCGTCCATCATTTCGAGTATCCGACCGTTCTTCTGTGCCAAAGCCGGTCCTTTTTTGGATACGTCTTGATTCAAACGCCATGTTTCGGCGCCAATGACCTGGATCAAGTGCGACACTGATGACGTGCCGCTTGACAATCATGGGTTTTGAATAGCGGCTGTGACAAAACAGGGATTCCCTCATCTCTGAATGACAAGACGCAGCGATTCACCATGTGCGGTGACGAATGCCCCCGAGACATTTCGAAGGCAGGCGACGTTCTTCGCCAGCCGATGAGTGTAAAGCTTTAGAATGTAAAACGGATTACTCAGAAATGATGGGCATACCGGGCAGTTACAATGGGATTTCTACCCCACAGAGCCTCCGCGAGTCGGGTTGCCCGCGGGCTTACCCCTGGCCGAGTCGGGTATGGAGGCGATGCTCGTTATTGCTTATTGCCCTATCCATGGCATTGCCCATTGGTGGCTTCGCCGACGGCTCTGTTCAAGGCGACGGTATGTGCCACGCTGGTCCACAGTGCTTTTAGCGGTTCATGGTTGCCAATGTGCGGTTTCATTGTTGTCAATAACGAATATTTAGCCTCATTCCGTTATAGAAATGGAACGTTTTGACAGGCTGGGTCTAGCGCGTAAATTTTTTTTCCCGTATTTTTTAAAAATGTTATCTTTTCCGACACTGGTTATCCGGTGATCGTTCAGACTTTGTGCGACTGCCACGACAGCCATAGGATAGCCACCACCGACGTGCTGGCATGTAAGCGCGATTCCGTTTGATGATGCCGGCATGACTTCTAATGTCGCTTTGCCCGCCTGGGAGGGCGTGATGAATTGGCCTAGAGAGAGGCATTCGCCGTTATCCTTTGCATTTAGAAGCCGTAGCAGGCCAGTGACCGCCTAGATCCTTACATGTATCGGACTAGTGCAGTGCAGTGTACCTACAACCTAGTTACTTACACGTGAGCATGTCGTCGTATAGCCTAGTGGCTTACATGTGCCCTGCTGTACAGCTGTGGATGCAGCCCACAGCCTAGCTCAGCATGAACTTGTTGTGTGGTCAGAGATGTGTGGCCTGGTAGGTGGCCCCTTTAGTTGCCCAATTCGTCGGAGTGTGTGCGGGGGTTCGGGTACACCTCAAACATTATACCTAGACTTCGGGGGATGCGAGCCCAAGGCATGTTGAAGTCCTTCCACCTATGGCAGGTTCACGAACTCATGTGCGCGCAATACTTAGTTCCCTGAAAAGACCTTGCTGTTCCAGGTGAGCCGATTCAAAACTACGTTTTGGGGGCAGGGGGGGTACAGAGTACTGCCACCGCCACAGCAACTACTTCGGCTGCCACAACCGCCAGTGAACTGCTTCTATCAATTACCACAACCACCCCATCACCACCCAAGCACATTCACCACCACCACCACCCCGCACCCAAGCACTGTCACCGCCACCACCACCACCACTTCGGTTATCCTCTTTTATAACCTGTCAATGCCGTCTCCTGAAGCTCACCAATGGCAACCTTTGCAATCTCTCACACGGGTTCTGTACTGGGTGCGCATCTGGCCATGCTTATGCGGCATCGCCCCCTGCTACCCCCCAGGCGCCACAGGAGCCTTCCTGGCAGAGTCCAGCAGTTACCATCCTGCCGCCACGCTGGCCACCC